>JAQNDB010000051.1:0-41554 GCA_029204045.2 Tillandsia leiboldiana | reverse complement strand
CGCAGTTGTTGACTTGGAACCGTTCTGCTTTGCTGCTCAGGGCCTTCGTTCGTGACAGTGTAAAGCAAAACTGGAAGGGGATCTTGGACACCTGTAGCATGGAACGATCTCTTCGGAGTATATTCGCGAAGGTTTGCGATTGTTTGAGCGGTGTACCCCCATGTCGCCTGGATGAGGCCCGAAAGGTTGAGCTAGTTGAGAGTGGACTGCATCGGAATATCTATCACTTGGTGTATTCTCGGCGGGTGCCGACGTTAGATGCAGCATTGAGCATGCTTAGCGGGTTGGCCGAGGATTGATCATGTCAGAGAAGACGGACGCCAGGGACCAGCTCCGGGGAGAGGCATCCAGTGCCGCCGCCTAAGTTTGGACAGTTGAGTAGATCGAGACCCCGGGCCGGCCACGATTCCAGTCCTGAGGTCGTGTTCTCAGAGGAGACACAGAGACCAGAGGTTCTCCACGCTGATGTATCAGCAGCGCAGCGGGATGACTGTGTCATTTTGGTGGGCCGCATTCTGCGCCGCAGTGTGACCACAGACAGGGCACAGATCAGGGTCTTGTCATAAAAGCGGGGTCATCAGTCGCATTGGCAGCTTCGGCTCCTCCTCTCTTCTCCGCTCTTCCAGACAGGCGGAGATTCGACAGGTTATGGCCAGTGCAGTTAGGGCCACTTCTTTCGGGCAGCCCGACGGTCGACCACCCCCGAGCGGGAGCGTCTATGTCGCACAGGATGAGGATTCGGGGGCAGCTAGCCACGTGTTGGCAGGTATTAATCTTCATCTCCCCTACACGCACTTGAGCGTTATTTGTTACCGGAGCATCGCATTCATTTCTTCTATAGGCATTTGCATTGTTGTATGGGCTAGAGATAGGACCCTTAGCTTGTGCTCGTGAGGTTCAGATACCTGATCACGTGTAGCACATAGATGAGTGTTGTTGGTCCTGCCCAGTGCAGTTAGGGCCCTGGTTTTTGCCTGTTGATCTTTTGGCCCTTCCTCAGCTCCGGGATTTCGAGGTAGTGTTGGGTATAGGACTGTGAGGATCTGAGACCTTGATGCTTGAGTGATGCCACACCGTTGATACACGGTGGTGATGCCACACCGTTGATACACGGCGGTGATGCCACACCGTTGATACACGGTGGTGATGCCACGCTGTTGGTGCACACGCAGTGATGCCACGTTGTAGGTACACAACGGTGAGAGTTTTTGGATGCTTCGGACTTTTGACCGCGAGTTTGGGCATCAGCTTTATGATCGCCTTGCGAGCCAGTTTTCAGTCCCCCACCGTTCACCGACGTTTGGTCCCCGTCAGGGTGTTCTTTTTTAGTTTAGGGATCGATTTCGACCCGTGATCCATTGGGATTATGATAGCATGTTGAGTGACCAACTGTGGCACGAGATTGTGTCTCTTGAGGATCCCTTTTGAGGGTAGCCTGCAGTTGTGTAGTCCACTCGGGTGGTTTGGGATCGGAAGTAATCGGTGAAGACCCCAACTTATTGGATTCCTTTCCTTATTGGATGAACGTGTGGGTACTTCAGGTCGTCTTGTTGTGATTGGCACCATGATGTGGTTATTTCAGTTTCCCCTAGCCTTTAATTGGAGCCCCTTTGATATTTCACGTCTCAGCTCAGGAGTGATGTGTTTATCCTCGCCCGTGATTTACTTGCCCCTTTGAGATTTGTGATTGTTGGAGTACGAGGGACGCCCGTTGCAATTTCTGGCTCGAGAGATGAGAGAATTGCACATCGAACCATACCGTACTTGTTGATGTTGTTTGTTGCGGAGTAATCACGGGAGTGAGTGGTGTTTTGGGAGCTGGAGGCGTATTGATGGATACCTACCCGTGGTATTTGTGACTCCTGATGGACGTGATCTAGTTTCGAGGACGAAACTTTCTTTTAGTGGGGAGGATGTGAAGACCCCGAATTCCCACTTAAGAGATTTTCTGTCGTTTAGTGGCCTTTGGGAGTGTTTGTGCGCGTGTCGGGCCCAAGAAATGGATTTGTGGTGCAATTTGGGATTTAGTTGCATCACTGGAGCCTGCGTGGTGTGTCGGCGTGTTTGCGCGCAATTTGGACACAAGGGTTGGACTTTGGGCTTAAAAGGAGATCCCGTGGGAAATTGTGGGACCCGTCGAGTGTTTTAGAGGAGTTTTCGCGCGACGCGGATGTCAAATTTGGACTCCGGGCGAAGTTTGGATAAAAGATCACCTCTCCGGTTGCCTTCGGGAATTTTTAGAGTTGGAATTTGGCAAATCGGACTTCAAATTGGACCCGCGCGGAAAATCGGATCAGTGGGCTATCCGGGGGCACTCCGCAATTTTCGGATTAGAATTTGAAAAAATGGACATCGTTTTTCGATTCAGCGCCCGAAATCGCTAGGAATGGACTATTTATTTGTTGGTTTTGGAGTCCGGTAGGCGTGCGCGTTTTTCGAGGCGACACGGCACGCAAACTGAGGCGTTGGCGCGGCGCGGATCCCGAGGAGGCGGCGGCACGCGGTTCGAGGCAAGCGGCTGGCGTGTTAGGCGCACGGGGAAACGCATCTTCGGCGCGGGTCGCGGGGGGCCGCCACGTGGCGGGCCCCCGTTGGCGCCCGCGCGGGCGCGGGGGCACGCGCCCGTGTGGCGCGTGCGTGTCACGCGCCTGTGGTGTACCGCGCCCGTGTGGCGCGGTGTAACCGCGCCCCGTGTGCGCGCAAACAACCGCCCCCCGTGGCGCGTTGGCCGCACGCCACGTGGCAGGCGGGCGCGTGCCTGGCCGGGTGCACGCGCCCGTGTGTGGTGAACCGGCCGGCGGTGGCTCCCCATTGGCCGGTGCACCGTGGACCGTGCACCGTGGACCGGTGCACCGTGGACCATCCCTTTCTCCTCCTCCTTTTTCTTCTTCTTCTTTTCTCTCCCGCACACCATTTCTCTCCTCTTTTTTTTTTTCCTTTCTTCTCCAACCGAGAGCGAGAGGGTGTGAGGGACAGGATTGTGGGTGGTGGCGGCGGTGCGTCGTGGGCCTCGTGGAGCGCGCGGGGTTTCTTCCCAATGGGGCGGTTGGACACGGCGCGACGGCGTCGAGGGGACCGTGTTTTTACTGCAGTCGTTTTGGCGTGCGGGCCCGACGCCGTGCACCGTTTTGCGTGCGGACTCCGTTTTGCGTGCGGATTCTGGCACCGTGCTCCTGTTTTGCCTGCGGATTCCGTGGCACCGTCGCACCGTTTTGCGTGCGGTACTCCGTTTTGCGTGGCGGACTCCGGCTCCGTGCCACCGTTTTGCGTGCGTGTCCCCGACGCCCCGTGCATACGTTTTGGCGTGCGGACTCCGTTTTGCCGTGCGGATTCTGGCACCAGTGCTCCGTTTGCGTGCGAATGCCTGGCACCGTACACGGGTTTGCGTGCGGCCTCCATTTTTGCGTGCGGACGTCCGGCACCCGTGCACCGTTTTGCTTACGGACTCCGCGCGTGCCTCGTTTGCGATGCGGACATCCGTGCGGTCGTGCTCTGTTTTGCGTGCTGTGATCCGCGTGGAGGCCAATTGCAAGTGTCTACGAGCAATTGTTGGCTCATCGAGGTGGGTGGCCTTATCTCCAAGTTTTATGGACTGTACAGTAATTCTACTGTTGTAGGACTATGCATGATAGTTTATTTCTGTTTAGCATGCTATCTTGTAGGAATTGTTATTCCTTTTATCCTCTGTTATATAGTTATCTTGGAACTTGACCCTAGCACCCCCGTCATATGTTGCATGGTAACCAGACCAGTAGAAAACCCCTCCTACTTGGGCTAGGGGTTATTTATGTTTAGACACCCACACTGTTTTTCTATTCCTGGACATAGTGTTATCCTCGCCCGGGTTAGTGGCCGAGAGGTCGGGACTTTCTTTAGTGTGGGATGCTTTTGCACTCGTGCTTGGGAGCAGAGTGGAGTCTGGTAGTTGTAGTGGGTTTCTTATCTGTGCCGGGAGCCGTTTGGGTAAACGGTAGTCCCGGGAGGTCTTGTATCCCTGTTGTGCTGTCGTGGGAGGGAGCCGTTGAGTTAGACGGTAGTCCCGGGCCGTCGAGTATCTTCCGGTTAGTGTTGTTGGGAACCGTTGGGGTTGACGGTGGTTCCCAGGTGCTTTGAGTGTTGTCCGACCAGTATTATTAGCCTGAGTTGTGGGTCGTTCCTGGCTGTGGAGTACCTCCAGCCAGTGTGCTTTGTGCTGCGAGCTGTTGGAGAGGCTAGTGTCTCGGTTTCATGTTGAGCTGATCAGCTGCGTCGTGGAGAGTGCTCCGACTGTTGTACGGATATTTTGGGGTCTTGAGTCCTACCGTTCTGAGAGTAGCGTGGATCTTGACTATGCTGCTATGCAAGGTTTGATACTCTATGCCGCGCCGTTTTCCTCAGTTGGAGTCCGTCCCCTGAGATGCCGCTGTGGATCGATGGTTGGCCTGTTGAGGCAGTTTTCCGCAGTGGATGCACGATGGGCCTGTTGAGGCAGGTTTTGCGCGAGGGGTGAGTTAGTCGGACATGACGCCCATGTAAATCCCGTCCTCATGTGGATGTGTGGTAGTGGGCAGGTGCTTTCCTAGTCGACTGGCGCAGGCTTCACTGGACCCCTATGAGGCAGTCAGTTCGATTGGGTCGATTGAGCACCTTGGGTGCGATGTGGTCACCTTTACTTTCATCTGTTCCACTTTTTGAGCATCTAGATAGAGGCATGGTAGCTGTAGAGTAGCTCCAGCTTTTCTTGTTCAAATTTCATTGCACTGTTATCTTTTGCCTCTAGTAGACTTGGGGGCAGACCGTTGGGCTTGTTGACGGCACCCACTGAGAACTACTGTGGGAAGTAGTTCTCACACCCGTCGTGGTGTCTTTTCCCCAGGAACCTTCTTCTCCTGTTCCTGTGCTTCTGTTGCTGATCCTTCTGACCGAGGCGGGGAGTCGCGAGCTAGTTCCCTACCCGTCGTTGGAGTGTAGCGGTACCCCTTCAGAGGAGAGCTTTAGTAGATTAGTTTACTTCTTTTTCCTCTGTTGAAAGACCTTTGTTGTGAGGTATAGAGTTGTACTTTATTTTACAGTTTGAGAGACTGATGTAGTAGGATTTTTTTGTATTGGAGCTTGTACATCGATGTATTTTATTGGAGATATCTTTCTTTTGAGTTTTGTATCAGAGGACTTTTTATACGATCGTATTTGGGAGATGGATATTGTATTATTTCAGTTTTAGTAGTGTACTTTCAGCCTTGACCTCTGTATACTGTAGTTGATTCTTTTGCAGGTTAGACGCTTCGTCTGTACGGCAGTTTCCGTACAGATGGCGGATCTGTTAGCGAGCCCGGGTAGCAGTTCCGACCCGTGCGCGTGACAAGTATGCTTCTATGATCGCTTCGAGATGCATCGCAGTAGCTCTCATAGTCTCTCTCGGGCTTCGGCAATGTAAGTCTGGCGCCCGTGTGAGTCTGTCTTTAAGTTCCTCGAAGCTCTTCTGGCACTGGGCCGTCCAGACGAATATTCTCCCCTTTTCGGGTTTGTCGATTCAGGGGAGTGGCTATCTTTGAGAAGCCTTCCACGAAGCGTCTGTAGTACCCCGCCAGTCCTAGGAAGCTTCGGATTTCCGTCACCGTTGTTGGCCGAGCCCAGTCGGTCACGGATTCTATCTTCCTCAGGTCCACCGCTATCCCGACGCTGGGACTATATGTCCCCGAAAGTCTACCTCGCGAAGCCAAAACTCACACCTTTCGAGTTTGGCGCACAATTTTTGATCCCAGAAGGGTCTGGAGGATCACCCGCAGGTGTTCCTCGTGCTCTCTATCCGTGCGAGAGTAGATGAGGATATCGTCAATAAAGACCACCACAAATAGGTCCAGGAAAGGTTTAAAGATCCTGTTCATCATATTCATGAACACCGCTGGAGCGACAATGAGTCCAAACGGTATAATCGTAAACTCGTACTGACCGTAACGAGTTCGAAAAGCGATTTTCGGTATATCCTCGCCTCTAATTCTGAGCTGGTGGTAGCCAGACTGAAGGTCGATCTTCGAGAACACCGTCGCCCCTTGCAGTGATCGAACAGATCATCAATACGTGGCAGGGGGGTATTTGTTCTTCACCGTGACCTTATCTATTCCCCGATTGTCGATGCACAATCGTAGACCTCCCGTCCTTCTTTCGTATGAATAGAACGGGTGCGCCCCAAGATGGCACGCTCGGTTTCTTGCAATCGACTAGCACCTGATACTCAGTACGCCAATCCCTTCTGAGTATCCCCTCGAATTCTCTTAGCGGTGACACCACTAAGTCCCAAATGTCGGATCGTTGGCGCTAACCATTAATCCCAAAGCTCGAGCTTTTAGAGATACGCAACCCATTCGCTTAAAGCGTACAGACACAGCGCCCACGGATCTCGACCGGACTCAACCCACCTGGACGTTGGGTCTATTGTTGGGCCTTTGCCGTTAGGTCTATTGTGGACCGCAGCCCCACTCAACTTATTGGGCTCACCCAACTCAACTTATTAATCTCCTGGGCCTATTGTCTCGAGGCAGGAAGTTGGACCTATTTAACCCATAAATAATAGCCAACACCAAAGACAACTGTGTCTTCCCAACCTTATTGGGTAGGAAGGTACAAAATATTTGCTTCTAAGGGTCCTCCTGGGGTCAAGACCGATATTACTTAGGAAGGGGGTCTTTCCTAAACCAATACGGGTAGGTGTACAAAGCAAGAAGTGGAGAAGTGGAATGCTCCTAATATCTAACAAGGCCCTACTCGCAAGGTAAAAACTAAGAGTAGGGCGCCACCTGCTACTACTTCCCTCGGGCAGTGCGTCCTTTGTCGTGCTGTCGTGTAAGACCTCTCATTCGGGTCGTACCACTGAATGAATTGTTTCCGGGTTCAGGGGCAGTTAAAGCGGGACTGCCCCAGTTTGTCACAACGGAAGCAATTGTAGTAGCTGCGGGTTTTAAAATACTTTGGTTCTCTCCGTTAGTTTTTTTTATGCACCGCGGTTCGCTTAAGGGGTATGGAGGGTGGCTAATATTTCTTTGTTTCTGGGCAGACTGTCGGGGCTCGCGGGTATTTTTAGACAATAAAGCTCGCGAAACGGAGAACAACGACCCGATCGATGTTGGATTCCGACTCCGGAATCTCCCGAAATAATTTTCGGAAGGTTGCTGGCAGTTTTGACGACTTACGCGGTTACCGAGGCAGACCGGACCCTGGTTCGCACCCGTTCGACCTAGTCTCCCTGTCTGAGGTTTGGGTTAAGTCCACTTTCCCTTTTCGCCCGATCGGTTTATATAAGTGTTTTGGGGATTTGGGGTTATTTTCCACTCCCCTTGTCCTGTGCGTCGGTGACCTCGGAGCGAAGACGCAGAAACCCCCTTTTTTTTTTCCCGAAACACTCCTTCCCTCTAACGGATGGCGTACGGGAGCTGGATCGAGAGGGAGAGAGAGCACCATCGCTCCCCCGCGAAACCGACACGAGAACATGCGACGAGCCTTCCCCTTTCTCCTTCTTGATCGGCTGTCATGCCCCGGGGGTTCGAAACGCGCGGAAGAGGAGCCACCGATGCCCCTGATTCAGCATATATTTTTTTTTTGTAAAACATTACTCCCCGGCGCGTGCACAGACCCGCCGCATACACAAATTCGCTATGCAAATGAGCAGAGGCCCCTTTGTATATGCTCGGCGTCTCAACTACAAAGTGTCTCACAAGGCGTAGTACATACAATCTCTAACCACATCAGCTGGGGTCTCGTACACATACAACCAAACAATTCACATGACATTCTAGCATTCACTTAGAGCATAGAGGCCGGTGTTTTGAAAGAATAAATAATCACAAGGTTTTGAAAGCGGCATCCACACGATGCCCTCGTTTGTGAAAACAGTTCGCAAATACATAAATCCCACAAGGTTTATAAAGCTCGGTGCCCACACGACACCCACGTTTTAAAAATAGTTTTCGCAAACGGTTTTCTTTGTTTTTCATCGTTCAAAACGGCCAAGTAAGAGAGAACGTAGTGTTCATTCAATTATTCAGAAAAAGAGAAAGAAAAGGGCAACATCCACTTCGACCCCACGGGGGTGTCGCAATCCACAACTAGCTACCATGAATAATAAAAGAAAAGGGAAAGAAGAGTCACTGTATCTGAGGTCATCCAAATTCAGATCAGCACCCTAACGTCCTCACCGGCGCCCTAGCACTCGCCCCTGGATGAACCTGTCACGGAGTGGGAAGTCAGTGACTAGAAATAATCATAATGAGCAAGAATACTATAATAAAACAAACCACTGTAACTAGAGCAACTGTCACCCCCCTCCCATATACCGTCAACAATGATCACAACCTGCACCAACATAAACCGGGCACCCTCCCCGGACACCGCACCGGGCCCCTACCCCGGTGCCCCTCTCTGCCGAGCACCTGCCTCGGCCGCCGAGCACCAACCTCGGCGTCACCGCTCACACCCTCCACCCATGAGGGCCCCCATCCCTAACGCCACCTCCGCGTGGGGTACACGGGTCAACGTACCACTTTTTCCGGAAAAGCACACCCTTGCGGTGGCCAAACCGCTGGTGTGCGTGTAGTAAAACTTGAGCCTCAGATGATAAAGGGAATAGAATGAGATTCGGAGTCAGCGTTGCTCATAAGGACAACCAGAAGGGTGAACACCTTTGCTCATGAGGAAATCTTAAGGAGGAAAACACCGTTGCTCAGTGAGAGCAACTTGAAGAGGAGCACACCTTCGCTCACGAAGAGCATCTTAGAGAGAAACCCACCTTTGCTCACGAGGAGCAACTTAGAGAGAAACCCACCTTTGCTCATGTCCGCCCTTACCCAATTAACCTCGGCGAATTTACCCACCTTTTGCGTGCGTCGTCCGGCGTTCGGTACGTCCGTGATCGTGCGCCCGTCGCCAACAATGTCCTGCACTCCTGAAGGAACAAGGGCAAGTCAAGACTAAGGATCCGACACTCACACCGACTCCCACTCATGTGCGGCGGAGTTCCCCGCCCGGCACTGGCCCGTGCGGCGGACACTCCGCCCGGGCACAGCATCGCGTGGCCCCAGCCCGCGCGGGCGCCCCCTTGCGGCGGCCCCGCGCGGCCAAGCGCCGCGCGAGTGCGTTGCCCGTGGTGCGGGGCGACCCGCGCGGCCCCAGCCCGCGCGGGCGCCCCACCTGCGAGCGGCCCTGCGCGGGCAAGCGCCGCGCGAGCGCGCTGCCCGCGGTGCGGGGGCGACCCCGCGCGGCACCAGTCCGCGCGGGCGCCCCACTGCGGGCGGCCCCGCGCGGCCAAGCGCCGCGCGGGTGCCTCGCCCGCGGTGCGGGGGCGACCCCGCGCGGCACCAGCCCGCGCAGGCGCCCCACCTGCGGGCGGCCCCGCGCGGCCAAGCGCCGCGCGGGTGCCTCGCCCGCGGTGCGGGGGCGACCCCGCGCGGCACCAGCCCGCGCGGGCGCCCCCACCTGCGGGCGGCCCCGCGCGGCCAAGCGCCGCGCGGGTGCCTCGCCCGCGGTGCGGGGGCGACCCCGCGCGGCACCAGCCCGCGCGGGCGCCCCACCTGCGGGCGGCCCCGCGCGGCCAAGCGCCGCGCGGGTGCCTCGCCCGCGGTGCGGGGGCGACCCCGCGCGGCACCAGCCCGCGCGGGCGCCCCACCTGCGGGCGGCCCCGCGCGGCCAAGCGCCGCGCGGGTGCCTCGCCCGCGGTGCGGGGGCGACCCCGCGCGGCACCAGCCCGCGCGGGCGCCCCACCTGCGGGCGGCCCCGCGCGGCCAAGCGCCGCGCGGGTGCCTCGCCCGCGGTGCGGGGGCGACCCCGCGCGGCACCAGCCCGCGCGGGCGCCCCACCTGCGGGCGGCCCCGCGCGGCCAAGCGCCGCGCGGGTGCCTCGCCCGCGGTGCGGGGGCGACCCCGCGCGGCACCAGCCCGCGCGGGCGCCCCACCTGCGGGCGGCCCCGCGCGGCCAAGCGCCGCGCGGGTGCCTCGCCCGCGGTGCGGGGGCGACCCCGCGCGGCACCAGCCCGCGCGGGCGCCCCACCTGCGGGCGGCCCCGCGCGGCCAAGCGCCGCGCGGGTGCCTCGCCCGCGGTGCGGGGGCGACCCCGCGCGGCACCAGCCCGCGCGGGCGCCCCACCTGCGGGCGGCCCCGCGCGGCCAAGCGCCGCGCGGGTGCCTCGCCCGCGGTGCGGGGGCGACCCCGCGCGGCACCAGCCCGCGCGGGCGCCCCACCTGCGGGCGGCCCCGCGCGGCCAGGCGCCGCGCGGGTGCCTCGCCCGCGGTGCGGGGCGGCCCCGCGCGGCATCAAGCGCCGCGCGGCGCCCCGTCCGCGGCCGGTCCGGCGGCGGCGGCGGTGTTCCCCGTGAAGACCCCACCCCGACACGCCTACACCACAAAACTAATAAAAACTCACCTTTGATCCGCCGAAAAAGAGAGGAAGAGGATCGTCCTAACGTTGCCCGGTTGATCCCGCGAGCAAGAACCTCCGTCCTTTCCTCGAAAGCCCCGCCGTCGGTCGTACAAGAGCGAAAAAGGGTTGGGTCCCCGTTTTATTCTCCTCTTTTTCCCTCTCGTGGTGTTTCTCAAAGAGAAACCCTAGCCGTCCTTCCCTCTCTCTTTTCCCCTCTCGTGGTGTCTCTTAAAGAGAAACCCTAGCCGTCCTTCCCTCTCTCTTTTTCCCTCTCGTGATGACTTTTAAAGGGAAACCCTAGCCGCCGAACGAAGGGACCTAGGAGGGAACACCTAAAACCCTAGATTCCTCAAAGGGTAAGAGAATAACTAATTAATAGGGACAGATCCAGCGGCTATAGTTACCTCGAGAAACGTGCCGATCGTCCGCACGGATTCCGGGGCGCCTAAGTGGGGTCCGAACTTCGGAAAATTATTCCGGGTGAACCGGGAGTCGGAATCTAAAACCGATCGCGCCCCCGTTCTCCATTTCGCGAGCCCTTCGGCCTAAAAATGTCCGCGAGCCCCGACGGATTCTCTGGAAAAACACCAAAAATTGTCTCTCAGTCGGGCAGTCGAAGAAAAAAGGGGTAACGGGGAGGGTCACGGAAAAGTCAGGTCTTACATCACTCACTAATAAAAACAAGTTTCGTCCCCGAAACTTAACTCCCGCCTGCGGCGAAGGGGGTCCGGGTAGCACCCCTTCACTCTCGATTCGGGTCCCCAAGTTGTCTCACGTTCTTCCCGATTGCTCCAAAACGCCTTCACGTCGGGAAATGTCCGACTTCGTAGCTTTTCAGTCCTCCCGCGCTAGGGTCCGCACCGGCTCTTCCTCATAGTTCAAGTTTCCTTTGAACTTGATTTGCGGAGTCGTCACTCACTCGCGACGGGTTGGGGGATACTTTCGAGGCATGAAGGCGTGGACACGACCAGAACTCGGTCGTGATTCGGTGGTAGGGCGAGGCGATGGGCCACGGGGCCGTCGCACTCCGGGATCCCAAAAAGTCCCACGTACTATGGCACTACTAGCCTCTCAACCCGACCCGCTTCGCCCCTGATCGTTCCAACAAATCGGGGGGGGGGGGGGGGGTTTGCAGCGCCTACCGTACGATGCTTTGTACGGTGTCATCCGGGTACTTGTCTGGTAATCGACGTCGTAGACGAACACGACGAGGGGTAGGTAGCGTGGCCATCCGCCCGTTCAAAACCAGTATGCATGCTCGGAGTATGTCCTCGAGGATCTGGATCGCCCGTTCGGATTGCCCATCCATCTGAGGTGATAGGCCGGGCCGAAGTGTAGCTTGGCCCGCAGTAGTAGGTGTCGGCGTCCCGTGTCCAGGTCGAAGTCCTTCAATAGTCCTAACCACCGTCTTCGCCGTAGGTTCGGCCCCTTCTGGGTGGAGAGGCGCTTAAGGCTTTGGTGGTCCGTGGGTGCGTTACCGTGGGCCCCGAAGGGATAGTACCTTAACAGTCTCAGGACGAGGACGACTGCGGTACACCCCAGGTCGTGTGTCGGTTAGTTCTACATGTAGTCCTTGAGTTGCCCCGTCGCATAGGCTACGACTCTTCCTTGCTGCCTTAGTACTTCCTCCAGTCCAATTCGCGATGCAGTGCAGCATACTTCGAAGTCTTCCCCGGGCGTTGGTACGGCGAGCACGGGCGCCCTTGTTAATCGCTTTTTAGGCTCTTCACAGCTTTCCTTAGCATTGGGCCGTCCAAAAGAACTTGGCTCCCTTCCGGGACGAGCGGTTCAAGGAAGTGCATGCTCTTACAGGGCTTCATCTAATTCCGGGCAGTCAACGTGCAGCTGCAAGCTCCTTCCCTGTTCCCGCGCCAGTAGAACGGCCATGCACCCAGCCGGTGCCTTCCGCTCTTTACTTTTTGCTACTAAGTGCATGGTCCCCAAGTGGGATAAAACAAAAGAGTGCGTGCCTAAGTAGATCGAGGCCAAAACTCGTTGGTTTTGGATGGGAGAAAAGAAGGGATCTTCGGAAAGAGAAGGGAGTATCTGCGGACTACGCCAACGGCGGATTCCCGCAGTCCCTCTTAAAGGCGTTCGCCCCTCCCCAAGAGATCCGAGGAAAAACGGACAGAAAAACAACGAAGCTATTACTAACGACGGGACATAGCCGAAACCCATAACAGATGAAGAAAGGATGGTATAACTCAGGTTCGACGGATGTCCCCAACTAAAAAGAAGTAGTTCAAGTATTACCTGTCGTCACTCGGTTCGGGACGTTGCTCCGTCTGCTGGGGCGGCTGGGGTAGCCCTCCCGCAACCCCTGGGCCAGCGCCGCACTGCGTGGTTGGGCAGGGTCCTGGTATCGTACGAGTCCGCCGACGGCGAGCCGTCGGGTCGGTCCTTCTGTGGGTTGGGAGCCGCGGTATCCTCTCGTCCCTCCCGTTGTGGCGTTGCGGCGGTAGCGGCCTGCTCTCGCGGACATGAAGCGCGGGTGTGATCTGATTTGCCGCAACCATTGCAGTGGGAGTACCTCCAGAGGCAGTTCGTTACTCGATGCGCCTTTCCGCAGATGACGCAGGGCCCTTGTGGCGACTCCGGGGTCCCTGTTGGTACCCGCCCACCCTCCCTTGCATTTTCCAGGTGTTGGTTCGCCCGGTACCTTGGTTTGGGGCTCCCCTGCAAGGCGGGGGTGGCGGCTTTCTCTGGTTCGACAGGTCCCGGCGTCGGGGGCCTAGTGACGCCTAGCTTCTGGCGGCACGTGTAACGCGTGTGACCCGGTCTACCACACCGGAAACAGTGATCATCCCGCCAGGGGCAGCCCATCACTCGATGTGCGCCGCCACAAATGACGCACGGCTTCGATGGGCCGGGCCCCTCCTTCTTCACCGGTCCAGACTCCGGTTCTACCTTCGGACGTTTGGTCGCGCGGCTCGCCAGATAGGGGTCCTCCGCCGGGTCAGGGTAGGGGCACCCTTGCCGGGCGTACTCTTGCTCCGCACGCATGGCCAAATTAACTGCATCGTGATAGGTGGGAAATCTCGCCGGTGGCATCCCGCGAGGGGTACCGTCCCATGGGCCGTGCTGGAAGTGGTCAACGCTCTCAAGGTCCCGCGTCAGCATGCACAGACGCTCCGTGAGGGTCAGCAGTTGTCCTGCCACATCGCGCAGTTGGTTGCGCAGCAAGCGGTTCGCCCCGGCTGTGGTGTCCATTTCCGTCGGTCGTCGCTCACTGTGTTGGGCTGCTATTGTATCTGCGTACATAATGAAAGCATACCGATCATCACAAACATAGAGACATAACTGACAAGGCAACCCGGCTCCTAAAGGGTTCTACTAAATCTCTACCCTCCCCCACGTACACTCGTGTCCTATTTATTTATCCCGTGTTCACTTTATTACTCAGCAGCCAGAGTATTGCGCCCGTGGATGTTAGGCCCCGACTGTTGTGGTTAGAGTTTACCGCTCTGATACCATCTTAATCTGTCACGCCCCGGGGGTTCGAAACGCGCGGAAGAGGAGCCACCGATGCCCCTGATTCAGCCATATATTTTTTTTTTGTAAAACATTACTCCCCGGCGCGTGCACAGACCCGCCGCATACACAAATTCGCTCTGCAAATGAGCAGAGGCCCCTTTGTATATGCTCGGCGTCTCAACTACAAAGTGTCTCACAAGGCGTAGTACATACAATCTCTAACCACATCAGCTGGGGTCTCGTACACATACAACCAAACAATTCACATGACATTCTAGCATTCACTTAGAGCATAGAGGCCGGTGTTTTGAAAGAATAAATAATCACAAGGTTTTGAAAGCGGCATCCACACGATGCCCTCGTTTGTGAAAACAGTTCGCAAATACATAAATCCCACAAGGTTTATAAAGCTCGGTGCCCACACGACACCCACGTTTTAAAAATAGTTTTCGCAAACGGTTTTCTTTGTTTTTCATCGTTCAAAACGGCCAAGTAAGAGAGAACGTAGTGTTCATTCAATTATTCAGAAAAAGAGAAAGAAAAGGGCAACATCCACTTCGACCCCACGGGGGTGTCGCAATCCACAACTAGCTACCATGAATAATAAAAGAAAAGGGAAAGAAGAGTCACTGTATCTGAGGTCATCCAAAATTCAGATCAGCACCCTAACGTCCTCACCGGCGCCCTAGCACTCGCCCCTGGATGAACCTGTCACGGAGTGGGAAGTCAGTGACTAGAAATAATCATAATGAGCAAGAATACTATAATAAAACAAACCACTGTAACTAGAGCAACTGTCACCCCCCTCCCATATACCGTCAACAATGATCACAACCTGCACCAACATAAACCGGGCACCCTCCCCGGACACCGCACCGGGCCCCTACCCCGGTGCCCCTCTCTGCCGAGCACCTGCCTCGGCCGCCGAGCACCAACCTCGGCGTCACCGCTCACACCCTCCACCCATGAGGGCCCCCATCCCTAACGCCACCTCCGCGTGGGGTACACGGGTCAACGTACCACTTTTCCGGAAAAGCACACCCTTGCGGTGGCCAAACCGCTGGTGTGCGTGTAGTAAAACTTGAGCCTCAGATGATAAAGCGAATAGAATGAGATTCGGAGTCAGCGTTGCTCATAAGGACAACCAGAAGGGTGAACACCTTTGCTCATGAGGAAATCTTAAGGAGGAAAACACCGTTGCTCAGTGAGAGCAACTTGAAGAGGAGCACACCTTCGCTCACGAAGAGCATCTTAGAGAGAAACCCACCTTTGCTCACGAGGAGCAACTTAGAGAGAAACCCACCTTTGCTCATGTCCGCCCTTACCCAATTAACCTCGGCGAATTTACCCACCTTTTGCGTGCGTCGTCCGGCGTTCGGTACGTCCGTGATCGTGCGCCCGTCGCCAACAATGTCCTGCACTCCTGAAGGAACAAGGGCAAGTCAAGACTAAGGATCCGACACTCACACCGACTCCCACTCATGTGCGGCGGAGTTCCCCGCCCGGCACTGGCCCGTGCGGCGGACACTCCGCCCGGGCACAGCATCGCGTGGCCCCAGCCCGCGCGGGCGCCCCCCTTGCGGCGGCCCCGCGCGGCCAAGCGCCGCGCGAGTGCGTTGCCCGTGGTGCGGGGCGACCCCGCGCGGCCCCAGCCCGCGCGGGCGCCCCACCTGCGAGCGGCCCTGCGCGGGCAAGCGCCGCGCGAGCGCGCTGCCCGCGGTGCGGGGGCGACCCCGCGCGGCACCAGTCCGCGCGGGCGCCCCACCTGCGGCGACCCCGCGCGGCACCAGTCCGCGCGGGCGCCCCACCTGCGGGCGATCAAGCGCCGCGCGGCGCCCCGTCCGCGGCCGGTCCGGCGGCGGCGGCGGTGTTCCCCGTGAAGACCCCACCCCGACACGCCTACACCACAAAACTAATAAAAACTCACCTTTGATCCGCCGAAAAAGAGAGGAAGAGGATCGTCCTAACGTTGCCCGGTTGATCCCGCGAGCAAGAACCTCCGTCCTTTCCTCGAAAGCCCCGCCGTCGGTCGTACAAGAGCGAAAAAGGGTTGGGTCCCCGTTTTATTCTCCTCTTTTTCCCTCTCGTGGTGTTTCTCAAAGAGAAACCCTAGCCGTCCTTCCCTCTCTCTTTTCCCCTCTCGTGGTGTCTCTTAAAGAGAAACCCTAGCCGTCCTTCCCTCTCTCTTTTTCCCTCTCGTGATGACTTTTAAAGGGAAACCCTAGCCGCCGAACGAAGGGACCTAGGAGGGAACACCTAAAACCCTAGATTCCTCAAAGGGTAAGAGAATAACTAATTAATAGGGACAGATCCAGCGGCTATAGTTACCTCGAGAAACGTGCCGATCGTCCGCACGGATTCCGGGGCGCCTAAGTGGGGTCCGAACTTCGGAAAATTATTCCGGGTGAACCGGGAGTCGGAATCTAAAACCGATCGCGCCCCCGTTCTCCATTTCGCGAGCCCTTCGGCCTAAAAATGTCCGCGAGCCCCGACGGATTCTCCGGAAAAACACCAAAAATTGTCCCTCAGTCGGGCAGTCGAAGAAAAAAGGGGTAACGGGGAGGGTCACGGAAAAGTCAGGTCTTACATCGGCGGATTTGAAAGCGCAAGATCGGTGAGTCTTTATTTGTTTTCTGGGGTATCTTTTCCTTCGTTCATGGCCGGAGGAGGCGGAGAAGAGGGAGAAGGTGGGGGGAGGAGATACCCGGTCGGCCGTACCGCCGCCGCCGCAAAAATTCGGCCACGCGCGGAAAAGGAGGGGGCCGCCACCGCGCGTGCGGCCTGGGCGCCGCGCGGGGCGACCCACGCGTGCGGGTTGGGCACCCGCGCGGGACTAGGGCACCGCGCGGGGCCGCCCGCGCGTGCGGGCTGGGCACCCGCGCGGGGCTAGGGCACCGCGCGGGGTCGCCCGCGCGTGCGGGCTGGGCACCCGCGCGGGCCCTGAGCGCCGCGCTGGGCCGCCCGCGCGTGCGGTCTGGGCACCCGCGCGGAGCATGGGCGGCGCGCGGGGCCACCCGCGCGTGCGGGTTGGGCACCCGCGCGGGCCCCGAGCGCCGCGCGGGGCCGCCGCGCTTGCGACCTGAGCAGCGCACGGGCCAGCGAGTAGTGCGGGGACACCTTCGCCACGGTCTCCGACGCCGCCGCCGTCGGAACCGAGGGCCCCGTCCCGAGACATGAACCGGTTGGTGTAGTCGTTTTTTCTATCGACGGTGTTTGGTGGGTACTGATTCTTTTCCCCGGGTATTCTTTTGTAGTTCGGGGAGCGCGCCGGGACGCGGAGGAGTCGAGAGTTGATCACTACACGTGACAGGTGGGGTTTTTTCTTTGGGTTTTAGTGTCGGGTTTCCGGCAATTGTACCTTGTTTAATAAGTAATTAATTGTGCTAACATGGTAGTTTTGTGGTACTATGGTTACCTTGCTCGGTTATGTGGTACTATGGTTACTTTGCTCGGTTACGTGGTACTATGGTTACTATGCTCGAGGCTGCAGCACGCGCACCCGCGGTTTGGCCACCGCAAAGGGTGCGCTTTTCCGGAAAAGTGGTCCATGACCCGTGTATACCCACGAGGACGGAGTGGGGCGCCTGTAGTTGTCGGGCTTGGATGCGCCAAAGTGTGAGCGGTGTGACCCGTCGGTTTAGTTGTCCAACGTGGGAGCGGTGCGACCCGTTAGTTTAGATGTCCGACGTGGGAGCGGTGCGACCCATCGGTTTAGATGTCCGACGTGGGAGCGGTGCGATCCGTCGGTTTAGTTGTCCGACGGGGACGGGTATTGCAGGTCTACAGGTGTTCGTGTCATCTTTTCCCTCTCGGGAGAGTGGTTGCTCCGGATGGTTACAGTTGGACGTATTACTTTACCCTGCATTATTTTTATTATTATTGTTTAGTCGCTGACTTCCCACCTTGCGACAGGGTCCTACAGGGGGGAGAGATAGGCGATGGTGAGGCCACGGCAGGAGTTCCTGGGTCTCTGGAGACCCCGAACAGTACTTTCCATTTCTCTTTAGCATTTCATTCACGTTGTAGACTGTGGTGTGGTTCTCGATACCCTCGTGGGGTCGGTGTGGATGTCGGCATGGTGATTAATGAATTATTTATTTTTCCTTTCATCTCTATTGGCTGCTTTAAGAAAAATAAAAGAGCAAACAAAAGAAAAGATTGCGAAAACGGTTTTCAAAATATGGATGCCGGGTGGGCGCCGTTTCAACAATTGTGGTTTTATCCTTTCAAACTGATCGGCCGTGAGATTTATTCAGCAAGTGTGAATGGGTGTATGTCTAAACTGTTGTGATTGAATAGATATCTGCTTGTGAACATTGTACGAGTCGCGACGCCGTGCATATACCGGGGAGACTCTGTCCGTTTGCAGAGTGATCCTGTATATGCGGCGGATCTGGGCGCGCGCCGGGCAAGAAGGTTTCTCAAAAAAATTTTACGCGCCAAACACATACTTTTTTGTGAATCGTTTCCGCTAAAATAAAACCCTCGGGGCGTGACAGATTAAGATGGTATCAGAGACAAAAATCCTGCTTTACAATCACGACAGTTTGTGCCGACGTCCACGGGAATACCTCACCGGGCTACAAATGAATGGAATGGATAGGGCATAGGAGAGTAGAACGCGAGTGATCGAGGGGGGGGAAAGAGTCTGGGTCCTTTTCTCTCGACAGGTGGTTCGTTGTGTTGGGTTATATGTAATACGGATATAAATAGGGGAAAAAACACCTAGAGGGGGGTGAATAGGTGTAAACGTATAAACACTCAAAAATCGTTGCGATAAAAAACCCAATGCGGAAATAAAAATAACTCGCAAGATTTTTACGTGGAAAACTCCATCACCGGAGTAAAAAACCACGGGACCGATAACACGGCAGAAATCCACTAGAATTAAAACACGTACAAGGTGATTTACCGTACACACTTACGACTCAACCTTTTCCATACGCTCCTAGAGGATCTTCTCCGCTCGCTCCGCGACGCTTCTCGAATCCACGATCTGCGCCCAACGCCGAATCCACGGCGTCCAACGTCGAATCCACGACGTCCGACCGAATCCACGGTCTTCACCCAATAGCACCCTTCGAATCCACGAACGTGCCTCGCTCCGAATCCACGAGAGCGGTTGAACCTTGAATCCACAAGGACACGCGAATCCACGCGCCGATTTTGGGGTAAATCGTTGTTTTTGGGTGGTGATGATCCGCCGAATACTTAGATCAAAGATAGATCGGAAATACCATCTAAGTATTCATTAGTTTGATTCAACTCAAGATGTGAGTATGAAAACCTAGAATCAAACTAATCAATATAGATGAAGAAACATAGAGTGTTCTCTAATGATTTCCTTTCTTCTCTATATGTGGATCTAGAGCCGTAAAAGATGATATATGAAAATGACGGCTATGTCGATTAACCCTAGAAAAAGAGTCATAGGGTTTATTTATAGGTTAGAAACCCTAGGAAGGAGATAAGAATCAAAAACCTAACATTTCTGGAAATTTTACGGACGGCGATCCGGATCGGATTAGCTGTGATCCGGATCGTCGTAACGAGTCAGGCAATTCCAGAAAAACGAAGGTTCGGGATCCGGATCGAAGTGCTTGATCCGGATCGTTCATACAGTTCACCAAACATCAACGTTCGGGATCCGGATTGCGAAGCCTGATCCGGATCGTTCAAGGAAGATGGTAAACTCAGTGTTCGGGATCCGGATCAAGAGAGGCTACGATCCGGATTGAACTGGTGTATGAACGAACCACCTTCGGGATCCGGATCGAACAACCTGATCCGGATCCTGAACATGTCCCAAGTCCAGTTTTTGATTTTTATGCAATGAAAGATTCTTCCAAGTGTTTCTACACTACAAGAAGTATTCGGATCACACAAAATCTTTAGTTAAACATACCTGATCCTTTTGAATTCTTCTTTCTTGAGATTGAGTTAAATGATCCAACTTTCTTCACCTTCAATCTTCAAGACTTGAGACTTTCACGAAACTACGCCAACTCAAATTCCGTAACACGTTGCTTGTTAGCGGAGTCTAGAGCTGACTTATGTTTTTGTGTACAGACATGGCCCGTACTAGATCATCGGCCGAGGATGCAGGGGCAGATGCGACGACGTCGGCGGCCGCAGAGAACCAGCTCCTGCGACAACAACTGAGGGAGATGGCGGGGCAGCTGGCGACTCTCACGGATCACGTGCGTCAGTTGACGCAGCAACAACCGGCCGCGACGGTGACGGTCGCCACAGCCCCTCCGCAGGGGCCAGGCACGCCGACGACTGGGGTCAGCGCAGGAGTGGCCCCTACAGCGACTGCAGCAGACGAGGTGCCACCACCCCAGACGACGGCACCGGCGGCGGTACCCGCGACAGCAATTGCGGGACCGGCGCCGGGAACCACCGGCGGGGGTACCTCGGGGGAGACCGTAGTCACCCCTTCCCCTACTGTGGCCGCCGCCGCCACGGGGGAGGGGTCAGTTCCGCTGACTGAGCGGGACCGCGTGCGGGCCAACCTGGCCGACTTTAAGAAATACGACCCACCCATGTTCGAAGGGGAGACGACTGACCCCTGGGTCGTCGAGAAGTGGGTGGGATCGATGGAAAAGTTATTTGAGGACTTACTCATGGAGGATAGCGAGCGGGTTCCCCTTGCGGTTCACTTCCTAGAGGGGAACGCCCGCTTAAGGTGGAAGACGGTACGCCTTGATCCCACAAAGGGCACCGTCATACTTCCATCGTGGACGGCGTTCAAACAGGAGCTGTTTGGAGCCTTCTTCATAAGCAGCGTTAAAAAGAAGTTGGAGGATGACCTGAACCACATCCAGCAGGGGAGTAAGACAGTGATGGCATATCAGCGCGAATTCGTACGACTGGCCAACTGCGTCCCTTTTGTTATAAGGGACGAGTCCCACAAGGCGCAACTTTTCGTGGATGGATTACGGAGTGATATTTTCCAAGTGGTGCAAGCAGCCGATTTGCACACTTTTTAGAAAGTGGTCGACAGGGCCACGGTGGTGGAGCGCGGGTTCACTGTTACACGCGCCAGGAGGGAGGACCCGGCACACCATGAAGAAAGGAAGCGACAGCAGCAGTACTCCGGGGGAGGCTCTTCTAGTGGAAGCCGACCCCCCAAGCGGTGGAGGCCACAGTCGGGATCTCGGAGCGCACCGGCAGGAGGGCCGAGGACGGGAGACAGGCCTTGTGTTATATGTGGGGGAGGGCACCGAGTGGGAGATTGCCCCCAAAGGGGTGACCATTGCTTCCGATGCGACAAACAGGGGCACTTTCGCCGCAACTGCCCCTTAGCCTGGGGATCTGTGTCCTCTGCAGCTTCTACGCCCTCGCCACAGCTGTCGGGGCGGGGGAAAGCTCCTGTGGGGTCGACTTCTAGACCCCCTGTACCACGGCGAGAGGAGGATAGGCAGACACAACCTAGCGGGCGAGTTTTCTCGATGACCCGCCAAGAGACGGATCCGCCGGAGGACGCACTTGCAGGTATTACTTCTGTTTCAAATTCCCGTGCTAGAACTCTTTTTGATACCGGAGCAACACACTCTTTCATTTCTCGTGACTTCGTGTTTGTGCATGGTCTTGGGGAGATACCCCTCCAAAATCGATTGACAGTCCAAACGGCGGGAGGGGCTTTGCTGGCGGTCAGCTTTGTGGCCGCCTGCCCGATTAAACTAGGGCGACTGGCTTGCCCTTGGGATTTGGTGGTAATTCCCCTAAAGGAGTACGATGTAGTGTTGGGCATGGATTGGCTCTCAAAGTACCAAGTACTCATCGACTGTGAGAAGCGACTTGTGCAATTACAAGAACCGAGCTTCCCTGAAAACGTGTATCTGGCGTGCAAGAGCATCTCCTTCCCAGCGGTCATCACAGCGGCACGGGCCAGGAGACTAGTAGAGGGTGGGTGTGTGGCCTACTTGGCATCGGTGGATCTAGTTACCCGACCCTCGGCGACACCTTCACACATCCCAGTGGTGAGGGATTTTCCCGATGTCTTCCCGACGGAACTGCCCGGGTTGCCCCCAGAACGAGAGGTGGTCTTCCCTATCGAACTCCTACCGGGCACACAGCCTATTACAAAGGCGCCTTACCGAATGGCCTTCGCAGAGTTGAAAGAGCTTAAGGCGCAACTTGAAGACCTCCTGGACAAAGGGTTTATTAGACCGAGTGTCTCACCTTGGGGCGCACCGGTGCTCTTCATGTGGAAGAAAGATGGAAGCCTGCGTCTTTGCATCGACTACAGAGGGATAAATAAGGTTACGGTGAAGAACAAGTACCCCCTGCCCAGAATCGACGACCTCTTCGACCAGTTACGGGGAGCGACGGTATTTTCAAAGATTGATCTGCAATCGGGCTACCATCAGCTCTGGGTTCGGAACGAGGACATCCCAAGGATCGCCTTCCGGACCCGGTATGGCCACTACGAGTTCACGGTTATGCCGTTCGGACTTACGAACGCTCCCGCCGTCTTCATGGATATGATGTCACGCCCGGGGGGTTCGAACGCGCGGAAGAGGAGCCACCGATGATCCTAATTCGGCTATACATTTTTTTTTTTTTGAAAACTATTACTCCCCGGCGCGTGCCCAGACCCGCCGCATATACAAACTCACTCTGCAAACGGGCAGAGTCTCCTTTGTATATGCATGGCGTCTCAACTACAAAGTGCCTCACAACTACATCACATACAGTCTTTAACCACACCAGTTGGAGTCTCGCACACATACAACCATTCTTCTCACATAGTCTACTAGTTCAAACATCTAACAACGAGGCCGTTGATTTGAAAGGATAAATAATCACAAGGTTTTGAAAGCGGCGCCCACCCGACGCCGTTGTTTTAGAAAAACTGTTTGAAAGCCGCATAAATCCACAGAGTTTTGAAAACGGCACCCACCCGATGCCGAGGTTTGAAAAGCCAGTTCGAAACCACATAAATTCCACAAGGTTTTAAAGATCCGGTGCCCACACGGCGCCCACATTTTAAAAGCGATTTTTCGCAAACGGTTTTCTTTGTTTGTTTTCTTTTCAATGTTTAAAACGGCCAAGCAAGGAAAGGAATAGTTATTTAATCGCATATGTGAAAAGAAGTACATCCACTTCGACCCCACGGGGGTGTCGCAATCCACAACTAACCAATATGAATAATAAAGGAAAAAGGGGAAGGAGAGTCACTGTGTCTGAGGTCGCTCAAAGTCATAACAGCACCCTCGCGGCCTCACCGGTGCCCTAGCACTCGCCCCTGGACGAACATGTCACGGAGTGGGAAGTCAGTGACTAGAAATAACATAATATGCAAAAAGGGCTAAAATAGGGCAAACCACTGTAACCAGAGCAACCGTCACCCCTCAAATATCGTCAATGACAATCACACCCTGCACCAAACAAAACCGGGCACCTTTCCCGGACACCGCACCGAGCCCCTGCCCCGGTGTCCCCCGCCGAGCACCTGTCTCGGCCACCGAGCACCCGCCTCGGCATCACCGCTCACACCCCCCACCTATGAGGGCCCCCTTTCCTAACGTCACCGTCACGTGGGGTACACGGGTCAACGTACCACTTTTCCGAAAAAGCACACCCTTGCGGTGGCCAAACCGCCGGTGCGCGTGTAGTAACACCAGAGCCTCATAAATAGATATAAATAGACGGTTATTAAAATAAGGTAAAACGGGGTCAGCAATGCACATAATAAAACATCTAGAAGAGAAAACCCCTTTTGCCCATACTAGCACCTTACAATTGTACACCCTCTCCCAATCAATCCTGGAGGAAACTACCCACCTTGTGTGTGTCGTCCCGTGCTCGGCTCGTCCACGACCGTGCGCCTGTTTCCTACAGCGTCCCGCACTCCTGAGGAACACAGGTATGACATGGATAAGGGATCTGAAAACTAACACCGATCCCATACCGAAACCGCTAATTGACATGATCCCCGGACTCCGCGCGGCGCGCACTCCGTCTGCGCACACCCCCAACCCGTCGCAGTGGCCTAACGGCGTGTTTGCTCCGCGGCGTGCTCGCCTGCGGGTGGCCCGCGCAGCCCCAGCCCGCGCGGCGCCCTCCCGCTGGCCGTGCTCGCGCAGCGCGCCTGCCTCGCGGCGCCCCGCCTGCAGGCGGCCTGCGCGGCACCTGTCCGCGCGGTGCCAGTCTGCGGGCGGTGCCGGCGCGGTGCGTCTGCCGCGCGGCGCCCCGCCTGCAGGCGGCCCGCGCGGCACCTGCCCGCGCGGTGCCAGCCTGCGGGCGGTGCCCGTGCGGTGTGCCTGCCGCGCGGCGCCCCGCCTGCAGGCGGCCCGCCCGGCACCTGTCCGCGCGGTGCCAGCCTGCGGCGGTGCCCGCGCAGTGTGCCTGCCGCGCGGCGCCCCGCCTGCAGGCGGCCCACGCGGCACCTGTCCGCGCGGTGCCAGCCGGCGGGCGGTACCCGCGCGGCGCGTCTGCCGCGCGGCACCCCGCCTGCAGGCGGCCCGCGCGGCACCTGTCCGCGCGGTGCCCGCCTGCGGGCGGTGCCCGCGCAGCGTGCCTGCCGCGCGGCGCCCCGCCTGCAGGCGGCCCGCGCGGCACCTGTCCGCGCGGTGCCAGCCTGCGGGCGGTGCCCGCGCGGCGCGTCTGCCGCGCGGCACCCCGCCTGCAGGCGGCCCGCGCGGCACCTATCCGCGCGGTGCCCGCCTGCGGGCGGTGCCCGCGCAGCGCTCCTGCCGCGCGGCGTACCACCGGCCGGCAGCCCGCGCGGCGGCGGCGGCGGCGAAAACCCCCGATCACCCATCCTCACGAAACGATCCTTTACACGAAAGCGTAAATCAAGAAACCTCAAAAACTCACCTTGATTCGCGAGGGAAAAAGGAGGAAGAGGGATTGCTCGCCTTCGACCGGCGATCACCGAAGAGGCGTTGCGCCGCACCTTGGACCGCACGCGGGGGAAGACGGGGTTCCTCTTCCTCTCCTTGTTTGAACGTCCAAAATGCGTAAGGGTGGGGATCCCAATCCCAGCTCGCTTTTCCCCTTTAAATAAAAGGTCTGACCTAGTCCGATTAAAGAGTCAAGCGGGTCGATGGGTTAATTCCCCGAGTCCTTACCCAATATCACGGACAAAACAAAACAAAGGGTCTGGATCACCTCGATTTCCGTGCAGGTCACCAGCACCGTTCCCGGAGCACCTAAAAAGGGGGTCCAACCTTGAAAAATTAATTCTGGGAGAACCGAAAGTCGGAATTCGAATCCGACTGCACTCCCGTTCCCCGTTTCGTGTGACGCCCCACTTCCCAGGGGGTCACCCATCCTAGAACTACTCTAGCTCTAGCACGCTTAACTCTCATGTTCCTCTTGGATTTTGCTACCATCCAAAATGCTATAGCCGGGTTAGAGATTTAGTCCTATTATATCATTTATATATAGGACTAATCCAAATTCCGGGGGTGTCACATTCTTCCCCCCTTTAAGCCCTGACGTCCACGTCAGGCTCAAGCACACTCACAAGTGTTGGGTTAAATGTAATAAGGATCTAAATAGGGGAAAAAAACACCTAGAGGGGGGTGAATAGGTGTAAACGTATAAACACTCAAAAATCGTTGCGATAAAAACCCAATGAGGAAATAAAAAATAGTACGCAAGATTTTTACGTGGAAAACTCCATCATCGGAGTAAAAAACCACGGGACCGATAACACGGCAGAAATCCACTAGAATTAAAACACGTACAAGGTGATTTACCGTACACACTTACGACTCAACCTTTTCCATACGCTCCTAGATGGATCTTCTCCGCTCGCTCCACGACGCTTCTCGAATCCACGATCTGCGCCCAACGCCGAATCCACGGCGTCCAACGTCGAATCCACGACGTCCGACCGAATCCACGGTCTTCACCCAATAGCACCCTTCGAATCCACGAACGTGCCTCGCTCCGAATCCACGAGAGCGGTTGAACCTTGAATCCACAAGGACACGCGAATCCACGCGCCGATTTTTAGGGTAAATCGTTGTTTTTGGGTGGTGATGATCCGCCGAATACTTAGATCAAAGATAGATCGGAAATACCATCTAAGTATTCATTAGTTTGATTCAACTCAAGATGTGAGTATGAAAACCTAGAATCAAACTAATCAATATAGATGAAGAAACATAGAGTATTCTCTAATGATTTCCTTTCTTCTCTATATGTGGATCTATAGCCGTAAAAGATGATATATGAAAATGACGGCTATGTGGATTGACCCTAGAAAAAGACTCATAGGGTCTATTTATAGGTTAGAAACCCTAGGAAGGAGATAAGAATCAAAAACCTACCATTTCTGGAAATTTTACGGACGGCGATCCGGATCGGACTAGCTGTGATCCGGATCGTCGTAACGAGTCAGCCAGTTCCAGAAAAACGAAGGTTCGGGATCCGGATCGAAGTGCATGATCCGGATCGTTCATACAGTTTACCAAACATCAACGTTCGGGATCCGGATTGCGAAGCATGATCCGGATCGTTCAAGGAAAATGGTAAACTCACTGTTCGGGATCCGGATCAAGAGACTACGATCCGGATTGAACTAGCGTATGAACGAACCACCTTCGGGATCCGGATCGAACAACCTGATCCGGATCCTGAACTTGTCCCAAGTCCAGTTTTTGATTTTTATGCAATGAAAGATTCTTCCAAGTGTTTCTACACTACAAGAAGTATTCGGATCACACAAAATCTTTAGTTAAACATACCTGATCCTTTTGAATTCTTCTTTCTTGAGATTGAGTTAACTGATCCAACTTTCTTCACCTTCAATCTTCAAGACTTGAGACTTTCACGAAACTACGCCAACTCAAATTCCGTAACAATCTCCCCCTTTGGCGGTTTCGTGACAAAACACAGATCCACTAAAGAAAATTCAAAAAGATATTTTTGTTGCTATCACCATACAACAAAAATTTACAATGGAGATCCAAAAATTTAAAACATGAGATAAACTCCTAAAACAGACTCTAGACTTAGACATCTGTACTCTCTGCACAAAGAAATCATTCTTGACAAAAAGAGATCGTTAGATACCTCAAGAATATTTAGCATACAAAACCTAGTACAGAGATAGAGTTTATCTAATCATTATGACATTTGAGAATTCAGATATGTAAGAGAATCATAGTCAAAAACCAACATATCTTCTATGCATTCAAAAACCAAATGTCAAAAAATTAGTCCAACACCAACTTGTTAGTTATATTACATGCCCAAATAGTTAGTCGAATAGTTAGTCAAGACATGCAAACAATCACAAGATGAAAACCAAAAGACCAAAAGTTGGAGTTGAGATCATACTTACCTTGATATTTCATCATTCATTGTTCAAAGTTCTCTCTAACTCTCTCCCCCTTTTTGTCACAAAACAAAGCCAAAAATTACCAAAAATTGAAGGAGAGTTAAAAATTTCAACGAAAATGTTCCGAAATTTAAGAACTAGAACTAAAACCTGAAACTTAAAAACCTGCAATAGATATGATAAGGGTTAGAGCATAAAAGGTCAAGCCAAATCAGAACTGTCTGAGCTAGTATCGTCTATCTTGTTCAAGATTCCTTTCAGCATTCGCGATAATTTGGAACATTTCTTCTTCATCTGTTTTTGGTCAGCGGCCATTTGTCGGAGACCTAATCCCAATTTCTCTTGCTCAGCAGAAAGTCTTCTTTGGTCCTGATGAATGGCAGCCAATACAGTAGCTTCTAGAGCGTTTCTCTTGGAAGTCGCTGGACGAGTTGTAGAGACAGATGATGCATGCTGGTCTTCAGCCCATGGGGATTCGCTAGGTACCGAGTATGCTCTAGAGAGGGATTCAGTGATTTGAATTCCACTTCCCTCTTCATTTTCCTTCATCCTAGCCGAGCTGATAGAGTCTAGTGGAGGTGCTTGGCTAGCAGCTGGTTGCTCAATGGTGATTCCCTGAGCACTGCCTCTTTTTCTTTCACCAGTTTTTCTTTTTGTTCCAACTGGACTTGGTTCCATTGGTGCTTTCCCTTTTTCAGCTGCAGTAGGTTTTGAAGCTTCAGCAGTTGCTTTTCCTTTGGAGATAATGGGAGCAGTTCCCTCGATTTCGATGTTATCCCAGTCGATCGACTCCGTCTCTGATTCAGTTTCGGAATCATCCTTAGTCTTCTTCGCTTTCTTAGCCTTCTTAGCCCTCTTGGGCTTGACAGTGTCTCTCGTATGTACCATAGCAGCAAGTAGGAAAACAATCCAAGTGATCACCATTGCTAATGGTTTCTTGAGAAAAGAAAACCTGTGTGCAACAACTCAAGAACACATGAAAAATTGTTAATTTTCAAAGATTTGAAAAATTGTACCCAAACAATCATAATCATGTAGAGAAGCTAAGAATCAAATTAGTTTTGCAAAAAGGACTTTAAAAATAGATCAATTTCATGATTTTCGAAAATCCTTATTATATGCCCTAAAACCGAAATTTTAGAAATCGAAGCCTAAAAATCCGTTAATCAGGAGAATACCTAGCATATAATCAAAACTAATCTACCCAGAGTTCTTATTTCAAAAGAAATTTGATCAAAAACCATCCACAAACAAAGTCGATCCAAGAAATTCATCACGTTTGAGGAGGAAAAGAGAAAAACGGTGAAAAACCGAGATTTTGATCAATAAAACTTACTTGGAGTTGAAGAACTTGAGTTTGAAAGCTTCCAGGAAGGATGAAATCTAGAGAGAGAGGCTCTGGAAACTTTGGAACGAAAGATTGGAGTAAAGAAATCAAAATCCCCTTTCGTTCTTTATAAAACCTAGCCGCGATCCGGATCAGTTCATAACTGCGATCCGGATCGGCTACCCGCAGTGAGAAACTGCGTTCGGGATCCGGATCGGCAGATACAATCCGGATCGTCAGCCCGCAGAAGAATTCCTGCGTTCGGGATCCGGATCATCTAGCCCGATCCGGATCGGCCCCAACTTTTTCTTTAGAAAATTTCAGAGAAATTCAAGAAAAACCAGAAAAAGATTGTAAGCACAAAATGTGTATCAACTTTAAACAAAAATCATCGTTTCATACAACAAGAATTAGATTATGCTAAATCTATCAATAATATCCAAAAATGAACCGAGAATTTACAAGAATTAAATCCCTTAAAGTTGAACACTTTCAATCACATCTAACTTGATCTTATGAGTAATGCCTTTATCAAATCATCAATTCAGTAAAGAAAATGAAATACAAAGATCAATAGATGTTTGAAATCCCAAATATAATAGATAATGTATCTAGACAATCTGTTGAAGAGAGTGGCTCTTTGAGCATCTTTCATTAAAAACCCACCTTATACCAACCTTGAAATTTGACGGAGTCAAGTATTTCAACATGCATTTTACTTAATCAAAAATTTGAACAACCATGCTTGGTATACATGTGGTAGCTGCACACAATACTCGGACGACCGAGGTGGTAGCTCTTTCCTCCATGTGGTGGTAGTTTTCACACTCCTCATTGGGATGTAACTCTTTCCACATCTTTTGAGCATTTTAACTTTTTCTAAGACTCCCCCTCAATTGGCTATCAATTATTTAAGATATAAAGTATTCAACCAAATATTGATCTCGATTTCATACTCGACTAAACAGTCAAATAAGATAATGACTATACCAAGAGATCATTGAGAGAGAGAAATTGACTTTGATCACTCAGAAGATGATTTAATTAACATAAATGATCATTGCAACAGTGAAATATTATGATGGCAAAAGCATAATAAATTTCTAAATGTGTGAAAAGATGCAATTAAAGTCAATTATGATCTATGCTCAATTAATGTCCTATGTACAAACATAGATAATGAACAAAACAAAATATATACAAAACCTATCCTAAGCAAAGGTTTCAAAAAGAAGTTTATTTCAAGGAAAGCATACCAATTGCTTTTCGTAAATGAATAAAACGTTTTTGATCCAAAGGTTTTGTTAAAAAGTCAGCCAATTGATCCTCAGTTGAAATATAAGAAAGTTGAAGAGTATTGATTCAACTAGCTCTCTAAGAAAATGATATCTAAGTTCAATATGTTTTGTTCTAGAGTGCAACACAGGGTTTTTAGAAATGTTAATAGCACTAGTGTTGTCACAAAGTATTGTTACCGAAGATGCTGAAATGCGGAAGTCGCTCAATACGCTTTTCATCCAAATGAGTTGAGTTGAGCAACTTCCAGCTGAAATGTATTCTGCTTCGGCAGTCGAGAGTGCTATGCAATTCTGCTTTTTACTGTGCCATGCAACAAGGCAATGGCCAAGATAGAAGCATGCACCACTCGTGCTTTTCCGAACATCCACTGATCCTGCCCAATCGGCATCTGAGTATCCAACAATATCCAGACTTGTTCCCATAGGATACCAAATTCCGAAATTAATTGATCCTTTGATATACCGGATGATCCTTTTCACCGCTTTCAGGTGAACCTCCTTTGGTGCAGATTGATATCTCGCGCAAATCCCAACACTAAAGGATATATCCGGGCGACTAGCCGTGAGGTAAAGTAGACTTCCAATCATACTTCTATACAGTTTCTCGTCTACATTCTCACTATGTGATTCACTTCCAAGTCCCTTGTGGCTAGTTCCCATTGGAGTTGGAAAATCTTTACAATTTTCTAGATCAAACTTTTTGACCAACTCCATTGCATACTTGGATTGACTCAAGTGAATACCTTCATCATTTTGTTTAATTTGCAATCCAAGGAAATAAGTCAATTCGCCCATCATGGACATCTCAAATTCGCTTTCCATGGTCTCCGCGAATTTAGAAGCATCATTATCTCTTGTTGCGCCAAATACAATGTCATCGACATAGATTTGTGCTACAATAAAATTACTTTGATAATGCTTCACAAAGAGAGTCCTATCAGCTCCCCCTCGAGTATAGCCCTTCTCCAAAAGGTGCTTTGTTAACCTTTCGTACCATGCTCGCGGTGCTTGTTTCAGACCGTAAAGAGCCTTTTTCAAACGAAAAACATGGTTAGGTTGTTTATGATCTACAAAACCTTTCGGTTGAGCCACATAAACTTCCTCATTTAAAAACCCATTTAGAAATGCGCTCTTAACGTCCATTTGAAATAATTTGATTTTAAAATGACAAGCAATAGCAAAAAGTATACGAATGGACTCGAGTCTAGCTACAGGGGCGAAAGTTTCATCAAAGTCTATACCTTCTACTTGAGAGTAGCCTTGAGCAACTAATCGTGCCTTGTTCCTGATGATAGTACCATCCTCATTTTTCTTGTTCTTGAAGATCCATTTGGTACCTATCACATTATGTTGCTTTGGAGGCTTCGTTAATTCCCAGACTTTGTTTCGCTCAAATTGATGGAGCTCTTCCTGCATTGCTTTAATCCAGTAGTCATCCTGAAGAGCTTCATCTATGTTCTTTGGTTCGATTAAGGATACATAGCAAGCGAATCCACAAACCAACTGCCTCCGAGTTCTGACTCCTTCTTGTGGATCTCCAATGATGTTTGATTCCGGATGATCCTTGGAGATTCGTAATGTTTGTTGAAACGGAGTACTCGGAGGTACATGAGATGATTCCTGCACATCAGATAAACTAGAAGAACCATTAGATGCATCATTAATATTGGAAGTATTATCATGAGAAGATGCACTAGCAGGAGAATCATCATCTAGAGAGATATCGAGGGTAGATTTTCCAGTTTCAAAGTGAAAAGCTTCATCTACTTTAACATTTATAGATTCTACGATCGTCTTAGATTCAATGTTAAATACTCGATATGCTCTGCTATTCGTAGAATAACCCAAAAAGATCCCTTCATCACTTCGAGAGTCGAACTTTCCAAGATTTTCACGGTCACGTAAAATGTAACATCGACTCCCGAAGATACGAAAGTATTTGATATCCGGTTTTCTACTAAACCACAGCTCATATGGTGTATTTTAAAGTTCCTGGGCGCAAGTAAACTCTATTAATGACATAGACAGCGGTGTTCACGGCTTCAGCCCAAAAATGTAGCGGTAAATTCCGGCTATGAAGCATCACACGCGCCATCTCTTGAACAACCCTGTTCTTGCGCTCAACAACACCATTCTGCTGAGGTGTATAGGGTGCCGAGAATTCATGTTTAATGTCATTTGAAGTACAAAAATCAATGAATTTTGAATTTATGAATTCTCCACCTCTATCACTTCTAACACGAATGATCTTTTCATTCTTTTCAATCATAATACGATGGCAAATCTCATGAAAAGAGTCAAACGTATCAGCTTTCTCTTTTAAAAATGCTACCCAAGAAAACCTAGAGAAGTCATCAACCAATAAAAGAATGTACCATTTACCTCCCAAAGATGGTTGACGGGTCGGGCCCATAAGATCCATGTGCAAAAGTTCCAAGGGCCGTTTGTACCAACATGGTTCAAGTTCTTGTGTGCAGTCCTAGACTGTTTTCCCTTTTGGCAACCACCACACACAACGTTTTGTTTAAATAAAAGCTTTGGAACCCCCTTGACCACGTCCTTGTTTGAAATTCTAGTAAGTTCCTTAAAATTTAAGTGACCTAGCCTTTCATGCCAAAGAGTTTCATTATTCAAAACGGCTAAGTTACAATTTTCAGAAAATTTATTAGGAACAACATAACAATTGTTTTCAGATCTAACCCCTTTTAAAAAGAAACATGGTCCTTATCAGTTACAACGCATTCAACAGATGAAAAGTTAACTGAAAACCATTGTCGCAAAGTTGACTTATGCTTATGAGGTTAGTCTTAAGGCCATCAACAAATAAGACGTTTTTCAAAATCGGGCCATCTGGAATAGCTACCGTCCCTTTTCCAACAATTTTGGAAGATCGACCATTCTCCGAAAACAACGTGTCCTCCGGAGATTTTCTCAAGATTTTGAAAACTATTTTTGTCACCGGTCATGTGACGGGAACACCCGCTATCCAGATACCAAGACGAACTATCATATGCATGCAAGGAAATATTGGAAACAAGACAAGGGAAAATTTCACCTTTGCGCACCCCAAACTCTTTTGGAGTGCGTCGGTAATGGTCGTGAAGTTATATGCCTAGGTGAAGGCGTCTTGTTATAGCGATTGTTGTTCCTTGATGAAATCGTCTTGCGCGATGAACTACCAAGTCTCTTTTCATTTGAAAAGTTTTGCTTTAATTTTCGGGGAGGAGCCTTTTTGGTAGTTGTTGCAAGAGGTCCTTGAGATGAGCGTTCGACTCCCGTCTTGCAATATCTTCTTATGTGCCCTGAAACACCACAACGAAAACATACCTTAGATCTTGACGATCCCAAAGAGGATGAAGTAGGTTTGTTGTCGTTGTTTGTCTTGAATTCCGGTGTCGGAGGAGGAGATACCGACTGAGGCACAAAAACTGTTTCACTCGAACTTGGACTGTTTCCAGTTTGAGTGTATCCGAGGCCGAACCGATTTGATTGACCAAGACCAAGAAGTCTATCCAACTTACTCCTTCCTGAAGAGAATCGCTGTAAGTCATTCTTGAGTTGGAAAATGGTCTTTGTCATTTCCAGGTTATCCTGTCGAGCCTCGTTGTAGAGCTTTGAGAAGTGATTCGCGTTATCCACCAGATTTGTATGTTCCTTCTCAAGTTGCTCATTGGACTCTTGAAGGGAAACATTGCTTTTATCAGGTTTTCCCTTTCCACTTCAAGAGCGTTTGAGAGAGAAGTCGCTCTTTTTTGCTTCTTCTTCGAGATCATGCACTCTCCCTCTCAAACTCTTGTTTTGCTTAGCCACTTTCTTTGAATCCCTCAAAAGTCTGTGGTAGGCTAGAGCAAATTCTTCACCTTCCGAATCATCCGATTCGTTGTCCGTTGCGTTCTTTTCAACAGTGGAGTTGGACAACGACTCAGATGTACTTGCCATAAAGCACATGAAGGGTGAAGATACGGACGCGTGGAATGCGGTGGAGCTCTTTTCTTCATCACTCGAAGACGACTCATTTGACGTTGAGTTGTCATCCCAAGTGACGACTTGCATCGCCTTCTTCTTTGCCGGATACTTGTTAGGACACTCCGTTGCAATGTGGCCGTAGCCTCGACATTTGAAGCATTGTAGTTGTCCTTCTGAACTTTTCTTATCCTTTGAGAAGTTCTCTTGCTTTCTTGGCTTGTAACTTGAAGTACCCTTGCCTTTGTTCGACTTTCCGAAGGATGGAGATTTGCTTGAATTACCCCTTCGAAGTTGCGGCGAAATTCCTTGTCAAGAGAGCGAGCTGCTTCTCAAATTCCTCCATAGAAAGGTTCTCGTCATCGTCAGAGGAGGATGTATCCGCGTCTTCTTCCTTAGTTGTTTTCAACGCATAACCTGAAGACTTAGAAGTAGATGCCTTTCCAGAAGAATTGTTAGTAGTAATGTCATTTCATAAGTTTGTAATGAACCAACCAATTCTTCTACACGTATTTCGTCCGGGTGTTTATAGTTTCAATGGCAGTAACCTTTGGGCGAAATCGTTCGGGAAGAGTATTAAGATCTTTCTCACAATCTTAAATTCTGGAATCTTCTCTCCCAGATTAGCACATGAGTTTACGATGTCTTGCAATCGTGTTATAGTAGTCCGTGAAAGATTCATTTTCTGCCATTAAGATAGAGTCAAACTTGCTCGTAAGCATTTGCAGTTTCTGAATCTTCACGAGGTTAGTTCCCTCATGTGTAACCTGAAGAACATCCCAGATTTCTTTCGCAGTCTCACATGCCGAGACGCGAGAGAATTCAGTTTGAGATAAGGCATTAAAAATAGCATTAATTCCCTTGCCATTGTAAGAAGATGAATCTAACTCTTCCTTGGTCCATTTCGACCTAGGTTTTAAGGTGTGAACATCACCAATAAATTCAGTTGGATTAGACCCATCCTAATTCAATTGATTGCCACACCCGTTCGTCGATGGAAACTAAAAAAGCTTTCATCCGTACTTTCCAGTACGCATAATTTGTTCCATCGAAGAACGGGGGTGGTTGATGTTTCCACCTTCAACCATTGTTTACAACCCTATTCCCGCTCTGATACCACTTGTTGGGTTAAATGTAATAAGGATCTAAATAGGGGAAAAAAATACCTAGAGGGGGGTGAATAGGTGTAAACGTATAAACACTCAAAAATCGTTGCGATAAAAACCCAATGCGGAAATAAAAAATAGTACGCAAGATTTTTACGTGGAAAACTCCATCACCGGAGTAAAAAACCACGGGACCGATAACACGGCAGAAATCCACTAGAATTAAAACACGTACAAGGTGATTTACCGTACACACTTACGACTCAACCTTTTCCATACGCTCCTAGATGGATCTTCTCCGCTCGCTCCACGACGCTTCTCGATCCACGATCTGCGCCCAACGCCGAATCCACGGCGTCCAACGTCGAATCCACGACGTCCGAACCCGAATCCACGGTCTTCACCCAATAGCACCCTTCGAATCCACGAACGTGCCTCGCTCCGAATCCACGAGAGCGGTTGAACCTTGAATCCACAAGGACACGCGAATCCACGCGCCGATTTTTGGGGTAAATCGTTGTTTTTGGGTGGTGATGATCCGCCGAATACTTAGATCAAAGATAGATCGGAAATACCATCTAAGTATTCATTAGTTTGATTCAACTCAAGATGTGAGTATGAAAACCTAGAATCAAACTAATCAATATAGATGAAGAAACATAGAGTATTCTCTAATGATTTCCTTTCTTCTCTATATGTGGATCTATAGCCGTATAAAGATGATATATGAAAATGACGGCTATGTGGATTGACCCTAGAAAAAGACTCATAGGTCTATTTATAGGTTAGAAACCCTAGGAAGGAGATAAGAATCAAAAACCTACCATTTCTGGAAATTTTACGGACGGCGATCCGGATCGGACTAGCTGTGATCCGGATCGTCGTAACGAGTCAGCCAGTTCCAGAAAAACGAAGGTCGGGATCCGGATCGAAGTGCATGATCCGGATCGTTCATACAGTTACCCAAACATCAACGTTCGGGATCCGGATTGCGAAGCATGATCCGGATCGTTCAAGGAAAATGGTAAACTCACTGTTCGGGATCCGGATCAAGAGACTACGATCCGGATTGAACTAGGTGTATGAATGAACCACCTTCGGGATCCGGATCGAACAACCTGATCCGGATCCTGAACTTGTCCCAAGTCCAGTTTTTGATTTTTATGCAATGAAAGATTCTTCCAAGTGTTTCTACACTACAAGAAGTATTCGGATCACACAAAATCTTTAGTTAAACATACCTGATCCTTTTGAATTCTTCTTTCTTGAGATTGAGTTAACTGATCCAACTTTCTTCACCTTCAATCTTCAAGACTTGAGACTTTCACGAAACTACGCCAACTCAAATTCCGTAACAACAAGCACCAGGCAATGTGAGGAGTCGTCTCGCTAGCCTTAGCCGACCTTGTGGGGAGCTGCACTCCACCCACAACGGTCATTAGCCGGGGAGCCTCGCTCTACCCGCTATATAACCCTGCTCAGCCGAGACTCATCTCACATTTCCGGCTGGGTGAATGGCTCTGATACCAACTGTGACGCCCCACTTCCCAGGGGGTCACCCATCCTAGAACTCCTCTAGCTCTAGCACGCTTAACTCTCATGTTCCTCTTGGATTGTTGCTACCATCCAAAATGCTATAGCCGGGTTAGAGATTTAGTCCTATATATCATTTATATATAGGACTAATCCAAATTCCGGGAGTGTCACATTTCGTGGGCTCTTCCACCTAAAATGCCCGCGCAGCCCGCCGGACTGTCCGGGAAAACACGAAAAATAAACCCTCAGTCAGACCGTCAGAAGTGAAATAAAGAGGGAAAGCCAAAAATAAAGGTCAGGTCTTACATATGATGAACCGGATCTTCAGACCCTTCTAGACCGGTTCGTAGTGGTCTTCATCGACGCTATCCTGATCTTTTCAACCACCGACGAGGAGCACGAGGACCATTTGCGAACGATTCTCCAAACTCTCAGGGATCAGAAGCTGTTCGCTAAGCTCAAGAAGTGTGAATTCTGGCTACGCGAGGTGGGATTTCTAGGGCACGTGATCTCGGCGAAGGGAATTGCCGGTGGATCCCAAGAAGGTGGAATCGGTGATCGACTGGCAGCCGCCGACGACAGTGACCGAGATCCGCAGTTTCTTGGGCCTCGCGGGATATTACAGATGCTTCGTCGAGGGTTTCTCGAAAATTGCGGCCCCTTTAAACCGGTTGACTAGGAAAGGGGAGAAGTTTCTGTGGATGGCTAAATGCCAGGAGAGCTTCGAAGAACTCAAAAGAAGGCTAACCAGGGCACCAATACTTGTACTACCAACACCCGGAGAGGACTATGAAGTGTACTGCGACGCATCGAGGATCGGCCTTGGGGGTGTATTGATGCAACAGCGGAAAGTAATAGCTTATGCTTCCAGGCAACTGAAGGATTACGAAAAAACTACCCAATACATGATTTGGAGCTGGCTGCTGTGGTCTTCGTTCTAAAGTTATGGAGACACTACCTCTTTGGTGTCCACTGTAACGTCTTTTCAGACCACCAAAGTCTTAAGTACCTGTTCACCAAAAGGAGCTGAATTTGCGGCAGAGGCGGTGGCTTGAATTATTGAAGGATTACGATCTAACAATTCAAACCACCCGGGAAGGCAAACGTGGTGGCGGACGCTTTGAGCAGGAAGGGGCAACAAGAAGGGGTGTCTGGAGGCGCGATAACTGAGCAGAGCAGCCTGATCGCGGAGTTCGCACGATTGAAGTTGGAGGTGGTACCAGGGGCACGGTTGCGCAACTTTTAACCTTGGTAGTCAAGCCGACGCTATTCGAGAAAATCCGAGAAGGACAACAGACGGACTCGCACTTACAGCTCGTACGAGACAAGATCTCCCCGGACCAGGAGAACGACTTTGCAGTGGGAGGCGACGGCATCATGCGGTTCCGCGGGCGGTTTTGCGTGCCGGATTCGTCGGAATTGAAGGAGGAAATTCTGGCAGAGGCACACCGCGCTCCTTATGCGGCGCATCCAGGGGGCACGAAGATGTACAGGGACCTCAAGCAGACATTCTGGTGGCCCAAGTTGAAGGGGGATGTGACACGACATGTAGCTCATTGCCTGGTATGTCAGCAGATAAAGGCAGAGCATCAGCGGCCGGCGGGAAAGTTACAGCCCTTACCGGTGCCAGAGTGGAAGTGGGATCAGATCACCATGGACTTCGTCACTGGATTTCCACGCTCACAGCAGGGGCACGATGCGATTTGGGTCGTAGTGGACCGGTTAACCAAGTCAGCACACTTCCTGCCCATTCATACAACCTGGACCCGAGAGCGGCTAGCTCAAGTCTACATCAGCGAGATCGTGAGACTGCATGGAGTGCCGGCGTCAATCACCTCGGATAGAGACACGCGTTTTGTCTCGAAGTTTTGGCAGAGTCTACAGCGGGCCCTGGGGACCAAGCTACATTTCAGCACAGCCTTCCACCCCAGACGGACGGACAGTCGGAGCGAGTGATTCAGACCCTCGAGGACCTGCTTCGCGCCTGTGTGCTTGACTGGGGGGTCGGTTGGTCACGCTACCTACCCTTCGTGGAATTCGCCTACAACAACAGCTACCAGGCCAGCATCCAGATGGCGCCCTACGAAGCCTTATATGGGAGACGCTGCCGATCCCCGATCTGTTGGGACAACTTGGGTGAACGGAAATTCTTGGGACCCGACCTAGTGGAAGAGACTGAAGAGAAGGTACACCTCATCAAACAGCGCTTACTGACCGCCCAGAGTCGACAGAAGAGCTACGCGGACCAGAGGCGCCGCGACTTGGAATTCCAAGTGGGAGAACACGTGCTTTTGCGGGTCTCGCCATCCAGAGGAATCAAGCATTTCGGGCTGAAAGGCAAGCTGAGCCCACGGTTCGTGGACCCTTCGAGATCTTGGAGCGCATCGGCCCCAGTGGCGTACCGCCTTGCCCTACCATCAAACCTCGACCGAGTCAACATGTATTCCCGTGTCCATGCTCCAGAAGTATCTTTCCGACCCATTACACGTGTTGGACATCTCCGCGCTCGAGCTCAAGGAGGACCTAAGCTTCGAGGAAACCCCGGTGCGTATCCTAGCAAGAGAAAGCAAAGCGCTGCGGAACCGAGTCATCCCCTACGTGAAGGTGCTCTGGAGCAGCCATGAGGAGCGAGAAGCGACGTGGGAGCTGGAGTCAAAAATGAGGGAGTGCTACCCCGATCTTTTCACCGCAACCCAGGATTGAGTTTCGGGGACGAAACTCGTTTTAAGAGGTGAGTGGTGTAGTAGCCGCGGGTTTAAAATACTTTGGTTCTCTCCGTTAGTTTTTTTTTATGCACCGCGGTTCGCTTAAGGGGTCTGGAGGGTGGCTATTTCTTTGTTTCTGGGCAGACCGTCGGGCTCGCGGGTATTTTTAGACAATAAAGCTCGCCAAACGGAGAACAACGACCCGATCGGTGTTGGATTCCGAACTCCGGAATCTCCCGAAATAATTTCCGGAAGGTTGCTGGCAGTTTGAAGACTTACGCGGTTACCGAGGCAGAACGGACCCTGGTTCGCACCCGTTCGACCTAGTCTCCCTGTCTGAGGTTGGGTTAAGTCCACTTTCCCTTTTCGCCGATCGGTTATTAAAGTGTTTTGGGGATTTGGGGTTATTTTCCACATCCTTGTCTGTGCGTCTACTGGTGTAGGTGACCGGAGCGGAGACGCGGAAACCCCTATTTTTTTTCCCTAAACCTCCTTCCCTCTACACGGACGAGCGGGAGCTGGATCGAGAGGGAGAGAGAGAACCATCGCTCCCCCGCGAAACCGACACGAGAGCGTGCGACGAGCCTTCCCCTCCTCCTTCTTGATCGGCGGATTTGAAAGCGCAAGATCGGAGAGTCTTTATTTGTTCTCTATGGTACCTTTCCTTCTTCGTTCATGGCCGGAGGAGGCGGAGAAGAGGGAGAAGTGTGGGGGGAGGAGATACCCGGTCGGCGTACCGTCGCCGCCGCAAAAAGTCGGCCACGCGGAAGGCGGAAAAGGAGGGGCCACCACCGCGCGTGGGGCGCTGGGCCCGGGGGGCCACCCGCGCGTGCGGGTAGGGCACGCGCGGGGCTAGGGCACCGCACCGGGCGCCCGCGCGGTGCGGGCTGGGCACCCGCGCGGGGCCAGGGCACCGCGCGGGGCCGCCCGCGCGTGCAGGTTGTGCACCCGCGCGGGACCCTGAGCGCCGCGCGGGGCCGCCCGCGCGTGCGGGCTGGGCACCCGCGCGAAGCTGGGCGCCGTACGGGGCCACCGGCGCGTGCGGGTTGGGCACCATCGGGCCCAGAGGCCGCGCGGGGCCGCCGCGCTTGCGACCTGAGCAGCGCACGGCCAGCGAGTAGTGCGGGGACACCTCACGCCACGGTCTCCGACGCCGCAGCCGTCGGAACCGAGGGTCCCGTCCCGAGACATGAACCGGTTGGTGTAGTCATTTTTTTTATCGACGGTTTTGGTGGGTACTGATTCTTTTCCCCGGGATTCTTTTGTAGTTCGGGGAGCGCGCCGGGACGCGGAGGAGTCGAGAGTTGATCACTACACGTGACAGGTGGGGTTTTTGCTTTGGGTTTTAGTGTCGGGTTTCCGGCAATTGTACCTTGTTTAATAAGTAATTAATTGTGCTAACATGGTAGTTTGTGGTACTATGGTTACTTGCTCGGTTATGTGGTACTATGGTTCTTTGCTCGGTTACGTGGTACTATGGTTACTTTGCTCGAGGCTGCAGCACGCGCACCCGCGGTTTTGGCCACCGCAATGGTTGTTTTCCGCTTTCCGGAAAAGTGGTCCATGACCCGTGTATACCCACGAGGACGGAGTGGGGCCCCTGTAGTTGTGGGGCTTGGATGCGCCAAAGTGTGAGCGGTGCTACCTGTCGGTTTGTTGTCCGACGTTGGGAGCGGTGCGACCGTCGGTTAGATGTCGACGTGGGAGGCGGGCGACCCGTCGGTTTAGATGTCCGACGTGGGAGCGGTGCGATCCGTCAGTTTAGTTGTCCGACGGGGACGGGTATTGCAGGTCTACAGGTGTTCGTGTCATCATTTCCCTCTCGGGGAGTGGTTGGCTCCGGAGGTTACAGTTGGAGTATTACTTTACCCTGCATTATTTTTATTATTATGTTTAGTCGCTGACTCCAACTTGCGACAGGGTCCTACAGGGGGAGAGATAGGCGATGTGAGGCCACGGCAGGAGTTCCTGGGTCTCTGGAGACCCCGAACAGTACTTTTCCATTCTCTTTAGCATTTCATTCACGTTGTAGACTGTGGTGGGTTCTCGATATCCTCGTGGGGTCGGTGTTGGATGTCGGCATGGTGAGTAATGAATATTTATTTTTCCTTTCATCTCTGTTGGCCCGCTTTAAGAAAAATAAATGAGCAAACAAAGAAAAGATTGCGGAAAATGTTTTTCACAACTTGGGTGTGTAGTGGGCCACCGTTTTCAAAACCTGGTGAATTTTGGACTGCAAAAAAATGGATTTCAAAACCTAAGTGTCGTCTGTGGGGCACTGTTTTCCGCAACTCTCTGAGTTTATGTTGCTTCTTTGAAAAAGGGGTTTTAAAAATATGCTGCCGGACGTGGGCCAGTTTCAACAATTGTGGTTTTATCCTTCAAAATGATCGGCGTGAGATTTATTCAGCAAGTGTGAAGGGGGTATGTCTGACAATGTTGTGATTGAATGGATATCTG
>JAQNDB010000050.1:121623-190543 GCA_029204045.2 Tillandsia leiboldiana | reverse complement strand
ACACCTCCTGCCTGCTCGCTAAAAGTAACAGTCCTCGCGGCGCGAGTCAATCGTCGCGAAATAGCGGGCCAGCCACCACCCCGCAGTACTATGATCAAAATCTCGCAGCTGGACTAAGGGACCCATCAGGTCCGCTGGCAAACCCAAGACTCAAGATGTACAGGCAAGGACCAATGACACTCCTCTACATGCAATGTTTGCTCAGGAATCCTTACCTCTAAGCATGTGGCACCGACCTAACTCTATTCCATGGGATGATGCAAATATCTACTGATAAAAGAATGTGATGCACCGTATTAAATAAAGTGCGAGCTCTAGTACCAAAAGTAAATGATACCTGCCACCACGGGGTGGACTGCGAGGAGTCCTCAACCGGGGCGCATAGTCTCGCCCGCTCTGCGTCGGTGGTCGTAGTCTTTAGGTGGGTAGGAAGGGAGCCCCCGCTCGCTGGAGCATAGGGCCGTGCTGGGGCGCAGAAGGAACTGATGCTGACGAAAGGAGCCTGCGGTGTCGAGAAAGGGCAAGTAGCTCGAATGTGGCCGGACTGTCCACACCGATAACAGCGGCCATGCTCAAATCACAAGTATCAGAGGGGTGCTGACCCTACAGAAACACACCCATCTGTAGACCGGGCTGCCTCGCCTGCTGCTGCCGTCTCAGTAGCCGTGATCGCGAACTCTGCTGGGATCGGTAGGGGCCAATGCTGAAGGAGGTGCTACTAAGGTCCGAAAGGGGCACGTAGGTCGGATGTTGGCCTGGCGTCCACATCGAAAGCAACAGCACCCCCTCAAGCCACAGTATCTGATGGATGTTGCCCTCTACAGAAAAAGCACCGGACCAAACGCCGAGACGTCGAGACTGTCTTTTTGCTGCTGCGGTGGCCTCTGAGATCTACCAGGTCCCTCTCGATCAAGACGCCCACGGCCACACTGGGGCCACGGGGGTCGTGGTGGTCTCCCAGAGCTGCCTATCCATCAACATCTGGGGCTGGCCGTTTCCTGTCTGGACGGTGCTCTGAAACCCCGGCCCCCTCGCCAACCGCCAGTCACCCCGCTGCGCCACAACTCTGCTCTAGGCGCTGTTCCTGACGCAAGCTCCTCGCCACTAACTGGGTCACCAAGCCCGCAGTTCTCCCAACTCGGCGGATATACCGCCCTCTCAGACTCCTCGGAAGGTTTGGAGTACCCCGGGTGGGAGAACGACGACGTGTGCGACATCCGCCACAGGAAACCAGAATCACGCAACAAACCCCACACGACGCCAATCTAGCGAAAGTCAAAGACATCCCCCTATTTCTGTAACTTTATGTTGTCTGCAGCCAACATAAATGTTCAACAGGAATAGGATATGTCGATCCCTCTTCACTCACTGGAAGAGTTTAATAATAAATTTGCCGACTTTCGCAAAATATCACCCACTCAAGCCCTGCCGTCCTAGGGTCTGCCAAAAGCCTAGGGTTTCCTAGTCCCAAAGACCTATCCCTAAGCTCTGATACCATCTTAATCTGTCACGCCCCGGGTGGTAAACCAGAACCCGGGGCTCATCCACAGATCCGCCGTGCACACGGGAATTTCCCGTGTACACGAAGCGCTGGTAACCTGCTCAGATAAAAAGATATAATAAAGGAGCATAAACAGAGCTAAAACTAAATTAGTACATCTCAGACAAAGACTGTAAAGGAAAGTACAACATAGCTCTCAAAATATACAAGTGTCTCTCCCAGCTCACAAAATAAAAATACATCCAGCTGGCCGAAGCCAGACCCAAAAATAAAGAAAATACAACCGTCTGAGGGTACTGGGAACACATCAAAATCTACTGAACTCTGGTCAGGGAAGCGCTAGCTAATCAACGATCCTCTTACCTCGGTCCTGAAAGGGTCCCCCGCAACTCCCGCAGAAGACTCTGCAAAATAAAGGGAAAAGAAGGGAAAAACAAGTGGGGGTGAGAACTACTATAAAAACAGTAGCCTCCCCTAGTGGGTAACCTCAACCGAACATGCCCACTAGGACTACCAGAGGCAAAATGAATAAATGTGGTAAACTATAAGTATGGCTATAGACAAAAGCTACCACTAATATGCCTCTACATGCCCAGCTAAAAAGATAGCTAAATATAGCATCAGAATATAAATGCCTGCCTGACTAAACCCAATCTGTACACTAGCGAACACCGGTACTGCCTGCTATGCCTGCCAAATCGGGTATGCCAGCCTACGCATAACACCCGATAGGGGATAGGAGTCTCAAGGACTCAAGATCTGTATAACGTGCACACTATACTTGCCAGATCGGTATGCCGGCCAGTGCATAACACCGATAGGGGATAGGGGTCTCAAGGACTCAAGATCTGTGTAACGTGCACACTATACTTGCCAAATCGGTATGCCGGCCAGTGCATAACACCGATAGGGGATAGGAGTCTCAAGGACTCAAGATCTGTAACAAGTATCATAGTAGAATAAGTCAGCAGACTGGATCATGACACTGATCTGAGTGGGAATCATCCCCTAAAAGAAGCCCAAATCCTCTCCCGATCTGATGCAATAACAACTGTCCGGTCAACCGCCCAAAATCCGCGGTTGCCGCAATTACCCTACCCTCAACCTGCCTGTCCCAAAATCCCAACGACTGACTACACTATCCCAGCCCCTGCTCTACCTGAGCATAATCCCCTATGTCTAGGTAACTAGAGAAGGAATAAACATGGTTTCTCCTAAGTCAATTCCAGCAAGATAGTGTAGCAGAAAAAGGTGGCCTAACTAGGTGACCATTCAAGCATGCAAAAGTCCTTTCTTAACAGAATAATTTCAGTGTTCTAATTCTTACAAGATTCACAGTATGCTTTATTTGAATATCTGAGTACTAACCTGCCACAAGCCAATTTATACACATGCTTAAGTTCACTTTTATACATAAGTCTGATATGAATTTAGCCGTTTATTACCGGAGGGTTTAAGCAATAATTCCATGGATTCTAAACACTTAACACTTGTAAGAATTACCATTTATTAGTATCAAGTCCTTTATAGATGCAAGTATCAATCACAAGTCCTTTTCTTTTCATTAAGCATGCTATGTTCATTCTACTAGTATAACAGCAACATTGCACATGGACTAGCTCCAATATGCCTGGTGAGTTATCCCAAGTAAGAGGTTAACAACGGTACCCACCTCGAGCGCTAAAAATCCGTGTCCCAAATGTGAAAACCCGCGCTCGCAACAAAAGTTGCCGCAACACACACAACCAATAAGGACACACATCACTTTAGTTCTACAATCATCACAAAATCTGTCCCCAATAATGCGGTCTAAAGTTTACAGATTTTCACCTACGAAGGGTGCTCAGAAATTCCACGAAAAATACCGTCGCGTTCCCTGCGTCGAACCCGTCGAAACGAGTGCCTGCACGCTCGAAACCGAGCTACCATTGCTGAGATAACAAATCGGCAAGGGGAACACCCCAAACAAAACTGTGCAGGAATTCTGTACCAAAAGATTACAGAGAGAGGAGATTTTCCACCTTCGAAAAATATTCAGAAAAATCTGAGAAAATTCCAGGAGATTCCTCGCGAGATGTAGATGAGAAATTCCTTTTGAATCACCTCGATCCGTCTACTGAGCGCGAAGTTATAGCCAAATCAAGCAGGTGCTGTCCAAAACTCCGCGAGGAAAAATGGGTCACAAAGAAGCTCGGGAAACTCAAAATCCACATGAAAACCAGGGGCTACTCAAATATCAAAATGAAGCCCTACCTGCCGAGAGTCCAAACGGCGCAAGAATCACCCGAATCGGAGGCCGGGGTGAGCCGGGGGAGCCTAAACACTGCGAAGGGACGAAACGGGTCGTCGAAGAACGAGTGTCGCGCCGCGCCGGAAAATGACCAACCTCGAGAAACGCGCTCCAAAATCCCAGGAATCCTCAGCAAGGAAGGTCTCAGGTAGAGGAATATTTTTCCTCAAGGTTTGCTCTGTGAAAAACTCTACAGAAAAGGGTCAAATGGCCCTCCAACAGCCTATTTATAGGCAAAGAACCCCACCCCCAAAGCTTATCGGATTCGGGCGCCTCACTTGAGCGCCCGAATCCGAAAAGGGGTCGGACGGGGGGTCCGTCCGACCGCCCGGATGCCTGCGGTGCGGCCACGTGTCCCCCGCACAGCAAACAGCTGTGCGGGGCGACCGGCCGCACGCCGCGTGGCGCAGACCCGCTGGGGCGGTGCATGCACCCGCCCCCTAGTCGGCCGACACGTGGCCCGCACTCGAGTGCGGGCCATGTGCGGCCGACCGGCCGCACTGTGCCCCTGCGCTGGCGCGCGCCCCGAGGCGCCGCCTAGCGCACCCGTGGACCGCGCCCTGCTGAGCCCACCAATCCCCGGGCGACACGTGTCGTGCGCCCGGTCCACCGGTGCTGCGCCTTTTCCCTGGACCGCGCCGCGTGCTCCCTCCAATCCGGGAAGCGCCACGCGGCCAACCGCGCGGTCCATGCACCGCCGCGCCTCCTCCGTGGACCGAGCGACGTGAGCCGCCCAATAATGGGCCGCCACGTGGCACTGTCCGGTCCACGGAGCACCCCCATGCACCGGAAATCCCCCGAAACTTTCGGAAGCCCGCATTTGGTCATCCGGACTCCAAATTCGACAAATAAATAGTCGTTTTCAAGCGTTTTTCCGCGCTGAATCCAAATCCAAACTACCGCTTGGCCCAATTCCTTCTCTAAAATTCAGGAAACACAGTCGAAGGCCAAAACAGCAGAAAAAGTCACACAGGGTCCATCTGTGGCACCCCTTTGATGCACCATGGGCCAGACACACCAACACTAGGTGTTTTACACCATGGATTCAACGGAAAAGCTGCATGGGGTAAAACCAGAACATTACAACCACTGATCCAAACACTCCAAAATCTCTTCCTCAATACCAACTCATTCAAGAAATCTGAAATACACCCACGCAATTATCCATATAAAAAGGGAGTCTAACAACTACAACTCTGAGTTGGAGAACCACCGAAAACAACGAAGAGTTGAAGTTGTCCCTGCTGTGGCTGTTATTCTGTCCTTGTTCTACATCCACTGGGGACCCTTAATTCAACACTCTCTGATCTCATCCATCAGTGTGGGTTGCTCGACTGAAACCAAAATCTGGAACGGATCACTCTGGGGCACGATCCCTGGTCCTAATCATCCCATCCATTCCAGTAAGGGCGCTTACTCCGCAAGCATTGCTCAAGTTCTGCACTGTACTCCGGCCCCAAAACATCTACACACATCCAAGACTACCGTGGGGGCATCACTACAACTCAATCACTGTTGACAGGACGAAAGATCCATCGTCTCCTCCATCAGGTAACACACTGGGTCTAACAACCCCGTTATCCATCATAATCAATAACTGTACCATCAGCACTCAGTTGTGCTGGTGCCATCCAATAAGGTGCCTTCAATATCGACGCGGTTCCCAGAACCACGTTAATAGCAATCTTAATCTCCTTGCCCGGCGGCATCGTCATTAACTCAGGTGGACTCATATCCGAGAACTCGCGGGCACTAAGGACACCCTTGAGTCTCGGGGCCGCCGTAGGCACCTCTATCACAGTCACTAACAGGGCAATGCATCCTTCGTTCATCGTCTGTCTGACTCTTGTTGACACACTATCGCTGTAACTAGTGCAATCTTCCAAGACCTGTAAACAAACTCCTCCTGTCCAACTCGCAGAAGTTCATAGTCCTCTCACCACAATCAAAAATTGCAAGGTGCCACACCGACCAATCAAATACACCGAGTCGAAAATCCTGGGTTGCCATAAGACCAGCTATTCTACGGTATAATCCACAGCATAATTGCATTGGACATATTCCACAAACCTCCTCTACGTGCACATCCTAATCAAGGATCTATACCTCTAGTGCACGCGGTAACAACTCTACCTTTAGTCCATGCAGGGATGCACCTCGTTCTAACTCAGATAGTTGTAAAGGAAATCATACCTGCGACGACACATCCCACTGATGGGACGCCCTCCAACCAGGTTGCACAGATTCAACTGTCAGCGCTAATAGTCGTCGCTCAATCTGTCTGAGAATATCCTGGCTATCCCCAAAGAAAGCACCATCTCTGCCTCCACTCATACTGCGGCAATGATCGCAGCCCATCATGTTTCCGCCGCGCTACTCTGATACTAATGCCGATGCTGCCGTCGAGGTCCACCCAACCTCTGGCACCTCAGAAGTCCACGACTCTAAAAAGAAATCGAAAAGGCCTCTGCCTACTAGTCTGCCCACCATCAACTGGCACCGAGTGCTTCCATCTGTCCAAAGGAACTACAACGCTATGCTCCATCGGGGCATCCAAAATCTGAAGTAAAAGGGACCAAGGAGCCAAAGCGGTATCCTGGCGCGATCCTAACCCAACACACACATCCCAAGCACCTCGTCCCCCATAGCGTGGGGCGTGCAGTTCAACAACTGCGTAAACCCTCTGGCAAAAGCTCTCAAATAGTCTGTACATCACCACCAACCACAATTCTGCCTCCGAAGGCTCCAAATTCAATCCTACGAGTCGGAATAGGTCAAACAGCCAAAGCTGACTCAATCAATCAATGACGTCCCACTGCTCATCTTCTATCAATTGTCCACCCTGCCTCGGTGCCTCAGCACTAAAAGTCGACACCGAGGGGGTTGCTCGCTCAATCGGCGCCACATGATTCGTTGCCACTAGGGATACTACAAAGGGGTTGGTCTCGACGGAAAGCACTGTCGGAGGTACCCACTGCCCCAACAACTGTATCATCCTATCCACTGCTCACTCGGCCGCCGATAAGCCACCGTCAATCCTGTCATCTGGGTCCGGAGCTCTCTGACCTCAATCTGGGTATCCGGCCCGAAACTGCCTATCCAGGCCCACAAGCTGCAATGGGGTGCACCCGGATCAGACTCTGCGTCAGGGAGACACCGCTCACTGCGACAAACCGCACAACAGAACACACAACAAGCACTCGACCCAATCCAGCGAAAGTCTAAGACATGTCACCCATTCCATAACATTATGTTGTCTGCAGCCAACATAATCGCTTAGGAGAATAAAACATGCCAATCACTCGTCCCGTCCCTTGGGAGAGGTATAAAACTCAATCAGGACTCTCGCTGTAAGTCACGACTCTCACGCAGTCATCCTAAGGTCCAACCACAAGCCTAGGATTTCTAAGTCCATAATGACCTACATCCTAGGCTCTGATACCATTCTAATCTGTCACGCCCCGGGGTCGAAACTGCGACCCGGGCTCGCCAACAGATCCGCCACCTATGCGAAACCCCGCATAGGCGAAGCGTCCAACCTGCAATAGTACCCTCTAACCACTAAACAGATATCAGAGCTGAAGAAAAACTGCTGTAATAAAATACAACTGTGTACAGTGGAACCCACAATCCGGATTGGTACATCTATCCCACTGTAGAAATCAACACTGGTAGGGATCTATCTCGCGACTCCCTCGCCTCGAACCGTCAACCGAAAGATCAGCAACTCCCGCAGCAGACACTGCAAAACAAAGGGAGGAAAGGGGAAAAACAACAATGGGGGTGAGAACCACTAGTAAAACCAGTAGCCTCCCCCTGTGGGTAAAGCCTCAAACCCCGACGTACCCACAAGTCTACAGGAGGCAAGAAAAAGAATAAGAGAGGTGGTAAGCTATAAACAGAAATACTGATAAGAGGAAGCTACCACTAGTATGCCTCTAAATGCCGTGCTAAGCAGTATCGCTAAAATATGTGCATCAGAATATAAATGCCTGTCTGAATAAACCCAATCTATACACCAGTAAACACTGGTACTGCCTGCCATGCCTGCCAAACACAAGACTCAACTGCGGGAATACTGACCGACTACTGACCGGTACGGTCGCATCCCGAAATAGTTGACAGACCGACTACTGACCGGTACGGTCGCACCCAAAAGTAGTAACAGACCGGCTCCTGACCGGCACGGTCACACACTCCGGAGTGGCACTCGAGGGGAGCGACCCACACGAGTGAAATAAGTAGTCATAAGTAATCTGATATAGCAGGACTAGATCACGACTCTAAATAAGTGGGAAAAAACCATCCACTAAGGAAGCCCGATCCCTCACCTCCAATCTGATGCAATAATAATAACCCGGTCTGTCACGCCCCGGGTGTAAACCAGAACCCGGGGCCGCCCACAGATCCGCCGTGCACACGGAATTTTCCGTGTACACGAAGCGCTGATAACCTGCTCAGATATAAAACAAATAATAAAAGAGCATAAAACAGAGCTAACTAAAACTAATACAACTCAGACAAATACTGGAAATGAAAGTACAGTAAGCTCTCAAAAAATATACAAGTGTCTCTCCCAGCTCACGAAATATACACAACCAGCTGGCCGCAGCCAGACCCAAAATAAAAGGAAAATACAACCGTCTGAGTGTACTGGGGATACAACAAAACTATCAAAAACTCGAACTCGGGGGCAGTGGCTATCTAGTCAGCGATCCTCTTACCTCGGTCCAGGGAAGAGGGTCCCGCAACTCCCGCAGAGAACTCTGCAAAACAAAGGGGAACAGAAAAGAGAAAACAGTGGGGGTGAGAACTACTATAAAAACAGTAGCCTCCCCTAGTGGGTAGACCTCAAACTCAGACATGCCCACTAGGACTAACAGAGGCGAAGAAAATGAAACATAGGTGGTAAGCTACAAGTACACTACTGATGCAAAGCTACCACTAACATGCCTCTACGATGTCTGCTAGAGAATGGCTAAAGGCAAGCACCAGAACGTAAGGACTGACAGACCAACACAATCAAAACACCAGTAAACACTGGTACTGCCTGCTCTGCTGTCAACCTCACAACTCAGTATCTCCCCTGTCCAAAATAGACCGGAACCCAACACGGTCTAGCCGGCACCCAACACGGCCTGACCGGCACCCGACACGGTCGAAATCCTACTCCGGAGTGGCCCTCGGGGGGAGCGACCCCACACGAGCATAGTATCACAGTCACTAGTATCATCAGTACCATAATCAGCAGGACGGGGTCACGACCCAGATCCAAGTGGGAAAAACCCATCCACTAAAGGGAAACTCGATCCCCTACCTCCAATCCGATGCAAAAGCAATAATAATAATAATCCGGTCAACCGCCCACAGTCCGCGGTCGCCGCAACACCCAAATCCCGATCCCCGACTGTCCCAACTCTGGACATCTGACTACACAATCCCCTAAGACTAGACGACAGGAGAACGAATACAAGCATGGTTTCTCCTAAGTCAATTCCAATATGTTTGTGTAGCAGAAAAAGATGGCTTAGCTAGATGACCATTCAAGCATGCAAAGTCCTTTATTTGCTATAATTACTCCAATTATACAAACATATGCAACATTAAGTGTTTGGGTAATCCCGAGGTACATGCGATAAGATATATGATACTTAATACATTTTAGATGCACAATTTACTAGCAAATATCCCTTATACAACATTCTTTCTAACCACATATCCAGCCCTTCCCTTAACTTGTATTATGATGTGGCTATAGCATTCATTCCACTAATTAATTTGCATACCTAAACATAGAAACATCACTTACTAACTTTTAGCTAGCTAACAAGGCAAGTATTAACAAATGAACCATAATCTCATACAAGCATGCTAGACACATTCACATTTAATAACACATGATCGAAGCATTCTAATAGGCCTAGTGACATTCACAAGTAGGAGGTTCACAACATCACCCACCTCAAACGCTATTCCAAATTTCCAAAGGCGAAGTCCAAGACCAGTCCAAACACACCACCAATCTGTACAAAATACCCCAAAGAACAAGCATAAGCTATTTGTCACCAACTTCTCACAATCTGCCCCCTAAACCAGCAGTCCAGAGTTCGCTAATTTTCACCTGCGAATAATGTCCAGAAAAATCCAAGGAAAATACTAGCGCGATCCTTGCGACGAGCCCGTCGAATCGAGTACCTGCACGCCCAATTTGGAGTTTCCTACGCTGAGATAAAAATCCGACAAGGGGTACACCCCAAATCCAAACTGCACTAAATTCCTGTAACAAGGAACCACAGAGAAAGGAAATTCTCACCCTCGAGTAAAATTCAGGAAATTCTGAGAAAAATCCAGGAGACTCCTTGCGACGCGTAGATGAAAATTGCCTCTTGAATCACCTCGTTCCGACGTCCGAGCGAAAAGATATGGCAAGAACACCGCGGTGCTGTCCCAAAAGTCCGCGAAGAAAAAGGGTCAAATGGGGGCTAAGAAAACTCCAAGATCAGCACGGAAATCGAGGAACCATAAAACACAGGAGTTGAAGCCCTACCTGTCGTGAGTCCAACGGCGCAAGAATCGGCGAATTCCGAGGTCGGGGTGGGTCGGAGGAGTCCAAACACTGAAAAGGGGCGAAGAGAATCGCCGGAGAACAAGCGTCGCGCCGCGCCGTAAAATGGTGAACCTCGGGAAGCGTGCCTCCAAAAATCTTCAAACTTCTCCAAAGGATCGAGCTCTGAGAGGGGAAGAACTTCTGTGAAGGCGGCCCAGTGAAAAGAGGTCCAAAAAGCCCAAAGAAAGAAAGGGGGAGGCTATTTATAGGCCCAGCCCAAAATGGCTTAAGGCCCGGTTTTCGGGCGCAGTTTCCGGGCGCACTGCGCCCGGAAACTGGGTTGTATGGAACCCGTCCGACGCGCCCGAAAAATTCTGGGACCGCCACGTCGCCCCGAACAGGGGACAGCGGGTCCCCGCGCCCGCGCCACGCCACGCGTCTCCCACGCAGTCAACGGGGTAGGTACGGCCGCCCAATCTCGAGGCGACACGTGTCGCACTCGAGTGCGGCCGACCACCCCCGCCTGCGCCACTGTGCGCGCACGTGCGCGCACAGTACCGAGGCGCCCTCCCCCGCGCACCCGTGGACCGCGCCCACGTGGACCGACGAATCCGGAGCCGCCACGTGCCATGCGCCCGGTCCACCGCACTCCCGCAAATCCAATGAGCCGTGCCGCGTGCGCCCGCCTACCAGAGCACGCCACGCGTCCACCCGCCGCGGTCCATGCACCGCCGCGCCACTCCGTGGACCCAGCTGCGTGAGCCGGCCAATAAGAGGCCGCCACGTGGCTCGGGCCGGTCCACGTGTCACTCCCATGCACCGAAAATCCCCCAAAACTTCCGGAAGCCCGCATTTGGTCATCCGGACTCCAAATTCGACAAATAAATAGTCGTTTTCAAGCGTTTTTCCGCGCTGAATCCAAATCCAACCTCAGATTGGCCCAAAACCTTTTCTAAAATTCGGCAATCACAGCCGGAGGCCAAATCATCTATCCAAGTCTCACGAGGTCCATCTGTGGCATCCCTTCGATGCACCATGGGCCAGACACCAACACTAGGTGTTCAACACAGTGGATTCACCGGAAAATTGCATGGGAAAACCAGTACACTACACGGTCAACCGCCCACAGTTCGCGGTTGCCGCAATCCCTGCCATCAGGCCCTGCCTGTCCCAAATCCCCAGAAACCTGACTACACTATCACAAACCCCCTGCTCGCACCCGAGCCACAAATACCCAGAGTCTAAAATGAAAAGGAGAAAAGTATAAAACATGGTTTCTCCTAAGTCAAGTCCAACATGATAGTGTAGCAGAAAAAGGTGGCCTATCTAGATGACCATACAAGCATGAAGATGTCCCAAGATGATATAAAGAAGACAGGTGTCGATGTTCTACATTTATTAGAGCATGCTATTCCATAATATTGATGATTGCATAAGAACATTAAGTGCAACATAGCCTATGCCTGCCAAGTATGAGAATAAGGAAGTGCCACACCTAATCACAAATCACATAAGATGGTACAACGCTGGTCAACCCTCACATTCATATAGAGATAAGCCCAAGATTATTTAACATCACTTAAACAGGGACATTCAATCAAGTATCACCAATGAATAGCTTAAGGTTCATCAACCTTCATTGATCTTACATAGGATGAACATAGGATCTACCAACAACATCCAATCTCATTTGTAAGTAATAGGAGTCATTAAATTGCTTTTTCTCATAAGGAATAGGCCTCAACTCAACAATGATATCCACCTTTTTATGAAGGAATTAGGAATCAAAAGCCTAGGTCATTCTCACATCAACTAGATCAATAACCAACATCATCACCCATTTTCACATAAACTAGATCAAAGATCAATCAACTCATTATTCTCACATAGATAGGTTATGAATCAACATCTATACCCAACATCACACATTGTAGGTTAAGGATCAACAAAACCAACTACTCTCATATAAGCCATTCTCAATAAATGAACCAAGTCCTTCTCACATAAGCAACCAAGCACTTCTCACATAACCCCATCAAGTCCTCACATAAATCAATCAACCATTCACATATAACCATCACCATCATTCCCACATAATTATATTAACCATTCGCATAGAATAGGTTTGAGGATGATCACTTATAATGAACTTCATATGAGATAATGTAACATCAATCAAACTATTCATTCACTCATGTATACATTGAGGATCAATTAACTTAATCTGGGCATGGATATCCAAGCATATTACACTAAGGAAAAGAGAACATCAACCACAATGCCATGAAGGAAACCAATAGCCCGAGTGGGTAAATCGATGTTTTCGGCTAAGCACAACCACCCACCTGAAACTTGACGATCCGCTGCCCGCTGTAGCTGAAATTTGGCGAGAGTAATCCTTATCCTCCCGAGAGTCCGATGCCGCGAAAATCAACCAAATCCGCCTCACGAATTGGGCGCAACCACTGAAACAATGCACACTGCGCACTCAAATTCCAGAATTTCAGCAAGTGCAACAAGGTTAAATAAAAAGTATATGCAACCTCAAATACCTCAAAATGAAGTCTCCAACAGTAAAACAAAGATCTCCTCATTCATACAAATACCTTCAAGTCCTCAAAAATCCACCATTAAATTTCCCTTAACATTCAAATACAACAAATGTCACAATGCTGTCCAAAACTGCTAACATAAACTTGCTAGCATTTCCAAGCTTAATTAGGGGCTTTTCCACAGGGATTCATCCACAGCTCATAAAAGAGAATTTTCTCACCTTGAAGTTAAGAAGAAGTCCCAACTTGAATTTCTGAAAAAGACCTTGTATCCACAAAGTTATCTGCATTCCAAGGTGCATTGCTCAAATCAAGACTAAAACAGGGACTGCAGTAAACCTTATAACAACACTTAAAAAGATCATTAAAGTTACCTAATTAAACGTGCTCCAAATCCTGCAAGAGAGGTACCATTGGATTCCTTGTTGAGAGTAGATAGAAATTGAGCTAAAGAACTCCAATTTTCATGCTCGGATGAAGGAGAAAACCCATAAACCCATAAACCAAGTTCCATCTGTACCTGACTGTAGCAAGGTGCTCAAAAGATCATGCATAATCCCTAATAAAAACTCAGATCTGGGGAAAATGATACATATCAATATTGTAGATCTTCGAGTCCTGGAAATTTGTCCGCAAAAATCATCCAAATATTCCCATCCTACTGCCCAAAAAGGCTAAAACCTGAGGACTGTTCAGGATTCCAGACTGAAATGAAGGATTCCAAAGATGGCCTTAAAACTCTGTAAAAACAAGAGATCTGAGGGGAGAGTTGAATACAAAAATTGTAGCCTTACCTCTTGTGAAAACGTAGAACCAAAAATGAGCTAAAATTTCCAAGAAATGAGTCCTGAGGAATTTTCGCACTGAAACGCGACGGGAAGGTCCACCAACAGCAACAATGGTGATGCTTGCCTCATGGAGAAGATGATGGTGATGAAGCCTCAATAATCCATCTCTTTGCTGATGAAGATGAAGTAGGGTTGCTGGTGCAGCTCTGCCTGAAGTCCCCCAAAAAAACCATGGTCCAAGGAGGAAGAAGGAGGAGGAAGAAGAAGAAGAAAGGAAGAAGAAGGAGGAGAAAACACAATTAATCCCCTCCCCCCTCTCCCCCGCAGCAACAGGACGGGCCCGGCCCGCTCGGCCAGGCGGGCCGGACACGTGGCGGCCATCCGGGCCGCCACGTCGCCAGGGACAAGCCTCCCGGATCAAGCCACGCGGCTTGATCCGGGTGGCCGCGGCGCCACCAATGGGTGCGCGCCGCGTGTCCCCACGAGCGGGGAGCGCACAGTGCGCCCACTTGCGCGCGGCGGCGGGCCCAACCACGGCCCGCCACGCGTCCTCCCGCAATGCCCGCTGGACCGCGACTCCAACACCGGCCCAATGGGGTGCCAACATGTGGCACCCCGGTCCACGACCTTCCCCTGCGCCCGAAAAACCCCCGAACTTCCGGTTGCCCGTTTTCGCTCATCCGGACTCAGAAAAATACATGTAAATAGTCGATTTTCATCGTTTTTCCGCACTGAATCCAAATACGAAGTCCGCTTTTCAAGATTCAATTTCTAATTTTTGGCGAAATTCCACATTAGGCAATCTTGATCCATTTTTCGCACTGAGTCCGTTTCTTGGGTCCGATTTGCGCGCAATCAACACCATCCACAAAAATAGGCCTCCACAAGCTGTCGATCACACTGTAATGACCACGAAGTTCCGGGTCTTCACATCCTCCCCCACTAAAAGAAAGTTTCGTCATCGAAACTAACATAGCCCAGAAGGAGTCTCAAATCAGAAGGGCAAATATCCAACATCCTCGTCACCGGCTCTCAAAGCGTCACCCGCTCCCCGTGATCAATCCACAACAACATTAACCACCTGTACGGCATGGCCTAGTTGCGCCGTTCCTCCATTCTCGAGGCAGAATCCGCAACGGCGTCTCACGTACTCCAGACACTCACAGGTCTCAAGTGGAGCGAGTCAAACAATGGCGAAAAATCCGAACATATCGCCTCTAAGCTGAGCCATGGGAAAACATCAAGGATTCCAACATGTCGCGGGGAAAAGAAGGAACAACCAGGTAACCACTGATCCAAACACTCTAAAATCTCTTCCTCAATATCAACTCATTCAAGAAATCTGAAATACACCCACGCAATTATCCATATAAAAAGGGAGTCTAACAACTACAACTCTGAGTTGGAGAACCACCGAAAACAACGAAGAGTTGAAGTTGTCCCTGCTGTGGCAGTTATTCTGTCCTTGTTCTACATCCACTGGGGACCCTTAATATGACGCCCCACTTCCCAGGGGGTCACCCATCCTAGAACTACTCTAGCTCTAGCACGCTTAACTCTCATGTTCCTCTTGGATCTTGCTACCATCCAAAATGCTATAGCCGGGTTAGAGATTTAGTGCTATTATATCATTTGTATAGAGGACTAATCCAAATTCCGGGGGTGTTACATTCTTCCCCCCTTTAAGCCCTGACGTCCACGTCAGGCTCAAGCACACTCACAAGCACCAGGCGATGTGAGACTCGTCTCACTAGCCTTAGCCGACCTTGTGAGGAGCTGCACTCCACTCACAACGGTCATTAGCCGGGGAGCCTCGCTCTACCCGCTATATAACCCTGGCTCAGCCGAGACTCATCTCACATTTCCGGCTGGTGAATGGCTCTGATACCAACTATGACGCCCCACTTCCCAGGGGGTCACCCATCCTAGAACTACTCTAGCTCTAGCACTCTTAACTCTCATGTTCCTCTTGGATCTTGCTACCATCCAAAATGCTATAGCCGGGTTAGAGATTTAGTCCTATTATATCATTTGTATAGAGGACTAATCCAAATTCCGGGGGTGTTACACTTAATTCAACACTCTCTGATCTCATCCATCAGTGTGGGTTGCTCGACTGAAACCAAAATCTGGAACGGATCACTCTGGGGCACGATCCCTGGTCCTAATCATCCCATCTATTCCAGTAAGGGCGCTTACTGCGCAAGCATTGCTCAAGTTCTGCACTGTACTCCGGCCCCAAAACATCTACACACATCCAAGACTACCGTGGGGGCATCACTACAACTCAATCACTGTTGACAGGACGAAAGATCCATCGTCTCCTCCATCAGGTAACACACTGGGTCTAACAACCCCGTTATCCATCATAATCAATAATTGTACCATCAGCTCTCAGTTGTGCTGGTGCCATCCAATAAGGTGCCTTCAATATCGACGCGGTTCCCAGAACCACGTTAATAGCAATCTTAATCTCCTTGCCCGGCGGCATCGTCATTAACTCAGGTGGACTCATATCCGAGAACTCGCGGGCACTAAGGACACCCTTGAGTCTCGGGGCCGCTGTAGGCACCTCTATCACAGTCACTAACAGGGCAATGCATCCTTCGTTCATCGTCTGTCTGACTCTTGTTGACACACTATCGCTGTAACTAGTGCAATCTTCCAAGACCTGTAAACAAACTCCTCCTGTCCAACTCGCAGAAGTTCATAGTCCTCTCACCACAATCAAAAATTGCAAGGTGCCACACCGACCAATCAAATACACCGAGTCGAAAATCCTGGGTTGCCATAAGACCAGCTATTCTACGGGTATAATCCACAGCATAATTGCATTGGACATATTCCACAAACCTCCTCTACGTGCACATCCTAATCAAGGATCTATACCTCTAGTGCACGCGGTAACAACTCTACCTTTAGTCCATGCAGGGATGCACCTCGTTCTAACTCAGATAGTTGTAAAGGAAATCATACCTGCGACGACACATCCCACTGATGGGACGCCCTCCAACCAGGTTGCACAGATTCAACTGTCAGCGCTAATAGTCGTCGCTCAATCTGTCTGAGAATATCCTGACTATCCCCAAAGAAAGCACCATCTCTGCCTCCACTCATACTGCGGCAATGATCGCAGCCCATCATGTTTCCGCTGCGCTACTCTGATACTAATGCCGATGCTGCCGTCGAGGTCCACCCAACCTCTGGCACCTCAGAAGTCCACGACTCTGAAAAGAAATCGAAAAGGCCTCTGCCTACTAGTCTGCCCACCATCAACTGGCACCGAGTGCTTCCATCTGTCCAAAGGAACTACAACGCTATGCTCCATCGGGGCATCCAAAATCTGAAGTAAAAGGGACCAAGGAGCCAAAGCGGTATCCTGGCGCGATCCTAACCCAACACACACATCCCAAGCACCTCGTCCCCCATAGCGTGGGGCGTGCAGTTCAACAACTGCGTAAACCCTCTGGCAAAAGCTCTCAAATAGTCTGTACATCACCACCAACCACAATTCTGCCTTCGAAGGCTCCAAATTCAATCCTACGAGTCGGAATAGGTCAAACAGCCAAAGCTGACTCAATCAATCAATGACGTCCCACTGCTCATCTTCTATCAATTGTCCACCCTGCCTCGGTGCCTCAGCACTAAAAGTCGACACCGAGGGGGTTGCTCGCTCAATCGGCGCCACATGATTCGTTGCCACTAGGGATACTACAAAGGGGTTGGTCTCGACGGAAAGCACTGTCGGAGGTACCCACTGCCCCAACAACTGTATCATCCTATCCACTGCTCACTCGGCCGCCGATAAGCCACCGTCAATCCTGTCATCTGGGTCCGGAGCTCTCTGACCTCAATCTGGGTATCCGGCCCGAAACTGCCTATCCAGGCCCACAAGCTGCAATGGGGTGCACCCGGATCAGACTCTGCGTCAGGGAGACACCGCTCACTGCGACAAACCGCACAACAGAACACACAACAAGCACTCGACCCAATCCAGCGAAAGTCTAAGACATGTCACCCATTCCATAACATTATGTTGTCTGCAGCCAACATAATCGCTTAGGAGAATAAACATGCCAATCACTCGTCCCGTCCCTTGGGAGAGGTATAAAACTCAATCAGGACTCTCGCTGTAAGTCACGACTCTCACGCAGTCATCCTAAGGTCCAACCACAAGCCTAGGGTTTCTAAGTCCATAATGACCTACATCCTAGGCTCTGATACCACTCTAATCTCTCACGCCCCGGGGTCGAAACTGCGACCCGGGCTCGCCAACAGATCCGCCACCTATGCGAAACCCCGCATAGGCGAAGCGTCCAACCTGCAATAGTACCCTCTAACCACTAAACAGATATCAGAGCTGAAGAAAAACTGCTGTAATAAAATACAACTGTGTACAGTGGAACCCACAATCCGGATTGGTACATCTATCCCACTGTAGAAATCAACACTAGTAGGGATCTATCTCGCGACTCCCTCGCCTCGAACCGTCAACCGAAAGATCAGTAACTCCCGCAGCAGACACTGCAAAACAAAGGGAGGAAAGGGGAAAAACAACAATGGGGGTGAGAACCACTAGTAAAACCAGTAGCCTCCCCCTGTGGGTAAAGCCTCAAACCCCGACGTACCCACAAGTCTACCGGAGGCAAGAAAAAGAATAAGAGAGGTGGTAAGCTGTAAACAGAAATACTGATAAGAGGAAGCTACCACTAGTATGCCTCTAAATGCCGTGCTAAGCAGTATCGCTAAAATATGTGCATCAGAATATAAATGCCTGTCTCAATAAACCCAATCTATACACCAGTAAACACTGGTACTGCCAGCCATGCCTGCCAAACACAAGACTCAACTGCGGGAATACTGACCGACTACTGACCGGTACGGTCGCATCCCGAAATAGTTGACAGACCGACTACTGACCGGTACGGTCGCACCCAAAACTAGTAACAGACCGGCTCCTGACCGGCACGGTCACACACTCCGGAGTGGCACTCGAGGGGAGCGACCCACACGAGTGAAATAAGTAGTCATAAGTAATTTGATATAGCAGGACTAGATCACGACTCTAAATAAGTGGGAAAAAACCATCCACTTAGGAAGCCCGATCCCTCACCTCCAATCTGATGCAATAATAATAACCCGGTCAACCGCCCACAGTTCGCGGTTGCCGCAATCCCTGCCATCAGGCCCTGCCTGTCCCAAATCCCCAGAAACCTGACTACACTATCACAAACCCCCTGCTCGCACCCGAGCCACAAATACCCAGAGTCTAAAATGAAAAGGAGAAAAGTATAAAACATAGTTTCTCCTAAGTCAAGTCCAACATGATAGTGTAGCAGAAAAAGGTGGCCTATCTAGATGACCATACAAGCATGAAGATGTCCCAAGATGATATAAAGAAGACAGGTGTCGATGTTCTACATTTATTAGAGCATGCTATTCCATAATATTGATGATTGCATAAGAACATTAAGTGCAACATAGCCTATGCCTGCCAAGTATAAGAATAAGGAAGTGCCACACCTAATCACAAATCACATAAGATGGTACAACGCTGGTCAACCCTCACATTCATATAGAGATAAGCCCAAGATTATTTAACATCACTTAAACAGGGACATTCAATCAAGTATCACCAATGAATAGCTTAAGGTTCAACAACCTTCATTGATCTTACATAGGATGAACATAGGATCTACCAACAACATCCAATCTCATTTGTAAGTAATAGGAGTCATTAAATTGCTTTTTCTCATAAGGAATAGGCCTCAACTCAACAATGATATCCACCTTTTTATGAAGGAATTAGGAATCAAAAGCCTAGGTCATTCTCACATCAACTAGATCAATAACCAACATCATCACCCATTTTCACATAAACTAGATCAAAGATCAATCAACTCATTATTCTCACATAGATAGGTTATGAATCAACATCTATACCCAACATCACACATTGTAGGTTAAGGATCAACAAAACCAACTACTCTCATATAAGCCATTCTCAATAAATGAACCAAGTCCTTCTCACATAAGCAACCAAGCACTTCTCACATAACCCCATCAAGTCCTCACATAAATCAATCAACCATTCACATATAACCATCACCATCATTCCCACATAATTATATTAACCATTCGCATAGAATAGGTTTGAGGATGATCACTTATAATGAACTTCATATGAGATAATGTAACATCAATCAAACTATTCATTCACTCATGTATACATTGAGGATCAATTAACTTAATCTGGGCATGGATATCCAAGCATATTACACTAAGGAAAAGAGAACATCAACCACAATGCCATGAAGGAAACCAATAGCCCGAGTGGGTAAATCGATGTTTTCGGCTAAGCACAACCACCCACCTGAAACTTGACGATCCGCTGCCCGCTGTAGCTGAAATTTGGCGAGAGTAATCCTTATCCTCCCGAGAGTCCGATGCCGCGAAAATCAACCAAATCCGCCTCACGAATTGGGCGCAACCACTGAAACAATGCACACTGCGCACTCAAATTCCAGAATTTCAGCAAGTGCAACAAGGTTAAATAAAAAGTATATGCAACCTCAAATACCTCAAAATGAAGTCTCCAACAGTAAAACAAAGATCTCCTCATTCATACAAATACCTTCAAGTCCTCAAAAATCCACCATTAAATTTCCCTTAACATTCAAATACAACAAATGTCACAATGCTGTCCAAAACTGCTAACATAAACTTGCTAGCATTTCCAAGCTTAATTAGGGGCTTTTCCACAGGGATTCATCCACAGCTCATAAAAGAGAATTTTCTCACCTTGAAGTTAAGAAGAAGTCCCAACTTGAATTTCTGAAAAAGACCTTGTATCCACAAAGTTATCTGCATTCCAAGGTGCATTGCTCAAATCAAGACTAAAACAGGGACTGCAGTAAACCTTATAACAACACTTAAAAAGATCATTAAAGTTACCTAATTAAACGTGCTCCAAATCCTGCAAGAGAGGTACCATTGGATTCCTTGTTGAGAGTAGATACAAATTGAGCTAAAGAACTCCAATTTTCATGCTCGGATGAAGGAGAAAACCCATAAACACTTTGAACTAGCCACCAAGTTCCATCTGTACCTGACTGTAGCAAGGTGCTCCAAAGATCATGCATAAACCCTAATAAAAACTCAGATCTGGGGAAAATGATACATACCAATATTGTAGATCTTCTAGTCCTGGAAATTTCTCCGCAAAAATCATCCAAATATTCCCATCCTACTGCCCAAAAAGGCTAAAACAGTGAGGACTGTTCAGGATTCCAGACTGAAATGAAGGGTTCCAAAGATGGCCTTAAAACTCTGTAAACACATGGGATTGGAGGGGAGAGTTGAATACAAAAATTGTAGCCTTACCTCTTTTGAAAACGTAGAACCAAAAATGAGCTCAAAATTCCAAGAAATGATTCCTGAGGAATTTTCGCACTGAAACACGACGGGAAGGTCCACCAACAGCAACAATGGTGATGCTTGCCTCATAAGATGATGGTGATGAAGCCTCAATAATCCATCTCTTTGCTGATGAAGATGAAGTAGGGTTGCTGGTGCAGCTCTGCCTGAAGTCCCCCAAAAAAACCATGGTCCAAGGAGGAAGAAGGAGGAGGAAGAAGAAGAAGAAAGGAAGAAGAAGGAGGAGAAAACACAATTAATCCCCTCCCCCCTCTGCCCCGCAGCAACAGGACGGGCCCGGCCCGCTTGGCCAGGCGGGCCGGACACGTGGCGGCCATCCGTGTCACGCCCCGGGTGTAAACCAGAACCCAGGCTCGTCCACAGATCCGCCGTGTACACGGTATTTCCCGTGTACACGAAGCGCTGGTAACCTGCTCAGATGTAAATGAAATAATACAAGAGCATAAAAACAGAGCTAAACTAAAACTAGTACATCTCAGACAAATGCTGGAAATAAAAGTACAATAAACTCTCACAAATATACATGTGTCTCTCCCAGCTCACGAAATAAGTACAACCAGCTCGCCGCAGCCAGACCCAAAATAAAAGAAAATACGACTGTCTGAGTGTACAGGGGATACATCAAAACTACGAAACTCGAGCTCGGGGCAGTAGCTATCTAATCAGCGATCCTCTTACCTCGATCATGGGAAGAGGGTCCCGCAACTCCAGCAGATGACTCTGCAAAACAAAGGGGACAAAAAGGGGAAAAACAGTGGGGGGTCAGAACTACTATAAAAACAGTAGCCTCCCCTAGTGGGTAAACCTCTACCTCAGGCCTGCCCACTAGGACTACTAGAGGCGGAAAATAAAACAAGGTGGTGAGCTATACATATAACAACTGATAAAAGCTACCACTAAGATGCCTCTAAAGTAATAAGCTAAAAGAGTAGCTAAATGCACGCATCAGAGTATGCATATGCCTGCCTGGGTAACCCAATATAGACACCGGTGAATACCGGCACTGCCTGCTATGCCTACCCACTCACGACTCAGCTGCGGGATGCAGACCGGTTCCTGACCGACACGGTCCCATCCCCGAGGCAACAGACCGGCTCCTGACCGGCACGGTCATAAGTACTGCAACAGACCGGCTCCTGACCGGCACGGTCTCAAGTACTGCAACAGACCGGCTCCTAACCGGCACGGTCACAAGTAACCCGATATAGTAGGACTGGACCAAGACTCTACTTAAGTGGGAACAACCCATCCACTAAAGAAGTCCCGATCCCCTATCCCCAAATCTGATGCACTAATAACAGTCCGGTCAACCGCCCGAAATCCGCGGTTGCCGCGAGTACCCTGTCCTCAAACCTGCCTGTCCCCAAATCCCAAAGCTGACTACACTATCCCAGTCCCTGCTCTAATCAGAGCATACTATCCCCTATGTCTAAGTGACTGGAGAAAGAATGAAACATGGTTTCTCCTAAGTCAATTCCAGCATGATAGTGTAGCAGAAAAAGGTGGCCTATCTAGGTGACCATTCAAGCATGCAAAAGTCCTTTTCTTGATGAAACCATTTTAAGTACTCTAACCGCATGTCCCAACCTTTCATTAAACATTCAACATGATATGGATTTAGCATGATTTCCAAGTAATTATACTACATATTTAAAGCATGGAAACACAACCTACTAACTTGTAGTTTTCTGACAATGCAAATATTAACAAAGAAACATGATCTCATACAAGCATGCTAGGTTCATTTCACAGTTCAACTAACAACATGATCTCATACAAGCATGCTAGGTTCATTTCACAGTTCTACTAACAACATGATCTCATACAAGCATGCTAGGTTCATTTCACAGTTCTACTAACAACATGATCAAGAGCATTCCAATAGGCCTAGTGACAAATCATAAGTAGGAGGTTTGCAACATGTAACACCCCCGGAATTTAGATTAGTCCTCTATATAAATGATATAATAGGACTAAATCTCTAACCCGGCTATAGCATTTTGGATGGTAGCAAGATCCAAGAGGAACATGAGAGTTAAGCGTGCTAGAGCTAGAGTAGTTCTAGGATGGGTGACCCCCTGGGAAGTGGGGCGTCACAGTTGGTATCAGAGACATTCACCAGCCGGAAATGTGAGATGAGTCTCAGCTGAGCCAGGGTTATATAGCGGGTAGAGCGAGGCTCCCCGGCTAATGATCATTGTGAGTGGAGTGCAGCTCCTCACAAGGTCGGCTAAGGCTAGCGAGACGAGTCTCACATCGCCTGGTGCTTGTGAGTGTGCTTGAGCCTGACGTGGACGTCAGGGCTTAAAGGGGGGAAGAATGTAACACCCCCGGAATTTGGATTAGTCCTCTATATAAATGATATAATAGGACTAAATTTCTAACCCGGCTATAGCATTTTGGATGGTAGCAAGATCCAAGAGGAACATGAGAGTTAAGCGTGCTAGAGCTAGAGTAGTTCTAGGATGGGTGACCCCCTGGGAAGTGGGGCGTCACACAACATCACCCACCTCGAGCGCTAATCCCAGACCCAAAAGTGTATCCCACGCTCAGTCCAAAATAGTCACCACAACTCTGTACAAAATACCCCAAAGGAACATACAAAAATTAAACATTCACAGTTTACGGAAATCTGTCCACTAATACCACAGTCCAAAGTTCCGCAATTTTCACCTGCGAAAAATGCCCGAAAAAATTCCAAGAAAAATACTATCGCGATCCTCGCGACGAACCCGTCGAAACGAGTACCTGCACGTTCAAATCCGATTTTTCTACGCTGAGTTACAAATTCTGTAAGCGGAACACCCCAAACCAAACTGTCCAGAAAATCTGTGTCAAAGAACCTCAGTGAAAGGAGATTTTCACCTTCGAAAGAAATCCAGAAAAATCTGAGAAAAATCCAGGAGACTCCCTGTGGACTGTAGATGAAAAATGCCTTTTGAATCGCCTCGATCCGACGTCCGAGCGAAAAGATACGGCTAGAACACTGCGGTGCTGTCCAAAAATCCGCAAAGGAAAAAGGGTCAAATGGGTGCTCAGAAAACTCCAAGGTTAGCACGGAAATCGAGGAACCTCGAAACACAGATGTTGAAGTCCTACCTGTCGGGAGTCCAACGGCGCAAGAATCGGCGAAATAGGAAGTCGGGGTGAGTCGGGGGAGCCAAAACAATGAGAAGGAGCGAAGCGGGTCGCTGGAGAACAAGCGTCGCGCCGCGCCGTAAAATCGCCAACCTCGGGATGCGTGCCTCCGAAAAATCTCCGGGATCCACAAAAGTGTAGGGCACTGAGAGAGGGAAATTTTCTCTGAAGGGTTCTCTGCGAGATGGAGTCCAAAAAGCCCAAAAACAAAACAAGGTAGCCTATTTATAGGCTCAGCCCAAACACTATTGGGCCGGGTTTTCGGGCGCAGAATTCGGGCGCACTGCGCCCGGAAACCCGGTCGGACGGCTTCCATCCGACGCGCCCGGAAAGCCCAGGTGCTGCCACGTGTGCACGAACAGGGGACAGCAAAGCAAGTGCCTCAGCTGCGCGCCGCGTGTCCCCCCGCGGTAAGCGGGGGTAGGTACGGCCTGCCAACGGCGGGCCGACGCGTGGCGGCACTCGAGTGCGGCCGACCACGCGTCTGCCAACCCTGCGCGCTCCGTACCGAGGCGCCTCCACTGCGCACGCCGTGGACCGAGACTTCGTGGGCCAGCCTGTAGTGATCCGGCCTTTCGGGGTATTTTTGACTTACTTGTAGTCATTTAAGCCTTTATGTGAAATAAAATTATTCGATTCTTAAAAGTTGGCCGGTGTGTGGTGATAGTATTTTTCTGCGATAGAGCGCGGAAAAAGAAGGCCGACGGTGCGATCGGATCTGAAATCCGATATCGGGATCTCCCGGAACGGAATTCCAAGTGATACGGTGATTAGTCGTGCATCGGAATCCGTGCAAAATATCTTGCACCCGTTAGAGATAAGGTGGGTTATCTCGTAGGGGATAATTAATTAGTTAATTAATTATCCAAGACGGAAAATAATAATTCTCTTACGTACGAATTAAAGAGGAAATTAATTAAAGATTTAATACGACTATATAAGGGATCCCGATTATCGGAAAGAAAAGAAAAGAAAAATAAAAAAACCTAATCGGTGAGGAGAGAAAAAGGAAAAGACGGAACCCTAGCCGGAAGAGAGAAGAGGAGCACGATCTTCCCGGACATCGAACCGAAGGCAAGAACGCGACCGGACAACCTTCCCGTCGATCTTCGGTTAGTAAAATAATTGTTTTAAATTATTTGGGATTTTTCCGTCGTCCTTTTTGTTGGATTTCTTGGGTCCCTCCGTTGTATCCGTCGCCGTTACCATCATCGTCACCATGCTAGGGCACGGAACGGACGGCGGAGACGCGCGGTGCCGCTAGGGCATCGCGCGGAGGGGAGTCGCGGACGGCACCCATGCGGACCCGCTACCGCGCGGGCACCGCATGGGCGCCGCGCGCCCACCATACGGACGGCACCCATGCGGACCCGCAACCGCGCGGGAACCGCATGGGCACCGCGCGGCTACCGCGCGGGTGCCGTGCGGAGCCGCACCCGCATGGGCGCCGCACGGCCGCCGCACGGACAGCACCCGCGCGGGCATCCCCGCGCGCGGGTGCCGTGCGGGGCCGCACCCGCATGGCCGCCGCACGGACAGCACCCGCGCGGGCAATCCCGCGCGCGGGTGCCGTGCGGGGCCGCACCCGCATGGGCGCCGCGCGGCCGCCGCACGGACAGCACCCGCGCGGGCAATCCCGCGCGCGGGTGCCGTGCGTGGCCGCACCCGCATGGCCGCCGCACGGACAGCACCCGCGCGGGCATCCCCGCGCGCGGGTGCCGTGCGGGGGCGCACCCGCATGGCCGCCGCATGGACAGCACCCGCGCGGGCATCCCCGCGCGCGGGTGCCGTGCGGGGCCGCACCCGCATGGCCGCCGCACGGACAGCACCCGCGCGGGCAATCCCGCGCGCGGGTGCCGTGCGGGGCCGCACCCGCATGGGCGCCGCGCGGCCGCCGCACGGGCAGCACCCGGGCGAGACACCGCGCCGCGTAGGCGACGCCCGCGGAGACACGCCGCGCGGTTCCGAACCGCGCGGGGCTCCGGCGGACGGCGACAGCGGCGCGGGATTTCCGGTTTTCGTCAACCCGGACGGCGTTGGACTTTTCCGTCGAAAAGAGTAAATTGGGTCTTGTGTTTTCGGATGTTAGTACACGCTTTTGACTATAGTTATCCTTGCGGACTTTCTTTAGGTCCAGACGCGCAGCGGGGGTGCGCGAAGGATTCAGGTGTTCCGATTTCTCTTCAAATAGGTGGGTACGGTTGCTGTAAATACAACCAGTGCAGTAAGTGCATCTATCGTCATTAAAATGCTCTTAAATTATCTAACAAAGTAGATGGACAGTTTAACCTTTCGCATAATTGTGTTTTTATCTAACAATTGAAGCGGCTACGGTCGCGGTGCTCACTACATGCCGATCTCGGCAAATCCGTATTCGGATGCTGCACGTACACAGGCGGATTGGCCTCCGCATGGGTGTACTTTTCCGGAGAAGTGGTCTCTTTTGACCCGTGTTCCACACAAAGGGGTGGGAGCCGTGAGGACCTCTTCGCGCCCGCTGAAAATAGCACACCAGCACCGCGAAGGGGTTAAATGCATCAAAAAAAGGTGTTTGCGCACGAGGGGAGACTTTAGTCTCTCCGACAGATACTCTGGGGTTGGTGCCCAATTTAATTGATAAATCTGGGGTTGGGGCCAGCTTAATATGTGCAGGGTTTTAGCGAAAGGTTCCGGTGTATTCGGTTTGCTCCTTATTTCCTTATTGATATTAGACATCTACTTTGTTTGTCACTGAAATTACCCACTCCGTGACAGGTGTTACGAGGTGCGTTAGCCGGGAGGGCGGTGAGACTGCGTCGCGAGGACCGTAGTCAGAACACTTGGTTTTTATTATCTCATTTCTCTTATGCTTTAATTAGTTAATTTGCTTGTGGGTCGTATTATTCATGGACATGTATCACTTAGCGCTGTGGATGAGGTGTACTTTTATATTTCGATTTTCTTGGTGATGTTTTCTTACGCGGCACGTTTTCATGATAAACCAAATGATTTCGAAAATGTTTTCTCAAAACGAAGTGCCGTGTGGGCACGGGTTTTGCAACCGCTGGTTTTATCCTTTCTAAACACTGATGCCGCTTTAATATTCCGCTTGACGATGTATGTCTATTGTATGGTTGATGGTTGGTGTTTGATGTATGTTGTTGTAAATGAGACGCCGTGCATATACAAAGGAGACTCTGTCCGTGGGCAGGGAGAATTTGTGTATGTGGCGGTCTGGCACGCACCGGGGATGAGGTTTAAAATACCTTGTTAAGAAGAAAAAAAAAAAATGATACACGCAATTTTCCGCTTTGATAGACTCAAAAACCCCCGGGGGCGTGACAGATTAAATGGTATCAGAGAAAAACAACCATAACCATAGTAGACGTGATCCACATCCACAGTGTAGGGTACCACAAGCAAATTAGACATGAGATAACCAAGGTATAGGTGCGTAGTACGTGAGAGTACGGGGAAAAGAAAACGTAATGTAGGTGTAATCGTAAGACAGGGTGTTAGGGTTATAACCTTAGGGTTAACGTGGTTTCTTTGTATCACAGCAGACAACGGCTAGGATCCGGCCACCGAGCGCTAACCATTCTCAATGGACAGGATGGATCCCGTAGCCGCAGCCAACCGCCTACTCCGCAACCAGCTACGCGATATAGCGGGGCAAATGCTAACTCTCACTGAGCGCCTAGGCCTACTGACTCAGGATTTCGAGGGTGTCGACCGCATCCGGCGGGACGCCAGGGACGGCGCCTATCGGGGAATGCCACCGGCAGGGTTCCCTACTTTTAACGAAGCGGTTATGTTGGCCCGGCGGGCAGAGCAAGAACTGGCCGAGACACGCGCTCGGCAGAGTTATCCCTATCCCAGTCCGGCGGAGGACCCTTTCCAGCAGGGCCCGGCACTCAAACGCCCGAGGACAGAGGGAAACTTTGGAAAGGCAATGAGAGGAGGATCCAAACCGCAGAGGAAGCCGTGTCCCATATGCAGTGGGGCGCATCAGGTGACTGATTGTCCATGGAGACACGACCACTGCTACCGATGTGGCAAACCAGGACACGCACGCTACGAGTGCCCACGGAAACCGGGCACCACCAGGCCTCCGGCACCGCGACCGGAGGGGACAGAGAAGACTGCTGCACCCGTTCCGCAAGGGGGCCCCGCCCCGGAGGGCCAAGGAGGAGGACGTTCGGAGAAAGCACGGAAGGACGAACCGACACCAGCAAGGGACGCAAAACCACCTCAGGGACCGTGCGTAATCTGCGAGGGTGCTCACCCGGTGGCAGAATGTACGTGGAGGTACCATTACTGCAATCAGTGCAGCTTACCGGACCACTCCCGTGCGTTCTACCCTCTGAGGCCCACCCCCGCCGCCGCCGCGCCACCACAGCAGAAAGGACCAGAGAGCGCTGCGGCCCCCGTTCAGCCAAAGGATTTGCCCGGCGACCAGCAATCTGCAGACCCCTCAGACGTCAAGTCCCTTCCCCAGCACGCCGTACGACGCTGGCCCAAGGGCTGTGGACGGACTCCCCGGGATACTACAGTGGAGGACGCGACGTCCCAGACCTAGTAGCGGCAGGTAAATTTTTGGTATCTCTTTTCCCTCTTAGATTAGGAGCACCGGTTACACCTTAGCCTGCTACCCCTATTAGTCTCTCTCTCTCTCTCCCTCTCTCTAGAATCCTTAAGTATTAGGCGAAGCCTTCCCCGGCCGATGTGCGTGGGCGGGCTTCGAAGCATAGGAGAACCTTGTGTACTCGGGGCCCGTTAAGGGCCATGCAAGGAATAAATGGGCTCCACCCTATGCCTTGCAGCCGAGGACCCAATGGGCCGATAGGAAGTTCAGGGCCGCTCCCCAGATAAGGATCAGCGGTCCCGTGGAAAGGGAATTCACGGATGTATTTCCGGCAGAGCTCCCCGGAGCGCCGCCGGAACGAGAGGTCGACTTCCCTATTGAACTACTTCCCGGCACCAAACCCATCACCAAGGCACCGTACAGGATGGCCTTCGCGGAGTTGAAGGAACTCAAGGCACAGTTGGAGGACCTTTTGGATAAGGGCTTCATCAGACCTAGCGCGTCACCATGGGGCGCGCCCGTCCTGTTTGTGAGGAAGAAGGACGGAAGTCTCCGGTTGTGCATCGACTACCGGGAGATAAATAAGGTCACCGTTAAGAACAAGTACCCCCCTGCCAAGGATCGACGACCTCTTCGACCAACTACAGGGGGCGACGGTGTTTTCAAAGATTGACCTGCAGTCGGGCTATCATCAGGTCCAGGTCAAGGGGGAGGACATCCCCAAAACGGCTTTTCGGACTCGCTATGGTCATTACGAATTTACAGTAATGCCGTTCGGGCTCACAAATGCCCCGGCGGTGTTCATGGACATGATGAACAGGGTATTCAAACCCTTCCTGGATTTATTCGTGGTGGTCTTCATCGACGATATCCTCATCTACTCCTGTACAGACGAGGAACATGAAGAACATCTGCGCACAGTCCTCCAGACCCTACGGGAACAGAAACTCTACGCCAAACTCAAAAAGTGTGAGTTTTGGCTCCGTGAGGTCGGCTTCTTGGGGCACGTAATCTCGACGGCTGGAGTCGCAGTCGATCCGAAGAAGATAGATTCGGTGACAGACTGGTCCCAACCGACGACGGTGACGGAGATTCGAAGCTTCCTGGGATTAGCCGGGTACTACCGGCGCTTCGTGGAGGGTTTCTCCAAGATAGCCACCCCCTTAAACCGTTTGACTAAAAAGGGAAAAAAGTTTATCTGGACGGACAAATGTCAGAGGAGCTTCGAGGAGCTCAAGGATAGATTGACGCGAGCCCCGATTCTCGCCCTGCCAGAACCAGGGGAGGATTATGAAGTGTGCTGCGATGCGTCACGAAACGGACTGGGTGGAGTACTCATGCAATGGGGAAAGGTTATAGCCTATGCGTCAAGGCAGCTCAAGGAGTACGAGCGAAACTACCCCGTGCATGATTTGGAACTCGCAGCGGTTGTGTTCGTCCTCAAGCTTTGGAGACACTACCTGTACGGGGCACACTCCAATGTGTACTCAGATCATAAAAGTCTTAAGTACCTTTTCACCCAAAAGGAGTTAAATTTGCGACAAAGACGGTGGCTCGAGCTACTGAAGGATTACGATTTAACGATCCACTACCACCCGGGAAAGGCAAACGTGGTGGCCGACGCCCTGAGCCGCAAGGGGCAGGCCGAGAAGGCAGGGGTAAGTGCCATCACCCAACAAGATAGTCTGATTGCGGAATTTTCGCGATTAGGACTAGAAGTAGTACCGGCGGGTACAGTCGCACAACTTCTGACACTGGTGGTCAGACCTACCTTGCTTGACAGAATTCTCGAGGGGCAGTCGACTGATGACCAACTCCAGCTGGTGCGAAGTAGAGTAACTGCCGACCAAGAAGGTGATTTCACAGTAAACTCCGACGGCACGATACGATTTCGGGGACGAATCTGCGTGCCGGACCTACCGGAACTCAAAGAGGAAATCCTGCGGGAGGCGCATACTGCTCCATATGCAGCGCATCCCGGGGGAACGAAGATGTACAAGGACGTCAAATAGACCTTCTGGTGGCCCAAAATGAAGGGAGACGTGACTCGGTTTGTGGCACACTGCCTGGTCTGCCAACGAGTGAAGGCCGAGCACCAGCGACCGGCAGGAAAACTGCAACCCTTACCGGTGCCCGTGTGGAAGTGGGACATGATTACCATGGATTTTGTGACTGGGTTCCCGAGATCGTCACAGGGACACGATGCAATATGGGTAATCGTGGACCGTCTGACGAAATCGGCCCACTTTCTGCCCATACACACGACGTGGGCGCGGGAACGATTGGCACAAACCTACATCAACGAGATAGTAAGGTTGCATGGGGTGCCGACATCCATCACGTCGGACAGGGACACGCGATTTGTGTCAAACTTTTGGCAGAGCCTGCAGCGAGCAATGGGAACCAAGTTGCACTTCAGTACGGCTTTTCACCCGCAGACCGACGGACAATCAGAGCGGGTGGCATTCTAAATCTGTAATGGCGGGACCGAAAGAGCTGAAAGGTATCCTGGCGCAAACAACTCCCAGACACACGTATCCCATGCACCCCATCCCTCCAAACATGGAGCGCGCAGTTCAACGACTGCTTAAACCCTTTAACACAAGGAGGCTCTCAAGTAGTCTCTTCATCACCACCAACCACGATTCTGCCTCCAAAGGCTCCAACTCAATTCCACGAATTGGGGTGGTTTATCTGCAAAACTGGCTCAACAGATCGATGATGTCCCACAGCTCCTCAGCTGTTAGCTATCCACCCTGCCTCGGTGCCTCGGCATTAATGTCGACACGGAGGGGGCTACTCTCTCCATCGACGCCACTGAAATCGCTGCCACGGAAGATACTGCAACTAGGTGGTCTCAAGAGGAAAGCACTGTCGGGCTGCCCACTGCTCCGACAACTGTGTCACCACAACCAACTGCTCACTCCATCGCCTAAATGTGTTAAGGAATTTGTTTTGGCGCATTTCGTGAAAATGGCTAAGTCTTGAAGATTGAAGATGAAGAAGTTTGGATCATATACCTCAATCTCAAGAAAGAAGAATTCAAAGGATTAGGTACGTTTAACTAAACATTTTTGGTGATCCAATTACTTCTTATAGTGTAGAAACACTTGGATGATTTTTCATTGCATAAAAATTAAAAACTGGACATATCGCATGTTCAGGATTCGGATCAGGCATTACAGTCCGGACCCCGAACATAGGGTAGTTCATGCGCAATTCCAGTCCGGACCGTGGTTACTTCAGTCCGGACCCCGAACGTGGAATTTGCAGGAATTGCATGAACAGTCCGGACCGTGGATATTTCAGTCCGGACCCCGAACGTATGTTTTTCTGGAAATAGTATGTTTAGTTACGACAGTCCGGACCGCCGAAATTTCAGTCCGGACCGTCGTCCTGTAAAATTCCAGATAAGGTTAGTTTTTGATTCTTATTCTCTTCTAATGGTTTCTAACCTATAAATAAACCCTACGATTCATTTTTTAGGGTAAGCCGTATAGTCTAAAAGACGGCCGAAAAAGAAAGATCCACATATAGAGAAGAAAGGAAATAACTAGATTAATTCTATGTTTCTTCATCTATATTAATTAATTTGATTCTAGGTTTTCATACTCAGATTTTGAGTAGAATCAAATTAATGAATACTTAGATGGTATTTCCGATCTATCTTTGATCTAAGTATTCGGTGGATCATCACCACCCAAAAACAACGATTTTCCCAAAATCGGCGCGTGGACTCGCGTGGCCTTGTGGATTCAAGGTGCTACCGCTCTCGTGGATTCGGAGCGAGGTACGTTCGTGGATTCGAGACGTGCTACTGGGTGAAGACCGTGGATTCGGTCAGACGTCGTGGACTCGACGTTGGACGCCGTGGATTCGGCGTTGCACGCTAATCGTGGATTCGAGACGCGTTGCGGAGCGAGCGGAGAAGATCAACTAGGAGCGTATGGAAAAAAGATGAGTTGTCTGTGAGTACGGTATATCACCTTTGTACGTGTTATAATTCTAGTGGATTTCGCCGTGTTATCGGTCCCGTGGTTTTTTACTCCTGGTTTTGGAATTTTCCACGTAAAAATCTTGCGTGTTAGTTTTCATTTCCGCATTGGGTTTTATTGCGGAAAGATTTTTGAGTGTTTATTGTTTACACCTATTCACCCCCCTCTAGGTGTTTCTTCCCCTATTTAGATCCATATTATCTATAACCCAACAATTGGTATCAGAGCGGGAATAGGGTTGTAAACAATGGCTGAAGGTGGTAACATCAACAGACCCCCGTTCTTCGATGGAACAAACTATGCCTACTGGAAAGTACGGATGAAAGCATTTCTTATTTCCATCGACGAACGGGTGTGGCAATCAATTGAGTTAGGATGGTCTAATCCAATTGAAATTATTGTTGATGTTCACACAATCAAACCTAGGTCGAAATGGAACAAGGAAGAGATAGAATTATCTTCTTACAATGGCAAAGGAATTAACGCCTTATTTAATGCCTTGTCTCAAACTGAATTCTCTCGCGTCTTGGCATGTGAGACTGCGAAAGAAATCTGGGATGTTTTTCAAGTTACACATGAGGGAACTAACCTTGTGAAGATTCAAAAGCTGCAAATGCTTACGAGCAGATTTGACTCTATTTTCATGGCAGAAAATGAATCTTTCACAGATTACTATACACGATTGCAAGACATCATAAACACATGTGCTAACTTGGGAGAGAAAATTCCAGAGTTTAAAGTTGTAAGAAAGATCTTAAGAACTCTTCCTAAAAGATTTCGTTCCAAGGTTACGGCCATTGTAACTATTAAACACCCGGACGAAATCCGTGTAGAAGAATTAGTTGGTTCATTACAAACTTATGAAATGACATTTCCTACTAACTATTCTTCGAGAAAGGCATCCTCTTCTAAGTCTTCAGGTTATGCGTTGAAAACAACGAAAGAAGAAGACGTGGATTCATCCTTCTCAGACGATGACGAGAACCTATCTATGGAGGACTTTGAGAAGCAGCTTGATCTCTTGACAAGAAATTTTCGTCGAAACTTTCGAAGGGGTAATTCAAGTAAAACTCCATCCTTCGTAAAGTCGAAGAAAGGCAAAGGTTTTTCAAGCCACAAGTCAAGAAAGCAAGAGAGTTTTTCAAAGGATAAGAAAAGCTCAGAGGGACAAGTCCAATGCTTCAAGTGCCGAGGATACGGCCATATCTCAACGGAGTGTCCAACTAAGAATCCGTCGAAGAAGAAAGCGATGCAAGCCGTCACTTGGGATGACACCTCATCGTCAAATGAGTCGTCTTCAAGTGATGAAGAAAAGAGCGCAACGGCATTCCACGCGTCCACCACATCTTCACCCTTCATGTGCTTAATGGCAAGTACATCCGATTCATTGTCCAACTCCTCCCAGGTTGAAAAAATGGCAACGGACAACGAATCGAGTAATTCTGAAGGTGAAGATTTTGTTTTAGCCTACCACAAACTTTTGAGGGATTCAAAGAAACTGGCTAAGCAAAACAAGGGGTTGAGAGGGAGATTGCAGGATCTCGAAGAAGAAGTAAAAATGGCAACTTCTCTCTCGACCGGTCTTGAAGTGGAAAGGGATAACCTGATAAAAGCAAATGTTTCACTTCAAGAGAAAAATGAGCATTTTGAGAAGGAACACGTAAAAATGGTAGACAAAGCAAGTTACTTCTTAAAGCTCTATTCCGAGGCTCGACAGGAAAAAATGGAAATGATGAAGACCATTTTCCAACTCAAGAATGATTTAAAGTAATTTTCTTCTGGAAGGAGTATGTTGGATAAAATGCTTGGTCTTGGTCAAACAGACCGGTTCGGCCTCGGATACAATCGAACTGGAGACAGTCCTAGTTCGGTTGGAACAGTGTTTGTGCCCCAGTCGGTATCTCCTCCTCCGACGACGGAATTCACTGCATACAACGACAACAACCATACCTCACCCACTTCGGTGTCATCAAGTTCAAAGGTATGTTTTCGTTGTGGTTTTGCAGGGCACATTAGAAGAAATTGCAAGATGGGAGCAAAACAAGCAAATCAAACACCTCTTGCAACAACTACCAAAAAGGTGATTCCTCGGAAATCAAAGGAAAACTTTTCAAAGGAAAAGAGCCTTGGTAGTTCACCGCACAAGACGACGTCATCAAAGAAAAGCAGCCAATCAAACAAGACGCTTTCACCAAGGAAAATAACGTCACATTCATTACCAACGCAGTCCAAAAGGGTTTGGGTGCGCAAAGATGAAATCTTCCCTTGTCTTGTTATTTATACTTCTTTGCATGCTTATGACAATTCGTCTTGGTATCTGGATAGCGGGTGTTCCCGTCACATGACCGGTGACAAAAACAGTTTTCAAAATTTAGAGAAAATCTCCGGAGGACATGTTGTTTTCGGAGACGGTCGTTCTTCTAAAATTGTTGGAAAATGAACAATCGCTATTCCAGAAGGCCCGATTTTGAACAATGTCTTATTTGTTGAAGGCCTAAAGACTAACCTCATTAGTATAAGTCAACTTTGTGACAATGGTTTCTCAGTTAATTTTTCTTCAGCAGAATGTATTGTAACTGACAAGGACCATGTTTTCTTTTTGAAAGGGGTTAGATCTCAAAATAATTGCTATGTTGTTTCAAATAAAATTTCTGAAAAATGTAACCTAGTTTCTTTGGATAATGAAACTCTTTGGCATGAAATACTAGGTCATATTAATTTTAAAGAACTAGCAAGGATTTCAAATAAAGACGTGGTTAAGGGGGTTCCTAAACTTTTATTTAAAGAAAACATTGTGTGTGGAGGTTGTCAAAAGAGAAAACAATCAAGGGCTGCACACAAGAACTTGAACCACGTTGGTACCAAACGACCCTTAGAATTACTGCACATGGACTTAATGGGGCCGACTCGTCAACCATCTTTGGGAGGTAAATGGTATATTTTTCTTTTGGTTGATGATTTCTCTAGATATTCATGGGTAACATTTTTAAAAGAGAAAGCGGATACTTTCGACTCTTTTCATGAGGTTTGTCATCGTATTATGATTGAAAGAAATGAAAAGATCGTTCGTGTTCGAAGTGATAGAGGTGGAGAATTCATAAATTCCAAATTCATTGATTTTTGCACTTCCAACGGCATAAAACATGAATTCTCAGCACCCTATACATCTCAGCAGAATGGTATTGTCGAGCGCAAAAACAGGGTTGTTCAAGAGATGGCGCGTGTTATGCTTCATAGCCGGAATTTACCGTTATATTTTTGGGCTGAAGCTGTGAACACCGCTGTCTACGTTATTAATCGAGTGTATTTGCGCCCGGGGACTTTAAATACACCATATGAGCTGTGGTTTTGTAGAAAACCGAATATCAAATATTTTCGTATCTTTGGGAGTCGCTGTTACATTTTACGTGACCACGAAAATCTTGGAAAATTTGACTCTCGAAGTGACGAAGGGATTTTCATGGGTTATTCTACAAATAGCAGAGCATATCGGGTATTTAACTTGGAATCTAAAACGATGGTAGAATCTATAAATGTTAAAGTAGATGAAGCTATACACTTTACATCTGATAAATCTACCCCTGATATGTCTCTAGATGATGATACTCCTGTAAATGCATCTTCCCATAATAATTCTTCTGATAAAGTTGATGCATCTAATGGTTCTTCAAGTTTATCTGATGTGCAGGAATCATCACATGTACCTCCGAGTACTCCGTTACCGCAAACGTTACGCATCTCCAAGAATCATCCAGAGTCGAACATTATTGGAGACCCACAAGAAGGAGTCAGGACTCGGAGACAGTTGGTTTGTGGAGTCGCATGTTACGTCTCCATGATAGAACCAAAGAACATTGATGAAGCTCTTCAGGATGACTACTAGATTGAAGCAATGCAGGAAGAGCTCCATCAGTTCGAACGAAACAAAGTCTGGGAATTAACGAAGCCTCTGAAGCAACAGAACGTGATTGGTACTAAATGGAATTTCAAGAATAAGAAAAATGAGGATGGTACCATTATCAGGAACAAAGCACGCTTAGTTGCTCAAGGCTACTCTCAAATAGAAGGAATAGACTTAGATGAAACGTTCGCCCCGGTAGCTAGACTCGAGTCAATTCGTATCTTATTCGCTATTGCTTGTCATTTTAAAATCAAACTCTTTCAAATGGACGTTAAGAGCGCGTTTTTAAATGGGTTTTTAAACGAGGAAGTTTATGTGGCTCAACCGAAAGGTTTTGTAGACTATAAACAACCTAACCATGTTTTTCGTTTGTGTAGGTTTTTATAGGATCCACAAGGATCTAAATAGGTACTATCAAACAACTAGAGGGGGTGTGAATAGGTGTAATACTTATAAAACCAAATCTCAGTGCAAAATAAAAACCAATGCGGAAATAAAAACAGCACACCGAGATATACGTGGAAACTCCAATCCAGGAGAAAAACCACGGGACCAACACGCAATAACAATCCACTATGAATAGAAGAATAACAAGGTGATTACCGACTCCACGGACTCAAACCCCTCCTTCAGCTTCTTCGGACCTTGCGCTGACCGGTTGGATGTCCGCGCAATAACAATCCCTAAGAAAAGAAGAATAACAAGGTGATTACCGTCTCCACGGATTTAACCCCTCATTCAATTTCTTCGGACCTCGCGCTCCACCGTTTGCACGTCCACTGCACACGTTCGAATCCACGAACGCCACTCGAATCCACGAGCACACGTTTCGAATCCACGAAACGCCTTTAGCACACCGAATCCACGATGCCACGTCGAATCCACGACGCAAACTCAGTCGATAAGAATATTGACTTCGATGGTGATCCTTTGCTTAGATTCTCATTGAGGAACCGTAGAAGAAATCTCTAAGCAAAGATTAGATCAATTCGACAAAAGATATGTTCTTGAAAGAACCGTCGAATTGACCTAAAAGAGGCTATAAAGAAGAACGATAAAAACCTAGCCTCTAGGGTTGCTCTCAAGTGTTTTAGAAATTGATCGGCCGTAGCACCCACGCTTTTGAGAAACCCTAAATGTCTATTTATAGTTTAGAAACCTTTGGAAAGAGATAAGAATCAAAAACTTACCTTATCTGGAAATTTTCACGACGGCGATCCGGATCGGATTTCGGCGATCCGGATTGCAGTAGCAAGAAAGACGGTTTCCAGAAAATCAATAGTTCGGGATCCGGATCGAAATGGCTGATCCGGATCGTTCATACAGTTTCACCAAACATCAACGTTCGGGATCCGGATTGCAAATCCTGATCCGGATCGTGCAAGTAAAAAGGTAAAACTAGTGTTCGGGATCCGGATCATGAGATGCTGCGATCCGGATTGAACCAGTGTATGAACGAACACCCTTCGGGATCCGGATTGGAATGTTTGATCCGGATCCTGAACATGTCCCATGTCCAGTTTTTGATTTTTATGCAATAAGAAATTCATCCAAGTGTTTCTACACTATAAGAAAGTATTCGGATCACCACAATTATTTAGTTAAACATACCTGATCCTTTTGAATAATTTCTTCTTGAGATTGATGTAACAGATCCATAATTCTTGAACCTCAATCTTCAAGACTCAAGACACTGAGTGTCAACTTGAGCTCTTGTTGAATCTTCTCTAAGTCTTTGATTGCTGATTGACAATTTGATCCCTTTAAGACTCCGACTCAACTCACTGACTTGACTCACGAAATATGCCAACACCAAAATGCCGTAACAATCTCCCCCTTTGGCAATTTCGTGACAAAACCCAAAAATACATAAAAGCGCTCAAGTCACTCATCTTAAACCAAAAAGTCGAAATTCAATGTTATCACCAAAACATTGATTTTCTTTTCGTGAAAGATCCAATGAATACAAAAATACATTTGAACCAAACAGTCCTAGAACATACTCTATGACTTAGGACTTGGAGTCTTAAAGTGATGTAATTCCTGCAAAACAAAACTCCAAACAAAATCAAACGTTAGTCGTTAGAAATTAAAATCCTACATTTGATTCGTCCTTTTGGTTCTTTTGTTTTTCCGGCTCTTTCAACCTTTTCTTTATCTCCCCCTATCAAGAGCATCTCTAACATGTTCTCCATGTTCTCCATGTTCTCCCCCTGTCTTGAGCATTTATGTTCTCCCCCTTTGTGATACGATCATTATTTTCTGTTCTCCCCCTTTTTGTCACAAATTGTCAAACAGTGAACATAGTAGACAAAAGGAAATTACTAACAACATTAGTTCATAGAGAAAGAGAGATAAAAGCTCAGTTCTGGTATATAACAAAAAAATGCAGATTGCGTACCGGTACCAGAAAGCAAAAATCAAAAAATTTCTTGAAACAAATCCAGATTTTGGAATCTTTTCAAATACCGATTTGTATTCCATCAAGAAATCAATTTAAGTGCTTTAAACAATGAATTCACACAGATGCCATTCAATCCAATTAATTTCACAAAATTAAAAAGATTTACTCCTAAATCATGAAAAACAAAGATAAAACATTATAAACAGTTTTTCATGTTATATTCATCAAACACAAGTCATCAAAAATAATCTTGAGATCCAAACTCTATCAAGATGTAACGGATTTACAAAGATGACTTACGGAGATTTCCAAATGACATCAATTCTGAATTCTACCCTTTCAAATTTAGATAAGCACTAAATTACCTAAGGGTGGCTCTTTGAGCATCTTTCAACTATCCCATCTTATACCAACCAGGAGATTGTTCAAAATATAAGAAATTTGCATATAAATCTCCAAATGCTTCAACTAAAGATTTTCTCATAAAATATTATCAAGCATCCATTACATGTGGTAGCTTCACACACAAACCGGACGACCGGGGTGGCAGCTCTTTCCTACATGTGGTGGTAGTTTTCACACTCCTTTCGGATGTAACTCTTTCCACATCTTTTGCAATTCATTTCGTTACCCTTGTACGAAAATACAATCTCTTATGTGAAAGAATTAAATTCCAAATTTTAGTCTATCGGTTGTCTCATGTTTATCACAATGAATTCACACAACCGAGATAGAATAATCATCTAAGGATCACACTTGATTTCTAAAATTTGATGAATATAATTATCAAAAACTCCTATAATGAAGTGTCTTCAAGATTATGATTATGGAGTAAAGTTGATAATCCATATAAAATTAATTTGGAGTGAATGAACGTGAAACCCTTTTTATTCAATGCACTTGTTCAATAAAAAACCTTTTTGTTCAAAAACAAAGTATAAAAACAAAGAGCATTGAAAAACATGTAATGCAAAGATTAAGAAAAATATGAAGAGAAAACCAATCAAAGCATTACATACAGTCATAAGCTATTTAGAACTTAAGACAAGGAAAGATATCACCTTTCCGAATCCAAAATCGCTGGATTTTGGGTTGTCTTGATTCGTTGTGGCCGGGGATTGTGCGCTTTGACTGTTGATCCACCTTAGGTCTTTCCCTTGCAATGATCCACTTGTATGATTGATGATGTGGCTCGGACCTTTGGTGGGTTGAGTGAACTCCTTTGACTTGATGTGTCTTTTGATTCCGTTGAGTTCGCTCCGTAGATGAAGTTGCCGAAGGACTCTTCTTTCTCTTTTTCGGGCAATTCTTCACCAAATGTCCTTCAAGTCCACATAGGTGACAAGTTCTTCCTTTCAATTTAGTTGTGGAACTTGAAGCATTCACAGTTTGGTTCTTTTTGAATCCCAAACCAACCTTGGTTGTTTGACCTAATCCGGACATACATTCAAGTTTCTTGGAACCGGTTGAAATCCTTTGTATGTCGGATTTAAGTTGATGAACTTGCTTGGTCAATGCTTGGTTGGCGACATGAATCTCCTCAAACTGCTTTTCAAGAAAATCAATCTTGTTAATATGGGAATTAACGACCGTTTCCGATTGATTTATCTTTTCTTGGAGGATTTTATTGTTATTCAATAAACGTCCTTGTTCCTCCTCGAGATCATGAAGTTTTATCTTTAAAGCATGATTCTCGTCTTGATTCTCAAGTCGTTGCTTTCTCAACTTCTTGATATGCTTGGCCATCTTCTTAGATTCCGCAAGAAGTTGTTGATATGCCTCAACGAGTTCTTCCTTGTCCGACTCCCCCTCACTTGATGACTCTCCGCCGGTTGTTGATGTTTCATACAAAATCAAAGGACTAGAGTCAGTGACAAAAGATGATAAACAATTATTAGAAGAGGGAAAATGAGAGGCATGAGAAGCAACGATTTTTTCTTTTTCCTCTTTACTTGAGGTTGATTCATTAGAAGTAGAATCGTCCCAAGTTTTCGCTTGCAAAGCCTTCTTTTTATATGATTTCTTAGAAGGACAATCCATTGAAAAATGGTCGTAGCCTTTGCATCGATAGCATTGGATTTCCCCTTCGAAATCATCTTTTTCTTTTTCTTTAGAAGGTTTTGCAAAGCTATTGAGTTTAGAGGATTTAGAACCCGATGATCCTTTAGAAGATTTCGTGGATGAAGATCCATCGGTTCGATTCTTCCAAAACTTCCGACGAAATTTCTTTGTGATCCGCGCCAATTGTTCTTCAAAATCGGCAAAAGATATTTCATCGTCGGAACTTGATTCGCTATCTTCTTCCATTGTGGATTTGAATGCAATACCTGTAAGCTTAGAAGAAGACTTGGAAGAAACTTGATTAGTAGGAAAAGTCATTTCATAAGTTTGCAAAGCACCTACTAATTCCTCTATACTCATCTCATCCGGATGACTAACGGTTTCAATGGCGGTAACCTTTGCCCTAAACCGTTCCGGAAGAGTCCGAAGAATCTTTCTTACAATTTTCGACTCCGGGATCTTTTCTCCTAAATTAGCACATGTATTAATTACATCTTGAAGTCTAGTGTAATAATCTGTAAACAATTCATGCTCTTCCATATGAATAGAGTCAAATTGACTTGTAAGCATCTGGAGCTTTTGAATTTTTACAAGATTAGTACCCTCATGTGTAATTTTGAGAATATCCCAAATTTCCTTCGCGGTTTCACACGCGGAAATTCGTGTGAACTCAGTCGAGGAAAGAGAATTAAATAAAGCGTTCATACCTTTCCCATTGCAAGAAGATCTTTCAAATTCCTCTTTGGACCATCTAGAGCGAGGTTTTGGGGTAGTAGAATTTCCTACTTCCTCAACAGGATGCACCCAACCGCATTCCACGGATTGCCAAACCCGCTCATCAATTGCGATGAGAAAAGCTCGCATCCGCACTTTCCAATAAGCATAATTAGTCCCATCAAGAAGAGGAGGTCTATAAATATTACCACTTTCACCCAACATGATAGATAAGCCTAAAACCCGCTCTGATACCACTTGTAGGTTTTTATAGGATCCACAAGGATCTAAATAGGTACTATCAAACAACTAGAGGGGGGGTGAATAGGTGTAATACTTATAAAACCAAATCTCAGTGCAAATTAAAAACCAATGCGGAAATAAAAACAGCACGCCGAGATATACGTGGAAACTCCAATCCAGGAGAAAAACCACGGGACCAACACACAATAACAATCCACTAAGAATAGAAGAATAACAAGGTGATTACCGACTCCACGGACTCAAACCCCTCCTTCAGCTTCTTCGGACCTTGCGCTGACCGGTTGGATGTCCGCGCAATAACAATCCCTAAGAAAAGAAGAATAACAAGGTGATTACCGTCTCCACGGATTTAACCCCTCCTTCAATTTCTTCGGACCTCGCGCTCCACCGTTTGCACGTCCACTGCACACGTTCGAATCCACGAACGCCACTCGAATCCACGAGCACACGTTTCGAATCCACGAAACGCCTTTAGCACACCGAATCCACGATGCCACGTCGAATCCACGACGCAAACTCAGTCGATAAGAATATTGACTTCGATGGTGATCCTTTGCTTAGATTCTCATTGAGGAACCGTAGAAGAAATCTCTAAGCAAAGATTAGATCAATTCGACAAAAGATATGTTCTTGAAAGAACCGTCGAATTGACCTAAAAGAGGCTATAAAGAAGAACGATAAAAACCTAGCCTCTAGGGTTGCTCTCAAGTGTTTTAGAAATTGATCGGCCGTAGCACCCACGTTTTTGAGAAACCCTAAATGTCTATTTATAGTTTAGAAACCTTTGGAAAGAGATAAGAATCAAAAACTTACCTTATCTGGAAATTTTCACGACGGCGATCCGGATCGGATTTCGGCGATCCGGATTGCAGTAGCAAGAAAGACGGTTCCCAGAAAATCAATAGTTCGGGATCCGGATCGAAATGGCTGATCCGGATCGTTCATACAGTTTCACCAAACATCAACGTTCGGGATCCGGATTGCAAATCCTGATCCGGATCGTGCAAGTAAAAAGGTAAAACTAGTGTTCGGGATCCGGATCATGAGATGCTGCGATCCGGATTGAACCAGTGTATGAACGAACACCCTTCGGGATCCGGATTGGAATGTCTGATCCGGATCCTGAACATGTCCCATGTCCAGTTTTTGATTTTTATGCAATAAGAAATTCATCCAAGTGTTTCTACACTATAAGAAAGTATTCGGATCACCACAATTATTTAGTTAAACATACCTGATCCTTTTGAATACTTTCTTCTTGAGATTGATGTAACAGATCCACAATTCTTGAACCTCAATCTTCAAGACTCAAGACACTGAGTATCAACTTGAGCTCTTGTTGAATCTTCTCTAAGTCTTTGATTGCTGATTGACAATTTGATCCCTTTAAGACTCCGACTCAACTCACTGACTTGACTCACGAAATATGCCAACACCAAAATGCCGTAACAGTTTGAAAAAGGCTCTTTACGGTCTAAAACAAGCACCGTGAGCGTGGTACGAAAGGCTAACAAAGCGCCTACTGGAAAAGGGCTACACTCGAGAGGGAGCAGACCGGACTCTCTTTGTGAAGCATTATCAGGATAATTTCATTGTAGCACAAATCTATGTCGATGACATTGTATTTGGGGCAACAAGAGATAATGATGCTTCTAAATTCGCTGAAACCATGGAAAGCGAATTTGAGATGTCTATGATGGGCGAACTGACATACTTTCTTGGATTGCAAGTAAAACAGAATGAAGAAGGCATCCATTTGTGTCAATCCAAGTATGCAAGGGAGTTGGTGAAAAAATTCGATTTAGAAAACTCTAAAGATTTTCCGACTCCTATGGGAACTAGCAATAAGGGATTAGGAAGTGAATCTCTTAGTGAGAGTGTAGACGAGAAGCTTTATCGCAGCATGATAGGAAGTCTACTCTATCTCACGGCTAGTCGCCCGGATATATCCTTTAGTGTTGGGATTTGCGCGAGATATCAATCAGCACCTAAGGAGGTTCACCTGAAAGCGGTGAAAAGGATCATCCGGTACATCAAAGGAACTTTGAATTTCGGAATTTGGTATCCTATGGGAACATCGCTTGACATTATAGGATATCAGATGCCGATTGGGCAGGATCTGTGGATGATCGGAAGAGTACGAGTGGTGCATGTTTTTATCTTGGCCATTGCCTCTTTGCATGGCATAGTAAAAAGCAAAACTGCATTGCTCTCTCGACTGCCGAAGCGGAATATATTTCAGCGGGTAGTTGTTCAACCCAACTCATATGGATGAAAAGCGTGTTGAGTGACTTCCGAATTTCAGCATCTTCGGTAACGATTCTTTGTGACAACACAAGTGCTATAAATATTTCCAAAAATCCTGTGTTGCACTCAAGAACAAAACACATTGAACTTAGATATCATTTTCTAAGAGAGCTAGTTGAGTCAAATATTCTTCAAATTTTCTATATTTCAACTGAAGATCAATTAGCTGACTTTTTGACAAAACCTTTGGATCAAAAACGATTTATTCATTTGCGTAAAGCAATTGGAATGCTTTCCTTGAAATAACTTCTTTTTGAAACCATTGCATAGGTTAGGTTTTGTTTTGTGTTTTTGTTCATTATCTATGTTTGTACATAGAACATTAATTGAGCATTAGTTATATTGACTTTAACTGCATCCCTTCATATAATTAGAAATTTTTTATGCTTTGGATATCATAATATTTCTTTTGATGCAATGATCATTTATATCTTTTAAGTCATCTTTGTTTTGATCAAAGTCAATTTCTCTCTCAAATGATCTCTTGGTATAGTTTTTATCTTATTTGACAATTGAGTCGAGTATGAAATCGAGATCAATTTTTGGTTGAATACCTTATATATTAAATAATTGATAGCCAATTGAGGGGGAGTTCATTTAAATTGTTATGCTCAAAAGATGTGGAAAGAGTTACATCCCAATGAGGAGTGTGAAAACTACCACCACATGGAGGAAAGAGCTACCACCTCGGTCGTCCGAGTACTGTGTGCAGCTACCACATGTATACCAAGCATGGTTTTTCAAGTTGATTAGATAAAATGCTTTTTGGAATACTTGACCCTGTCAAATTCCAAGGTTGGTATAAGGTGGGGATTTTATTGAAAGATGCTCATAGAGCCACTCCTTACAATAAATTGACTAGATATATTATCTGACTTATCTAGGATTTCAAACATCTATTGATCTTGGTATTTCATTTTCTTTGCAAGATTAATGATTTGATAAACGCATTACTCATAAGATCATAATGGATGTTTTTGAACTCGATCAACTTTAAAGGTTTTAATTTTTATAAATTTTCGTTTCATTATTTGGATATTATTGATAGATTTAGCATAATCTATTTCTCTCGACATGAAATGATGATTTTTGTTTAAAGTTGATATGCAAAAGTGCTTACATACTTTTTCTGGATTTTCTAGAATTTTTCGGAATTTTTCTGAAGAAAAAGTTTGGAGCCGATCCGGACTGGACAATCCGATCCGAATCCCGAACGCAGGAATTCCTGCGGGTAGCCGATCCGGACTGGATTCTTGAGGCAGTCCGGACCGCGGCTAGGGTTTTATATAGAACAAAAGGGTTTTGATTTCTTTTTACTTCAATCTTTTGTTCCTAAGTCTCCAGAGCTTCTCTCTCTAGAAAGCAACCAATTTGGAGCCTTTCAAACTCAGGTTCTTCAATCCTAAGTAAGTTTTCTTGATCAAAAACTCGGTTTTTCACAGTTTTTCTCATTTTGCTCAAAACGTGATGAAAATTTTGTATCTTTTTCGTTTGAGATTGGTTTTTGATCAAATTTCTTTTGAAATAAGAACTCTGAGTAGATTAGTTTTGATTATATGCTAGGTTTTCACTTGATTAACGGATTTTTAGGCTTCGATTTCTGAAAATTCGGTTTTAGGGCATATAATAGAAATTTTTGAAAATTATGGGATTGATCTATTTTTAAAATTCTTTTTGCAAAACTAATTTGATTCCTAGTCTCTCTACACGATAATGATTGTTTGGGTACAATTTTTCAAATCTTTGAAAATTAACAATTTTTTTCGTGTTCTTGAGTTTTGCTCGCAGGTTTCTAAAATCACTAACGAACAGGCAGCAAAGATGGCTTTTGCATGGTTCATTGAGCTTATTGTGGCATTAGTGGGAACTCGAGCATCTGTTAAAAAGGAACAAGATGAGACAAATCAAGAAGAGACAAAGAATATTCCTCAAATTGAGTCAGAATCAGAAGATGAAGAGGATTGGGACACATTTTGTAAAGAAGTACAACAGGCTGTTGATGACGAAGATAGGTTTTATTTAAAGAAAAAAAAGCTGATGAAGTCTTCTTCAACAACCAAGCAGTACTCTAGGCGAAAGAATTCGAAGGGTAGTGGAATTCAGATTAATGAACCACGTGTTACGGAATTTGAGTTGGCGTATTTCGTGAAATTGGTTAAGTCTTGAAGATTGAAGATGAAGAAGTTGGGATCATATACCTCAATCTCAAGAAAGAAGAATTCAAAAGGATCAGGTACGTTTAACTAAAGATTTATGGTGATCCGAATACTTCTTATAGTGTAGAAACACTTGGATGAATTTTTGATTGCATAAAAATAAAAAACTGGGCATTTTACATGTTCAGAGTCCGGACCGGGCATTACAGTCCGGACCCCGAACATAGGATGGTTCATGCGCAATTCCAGTCCGGACCGTGAAATCCAGTCCGGACCCCGAACGTGGTATTTGATGGAATTGCATGAACAGTCCGGACCGTGAAATCCAGTCCGGACCCCGAACGTCGTCTTTTCTAGAAAAAGTCTGTTTCGCTGAGACAGTCCGGACCGCCCATTCCAGTCCGGACTGTCATCCTGTAAAATTCCAGAATTTGTTAGTTTTTTATGCTTATCTTCTTCCAATGGTTTCTAACCTATAAATAGACCCTACGATTCATTTTTCTAGGGTAATCCAAATACGGTCAAAAATAGAAAAATCCACCTATAGAGAAGAAAGGAAATCAATAGATTTAATCCTATGTTTCTTCATCTATATTGATTGATTTGATTCTAGGTTTTCATACTCAGATTTTGAGTAGAATCAAATCAATGAATACTTAGATGGTATTTTCGATCTATTTCTAATCTAAGTATTCGGCGGATCATCACCACCCAAAAACAACGATTTCCCAAAATCGGCGCGTGGACTCGCGTGGCCTTGTGGATTCAAGGTGCTACCGCTCTCGTGGATTTGGAGCGAGGTACGTTCGTGGATTCGAGACGTGCTACTGGGTGAAGACCGTGGATTCGGTTGGACGTCGTGGACTCGACGTTGGACGCCGTGGATTCGGCGTTGGGCGCTGATCGTGGATTCGAGAAGCGTTGCGGAGCGAGCGGAGAAGATCTACTAGGAGCGTATGGAAAAGGTTGAGTCGTCTGTGAGTACGGTATATCTCCTTGTATGTGTTTAATTCTAGTGGATTTCGCCGTGTGATCGGTCCCGTGGTTTTTTACTCCGGTTTGGAGTTTTTCCACGTAAAAATCTTGCGTGTTACTTTTATTTCCGCATTGGGTTTTATTGCGCAATGATTTTTTGAGTGTTTAACGTTTACACCTATTCACCCCCCTCTAGGTGTTTTTTTCCCTATTTAGATCCAGTTATACATAACCCAACAAGTGGTATCAGAGAGGGAATAGGGTTGTAAACAATGGTTGATGGTGGAAACATCAACAGACCCCCGTTATTCGATGGAACAAATTATGCCTACTGGAAAGTACGGATGAAAGCCTTTTTAATTTCCATCGACGAACGGGTGTGGCAATCAATTGAATTAGGGTGGTCTAATCCAACTGAAATTATTGCTGATGTTCGCACCATCAAACCTAGGTCGAAATGGACCAAGGAAGAGATAGACTTATCTTCTTACAATGGCAAAGGAATCAATGCTTTATTTAATGCCTTGTCTCAAACTGAATTCTCTCGCGTCTCGGCATGTGAGACTGCGAAAGAAATCTGGGATGTTCTTCAAGTTACACATGAGGGAACTAACCTTGTGAAGATTCAAAAACTGCAAATGCTTACGAGCAAGTTTGACTCTATTTTCATGGCAGAAAATGAATCATTCACAGACTACTATACACGATTGCAAGACATCGTAAACACATGTGCTAACTTGGGAGAGAAGATTCCAGGATTTAAAATTGTAAGAAAGATATTAAGAACTCTTCCTGAAAGATTTCGTTCCAAGGTTACGGCCATTGAAACTATTAAACACCCGGACGAAATCCGTGTAGAAGAATTAGTTGGTTCATTACAAACATATGAAATGACATTTCCTACTAACTATTCTTCTGGAAAAGCATCTACTTCTAAGTCTTCAGGTTATGCGTTGAAAACAACAAAAGAAGAAGACGCGGATTCATCCTCCTCAGACGATGACGAGAACCTATCTATGGAGGACTTTGAGAAGCAGCTTGCCCTCTTGACAAGAACATGTGCTTAATGGCACATCTTCACCCTTCATGTGCTTAATGGCAAGTACATCCGACTCACCCTTCATGTGCTTAATGGCAAGTACATCTTCACCCTTCATGTGCTTAATGGCAAGTACATCCGACTCACTGTCCAACTCCACTGTTGAAAAGATTACAACGGACAATGAATCGGATAGTTCGGAAGGTGAAGACTTTGCTCTTGCCTATCATAAGCTTTTGAGGGATTCAAAGAAACTGGCAAAGCAAAACAAGAGTTTGAGAGGGAGATTGCAGGATCTCGAAGAAGAAGCAAAAAGGGCATCTTCTCTCTCAAACGCTCTTGAAGTGGAAAGGGATAATCTGATTAAAGTAAATGTTTCCCTTCAAGAGTCCAATGAGCATTTCGAGAAGAATTATGTAGATATGGTGAACAAAGCGAATTACTTCTTGAAGCTCTACGGCGAGGCTCGACAAGAAAAATTGGAAATGACGGAGACCATTTTCCAACTCAAGAATGATCTAACGCAATTTTCTTCTGGAAGGAGTAAGTTGGATAAGCTTCTTGGTCTTGGTCAAACAAACAAATTCAGCCTCGGATACAATCGAACTGAAGACAATTTTAGTTCGGTTGGGACAGTTTTTGTGCCTCAGTCGGTATCTCCTCCTCCGACACCGGAATTGACGACAAACAACGACAACAAACCTACTTCCCCCTCTTCGGAATCGTCTAGAACAAAGGTATGTTTTCTTTGTGGTTATGCAGGGCACATAAGAAGAAATTGCAAGAATGGAGCGCAAAGATCAAATCAAGCACATCTTGCAACTTCTACCAATGAGTTCATTTCCCGCAAATCAAAGAAGGATCTTTCAAAAGGAAAGAACATCGGTAGTTCATCAAACAAGACGACGACGTCAAGGAAAAGCGATGGATCAATCAAGACGCTTTCACCAAAGGTATCAACTTCACAATCATTTCCGACGTACTCCAAAACTCGAAAGCTTTGGGTACGCAAAGGTGAAATCTTCCCTTGTCTTGTTACTAATATTTCCTTGCATGCATATGATAATTCGTCTTGGTATCTGGATAGCGGTTGTTCCCGTCACATGACCGGTGACAAAAACTGCTTTCAAAATCTTGAGAAAATCTCCGGAGGACTTGTAGTTTTCGGAGACGGTCGGTCTTCCAAAATTGTTGGAAAAGGAACAGTAGCTATTCCAGATGGCCCGATTCTGAATAATGTGTTATTTGTTGATGGCCTTAAGACTAACCTCATAAGTATCAGCCAACTTTGTGACAATGGTTTTTCAGTTAATTTTTCATCTGTTGAATGTGTTGTAACTGATAAGGACCATGTTTTCTTTTTAAAGGGGGTTAGATCTGAAAACAATTGTTATGTTGTTCCCAATAAAATTTCTGAAAACTGTAACTTAGCCTCTTTGGATAATGAAACACTTTGGCATGAAAGGCTAGGTCACATAAATTTTAAGGAACTTGCTAGAATTTCAAACAAAGACGTGGTCAAGGGGGTTCCAAAACTTTCACTTAAACAAAACATTGTGTGTGGTGGTTGCCAAAAGGGAAAACAATTCAGGACTGCACACAAGAACTTGAATCACGTTGGTACCAAACGGCCTTTGGAACTATTGCACATGGATTTAATGGGGCCAACACGTCAACCATCTTTGGGAGGTAAATGGTATATTTTCTTATTGGTTGATGATTTCTCTAGATACTCATGGGTAGCATTTTTAAAAGAGAAAGCTGATACTTTTGATTCTTTTCACGAGATTTGCCATCGTATTATGATTGAAAAGAATGAAAAGATCATTCGTGTTAGAAGTGATAGAGGTGGAGAATTCATAAATTCTAAGTTCATTGATTTTTGCACTTCCAACGGCATTAAACATGAATTCTCAGCACCCTATACACCTCAACAGAATGGTGTAGTCGAGCGCAAAAACAGGGTTGTTCAAGAGATGGCGCGTGTGATGCTTCATAGCCGGAATTTACCGTTACATTTTTGGGCTGAAGCTGTGAACACCGCTGTCTATCTTATTAATCGAGTTTATTTGCGCCCGGGAACTTTAAATACACCATATGAACTATGGTTCTGTAGAAAACCAAATATTAAATATTTTCGTATCTTTGGGAGTCGCTGTTATATTTTGCGTGATCGCGAAAATCTTAGAAAATTTGACTCTCGAAGTGAAGAAGGGATTTTTATGGGTTATTCTACGAACAGTAGAGCATATCGAGTATTTAACTTAGAATCTAAAACGATTATAGAATCTATAAATGTTAAAGTAGATGAAGCTTTCCACTTTGCATCTGATAAATCTACCCTTGATATGTCTCTAGATGATGATACTCCTGTAAATGCATCTTCTCGTAATAACTCTTTCAATGAAGTTGATGCATCTAATGGTTCTTCAAGTTCATCTGATGTGCAGGAATCATCTCATGTACCTCCGACTACTCCGTTACCTCAAACGTTACGCATCTCCAAGGATCATCCGGAATCTAATATTATTGGAGACCCACAAGAAGGAGTCAGGACTCGGAGACAGTTGGTTTGTGGATTCGCTTGTTACGTTTCCTTAATCGAACCAAAGAACGTCGATGAAGCTCTTCAGGATGACTACTGGATTGAAGCAATGCGGGAAGAGCTCCATCAGTTTGAACGAAACAAAGTCTGGGAATTAACGACGCCTCCGAAGCAACACAATGTGTGATTGGTACTAAATGGATTTTCAAGAACAAGAAAAATGAGGATGGTACCATCATTAGGAACAAAGCACGTTTAGTTGCTCAAGGCTACTCTCAAATAGAAGGTATAGACTTTGATGAAACTTTCGCCCCTGTAGCTAGACTCGAGTCCATTCGTATCCTATTTGCAATTGCTTGTCATTTTAAAATAAAACTCTTTCAAATGGACGTTAAGAGCGCATTTTTAAATGGGTTTTTAAATGAGGAAGTTTATGTGGCTCAACCGAAAGGTTTTGTAGACCTTAAACTACCTAACCATGTTTTTCGTTTGAAAAAGGCTCTTTACGGTCTAAAACAAGCACCGCGAGCATGGTACGAAAGGTTAACGAAGCACCTTTTGGAGAAGGGCTATACTCGAGGGGGGGCAGAAAAGACTCTCTTTGTGAAGCATTATCAAAATAACTTCATTGTAGCACAAATCTATGTCGATGACATCGTATTTGGTGCAACAAGAGATAATGATGCTTCTAAATTCGCTGAAACCATGGAAAGCGAATTTGAGATGTCCATGATGGGCGAATTGACATATTTTCTTGGATTGCAAGTGAAACAAAGTGACGATGGCATCCATCTGTGTCAATCCAAGTATGCAATGGAGTTGGTCAAAAAGTTTGGTTTAGAAAATTCTAAAGATTTTCCGACTCCAATGGGAACTAGCAATAAGGGATTAGGAAGTTAATCTCTTAGTGAGATTGTAGACGAGAAACTTTATCGCAGCATGATTGGAAGTCTACTTTATCTTACTGCTAGTCGCCCGGACATATCCTTTAGTGTTGGGATTTGCGCGAGATATCAATCAGCACCAAAGGAGGTTCACCTGAAAGCGGTGAAACGGATCATCCGGTACATCAAAGGAACAATAAATTTCGGAATTTGGTATCCTATGGGAACAAGTCTAGATATTGTTGGATATTCAGATGCCGATTGGGCAGGATCAGTGGATGATCGGAAGAGTACGAGTGGTGCATGTTTTTATCTTGGCCATTGCCTTGTTGCGTGGCATAGTAAAAAGCAAAACTGCATTGCACTCTCGACTGCCGAAGCGGAATATATCTCAGCGGGTAGTTGTTCAACCCAACTCATTTGGATGAAAAGTGTGTTGAGCGACTTCCGAATTTCAGCAACTTCGGTAATGATTCTCTGTGACAACACCAGTGCTATAAACATTTCCAAAAACCCTGTGTTGCACTCTAGAACAAAACACATTGAACTTAGATATCATTTTCTTAGAGAGCTAGTTGAATCAAATATTCTTCAACTTTCATATATTTCAACTGAAGATCAATTAGCTGACATTTTAACAAAACCTTTGGATCAAAAACGTTTTATTCATTTGCGAAAGGCAATTGGTATGCTTTCCTTGAAATAATCTCTTTTTGAAACCAATCCTTAGGTTAGGTTTTGTTTTTGTGTTTTTGTTCTTTGTCTATGTTTGTACAATAGAACATTAATTGAGCATTAGTTATATTGACTTTAATCGCATCCTTTCATAGAATTATAAATTTATTATGCATTGAATATCATAATAATTCATTTGTTGCGATGATCATTTATGTCAATTAAGTCATCTTTGTTTTGATCAAAGTCAATTTCTCTCTCAAATGATCTCTTGCTATAGTTGTTATCTTATTTGACGATTGAGTCGAGTATGAAATCGAGGTCAATTTTTGGTTGAATACCTTATATATTATATAATTGATAGCCAATTGAGGGGGAGTTAATGCAAATTGTGATGCTCAAAAGATGTGGAAAGAGTTACATCCCATGAGGAGTGTGAAAACTACCACCACATGAAGGAAAGAGCTACCACCTCGGTCGTCCGAGTACTGTGTGCAGCTACCACATGTATACCAAGCAAGGTTTTTCAAGTTTGATTAAATAAAATGCATATTGAAATACATGACTCTGTCAAATTTCAAGGTTGGTATAAGGTGGGATTTTTAATGAAAGATGCTCAAAGAGCCACTCCTTACAATAAATTGACTAGATATATTATCTAACTTATCTGGGATTTCAGACATCTATTGATCTTGGTACTTCATTTTCTTTACCAAGTTGATGATTTGATAAAGGCATTACTCATAAGATCATGTTAGATGTGATTGAAGTTGTTCAACTTTAAGGGATTTAATTTTTATAAATTTTCGTTTCAATTTTTGGATATTATTGATAGATCTTGCATAATCTATTTCTTGTTGTATGAAACGATGATTTTTATTTAAAGTTGATACACAAAAGTGCTTACAATCTTTTTCTGGATTTTATGGAATTTTTCTGAATTTTTTTCTGATGAAAAAGTTTGAAGCTGGTCCGGACTGGATGAACCGATCCGGACCCCGAACGCAGGAAATCCTGCGTTTAGCCGATCCGGACTGGATTCTTCAGGCAGTCCGGACCGCGGCTAGGGTTTTATTTAGAACAAAAGGGATTTGATTTCTTTTACTACAATCTTTTGTTCAAGAGTCTCTAGAGCTTCTCTCTCTAGATCATCAAGCTTTTTGGAGTCTTTCCAACCCAGATTCTTCGGTTCCAAGTGAGTTTTCTTGATCAAAACTCGGTTTTTCATAGTTTTACTATATTTTGCTCAAAACGTGTTGAAAATCTCATATCTTTGTCGTTTGTGATTGGTTTTTGATCAAACTTCTTTTGAAATAAGAACTCTGGGTAGATTAGTTTTGATTATATGCTAGATTTTCTCTTGATTAACGGATCTTTAGGCTTCGATTTCTAAAAATTCGGTTTTAGGGCATATTTTTGAGAATTTTTGAAAATCATGGAATTGATCTATTTTTAAAATTCTTTTTGCAAAACTAATTTGAACCCTAGTCTCTCTACACGATTATGATTGTTTGGGTACAATTTTTCAAAATTTTGAAAATAAACAATTTTTCGTGTTCTTGAGTTGGTCTTCACAGGACACTTCCTTCTTAAAGCACAAAGAGCAATGGAGTTTTCATGGATCATCTTTCTGCTAGTAGCAATGGTGCACACACATGCGACTGTTAAAAAGGAACAAGATGACTCAACGCGAAACGAGACAAGATCTGGTGGTCAGGACAGTTCTGAGTTCGAAGAAGAAGACTGGGATGACTTCCTGAAACAAGCTCAACAAAAAGTGGATGAGGAGGACAGGAAATATTTGAAGAATAAAAAGCTGATGAAATCTGCTTCAACGACTAAACAATATACAAGACGGAACAAGGTCAAAGGTAGTGGAATTCAGCTTAATGAGCATCCTACAAGAGCACGCTCACTTCCTGGAATTCAACGTAGTAAATCTCCATGGATTGAAGGCCAAGATGCACCATCTGCTTCTCTACCTCATCCATCGACTTCAAGGAGAAACACTCCAGAAGCTACCGTATTGGCCTCCGTTCATCAAGAACAAAGAAGACTATCTGCTGACCAAGAGAGATTGGCGACAGATCTCCAGCAAATTGCCGCTGAACAACAACAAATGAGAAAGAAATGTTCGAAAATATCACGAATGTTGAAAGGAATTTTGAACAAGCTGAATCATACCAGCTCAGACAGTTCGGATTTAGCTTGATCTCATGACTAATCCTTTCTTGTGCAGGTTTCAAGTTTTAGTTTTTTAGTTTTAGTTCTCAAACTTTTGGTTCTTGAACTTGTTAACTATTCTCTCCATTTTATACTTTTGGCTAAGTTTTTGTGACAAAAAGGGGGAGAGAGTAAGAGTATAGGAGAACTTTGAACAAAGTAAGAGTATAGGAGAACTTTGAACAATGCACTGTGCTCTGTGATTGACAATGCTTGAGAGAACTTGAACTATGAAGGTAAGTATAACTTCAACTTTTGGTTTTATATGTGTTTTGATGCATGCCTCAACTAACTATTCGACTAACTATTTGGGCATGTAATATAACTAACAAGTTGCTTGTTGACTAACCTGTCTATGACATTTGGATTTCTATTGCTTAGAAGATATGTCGATTTTTTATTATGATTTTCATACATATCTGAATTTGTAAATGTCATGATGAGTATAAACTCTATCTCTGTGTTTGGTTTTGATTATTGAAAATTCTTGAGGTTACTAACGATCTTTTGTGTCAAGAATGATTTCTTTTGCAGAGATTACAGATGTCTAAGTCTAGAGTCTGTTTTAGGAGTTTAACTCATGTATTTATCTTTATTTGGTTCTCTAATGTAAATTTTTGTTGTATAGTGATATCAACAAAAATATCTTTTTGAATTTTCTTGAGTGGATTTGTGTTTTGTCACGAAACCGCCAAAGGGGGAGATTGTTACGGAATTTGAGTTGGCGTATTTCGTGAAATTGGTTAAGTCTTGAAGATTGAAGATGAAGAAGTTGGGATCATATACCTCAATCTCAAGAAAGAAGAATTCAAAAGGATCAGGTACGTTTAACTAAAGATTTATGGTGATCCGAATACTTCTTATAGTGTAGAAACACTTGGATGAATTTTTGATTGCATAAAAATAAAAAACTGGGCATTTTACATGTTCAGAGTCCGGACCGGGCATTACAGTCCGGACCCCGAACATAGGATGGTTCATGCGCAATTCCAGTCCGGACCGTGAAATCCAGTCCGGACCCCGAACGTGGTATTTGATGGAATTGCATGAACAGTCCGGACCGTGAAATCCAGTCCGGACCCCGAACGTCGTCTTTTCTGGAAAAAAGTCTGTTTCGCTGAGACAGTCCGGACCGCCCATTCCAGTCCGGACTGTCGTCCTGTAAAATTCCAGAATTGGTTAGTTTTTGATGCTTATCTTCTTCCAATGGTTTCTAACCTATAAATAGACCATACGATTCATTTTTCTAGGGTAATCCAAATACGGTCAAAAATAGAAAAATCCACCTATAGAGAAGAAAGGAAATCAATAGATTTAATCCTATGTTTCTTCATCTATATTGATTGATTTGATTCTAGGTTTTCATACTCAGATTTTGAGTAGAATCAAATCAATGAATACTTAGATGGTATTTCCGATCTATTTCTAATCTAAGTATTCGGCGGATCATCACCACCCAAAAACAACGATTTCCCAAAATCGGCGCGTGGACTCGCGTGGCCTTGTGGATTCAAGGTGCTACCGCTCTCGTGGATTCGGAGCGAGGTACGTTCGTGGATTCGAGACGTGCTACTGGGTGAAGACCGTGGATTCGGTTGGACGTCGTGGACTCGACGTTGGACGCCGTGGATTCGGCGTTGGGCGCTGATCGTGGATTCGAGAAGCGTTGCGGAGCGAGCGGAGAAGATCTACTAGGAGCGTATGGAAAAGGTTGAGTCGTCTGTGAGTACGGTATATCACCTTGTACGTGTTTAATTCTAGTGGATTTCACCGTGTGATCGATCCCGTGGTTTTTTACTCCGGTTTGGAGTTTTTCCACGTAAAAATCTTGTGTGTTACTTTTATTTCCGCATTGGGTTTTATTGCGCAATGATTTTTTGAGTGTTTAACGTTTACACCTATTCACCCCCCTCAAGGTGTTTTTTCCCCTATTTAGATCCAATTATACATAACCCAACACCACGCGCCAGAACACGCTCTCCCCCTAGAGAATCTCCATGGAATGAAAGTCAGAATGCACCATCAGCGTCTACACAACATCCTTCTACCTTCAGGAGAACCACCACAGAAGCTGATATTTTATCTATCCAACGAGAACAGAGAAGATTGTCTGGAGAACAGAGAAGAATGTCTGAAGAACAAGAAAGAATGTCAACTAACATTCGCAAGATGAAAAGAAAATGTTCCAAAATATCAGGAATGCTTAAAGGAATTTTAAACAAATTAAACTGTAGCGGTTCAGACCAGACTGATCTGGAATGATCATTTGATCTAATGATCTAATCTGTGGTTTCTTTGTTATCCTTTCTAACTTTTCTTTGCAGGTTTCTAGTCTTAGTTCTTACATTTTTGTTTTGAACTTTTAACTCTCCTTTTGTTTTGTAATATTGGCTTGATTTTGTGACAAAAAGGGGGAGAGAGAACAAACAATGAATGATACCAAAGATATGTGAACTGTGAACTATGAAGGGAACTGTGAACTATGAAGGTAAGTACAACTTCCAACTTTGGTTTTGTAATGTTTGATGCATGCCTCGACTAACTATTTGACTAACTATTTGGGCATGTAATATAACTAACAAGTTGCTTGTTGACTAACAAATCTATGACATTTGGATTGTTAATGATTAGAAGATATGTTGATTTGTGATTGTGATCTTATTACATATCTGAATTCATAAATGTCATGGTGAGTATAAACTCTATCTCTGTGTTTGGTTTTTGAAAGCAAAAAATTTCTTGAGGTATCTAACGATCTCTTTTGTCAAGAATTGCTTCTTTTTGCAGAGAGTACAATCGTCTAAGTCTAGAGTTTGTTTTAGGAGTTTAACTCATGTTTTTATTTATATTTGGATCTCCAATGAAAATTTTTGTTGTATGGTGATAGCAACAAAAATATCTTTTTGAATTTTCTTGAGTGGATCTCTGTTTTGTCACGAAACCGCCAAAGGGGGAGATTGTTAAGGAATTTATTTTGGCGCATTTCGTGAAAATGGCCAAGTCTTGAAGATTGAAGATGAAGAAGTTTGGATCATATACCTCAATCTCAAGAAAGAAGAATTCATAGGATTAGGTACGTTTAACTAAACATTTTTGGTGATCCGATTACTTCTTATAGTGTAGAAACACTTGGATGAATTTTTCATTGCATAAAAATCAAAAACTGGACATATCGCATGTTCAGGATCCGGATCAGGCATTACAGTCCGGACCCCGAACATAGGGTAGTTCATGCGCAATTCCAGTCCGGACCGTGGTTACTTCAGTCCGGACCCCGAACGTGGAATTTGCAGGAATTGCATGAACAGTCCGGACCGTGGATATTTCAGTCCGGACCCCGAACGTATGTTTTTCTGGAAATAGTCTGTTTAGTTACGACAGTCCGGACCGCCGAAATTTCAGTCCGGACCGTCGTCCTGTAAAATTCCATATAAGGTTAGTTTTTTATTCTTATTCTCTTCTAATGATTTCTAACCTATAAATAAACCCTACGATTCATTTTTTAGGGTAAGCCGTATAGTCTAAAAGACGGCCGAAAAAGAAAGATCCACATATAGAGAAGAAAGGAAATAACTAGATTAATTCTATGTTTCTTCATCTATATTAATTAATTTGATTCTAGGTTTTCATACTCAGATTTTGAGTAGAATCAAATTAATGAATACTTAGATGGTATTTCCGATCTATCTTTCATCTAAGTATTCGGCGGATCATCACCACCCAAAAACAACGATTTTCCCAAAATCGGCGCGTGGACTCGCGTGGCCTTGTGGATTCAAGGTGCTACCACTCTCGTGGATTCGGAGCGAGGTACGTTCGTGGATTCGAGACGTGCTACTGGGTGAAGACCGTGGATTCGGTCAGACGTCGTGGACTCGACGTTGGACGCCGTGGATTCGGCGTTGGACGCTAATCGTGGATTCGAGACGCGTTGCGGAGCGAGCGGAGAAGATCAATTAGGAGCGTATGGAAAAAGGATGAGTCGTCTGTGAGCACGGTATATCACCTTTGTACGTGTTATAATTCTAGTGGATTTCGCCGTGTTATCGGTCCCGTGGTTTTTTACTCCTGGTTTTGGAGTTTTCCACGTAAAAAACTTGCGTGTTATTTTTCATTTCCGCATTGGGTTTTATTGCGCAAAGATTTTTGAGTGTTTATTGTTTACACCTATTCACCTCCCTCTAGGTGTTTCTTCCCCTATTTAGATCCATATTATCTATAACCCAACAAAATGCCTCTAACATTCCTGTCATCTGGGTCCGTAGCTCTCTGACCTCAATCCGGGCATCCGGTCCAAATCTGACCGCTCAAGCTCCATAGCCACGACAGGATGCACATGGGTCAAAACCCAGCGTCGGGGAGACACCGCTCACCACGACAAAACTGCAACAAGTCACACAACAAACACTCGACCCAATCTAGTGAAAGTCTAGGACATGTCACCCATTCCACAGCATTATGTTGTCTGCAGCCAACATAATCACTTAGGAGAATAAACATGCCAATCACTCATCCCATCCCTTGGGAGAGGTATAAAACTCAATCAGGACTCTCGCTACAAGTCACGACTCTCACGAAGTCATCCTAGGGTCCAACCACAAGCCTAGGGTTTCTAAAGTCCACAATGACCTACATCCTAGGCTCTGATACCACTCTAATCTGTCACGCCCCGGGATCGAAACTGCGACCCGGGCCCGCCAACAGATCCGCCGCCTATGCAAAACCCCGCATAAGCGAAGCGTCTAACCTGCAAGAAAAGGTACTACAACTAACAGATATTAGAGCTATAAGATAAATCTGCTGTAAAATTGAAACCAATCATCTGTACAACTGGAAAATAAAGATATAAAGTGTACCTCCCATAAATGATAATCATACAATATTCCTCAAATACAAAACTCAGAGCTCAACAGGGAGGTAATCCTGAAATGAATAATACATCAGTGTATAGGCTCTCAATACAAGTCATCCTCACTAAAATAATCTCTCAAAGGTAAAAATAAAACAAATCTACAGATTGCACTATAAGTCTCCAATGTGGGGTACAGCTACTCTCCAAAGACAGGTAGGGATCTAGCTCGCGACTCCCTCGCCTCGAACAGCAACAGCAGAATCAACATCTCCCACAGATGACTCTGCAAAACAAAGAAGAGGAAATAAAAAGGAGGGGGCTGTCACGCCCGAAACCATAGCCTAGGGTCACTAAGTCCTCAACGACCTATATTCCTAGGCTCTGATACCACCCTAATCTGTCACGCCCCAGGGTCGAAACTGCGACCCGGGCTCGCCAACAGATCCGCCATCTGTACGGAAACTGCCGCACAGACGAAGCGTCTACCATGCAAAAGATCTATAGCTAAACATGTATCAGAGCGAAAATAAAACTAGTAGCTACATAAATCATACACTGAACATCTGAATAAAATAATCCTCAATACATAGTCTCTCAGCTAAAAAAAAGAAGGTACAACTCTCACAAATCTCTCAGACTGTCCAGTACAAAAGTGGAAATCATAAAAATATACAGGGTACATCTACCTCTGACTCAAAATGCTGGTAAGGAACTACTCGGCCACGTCCTCACCTCGATCAGCTGTCACCGCACGAGCTAAGTCGGAACAGCAACCTCAGGAAACCTGTCACCGCAGCGGGTGTGAGAACTACTGCAGAAAGTAGTTCCCAATAGGTACCGTCACCAATATCCACGGTATGCCCACTAAGTCTACTGGAGGCAAACAGATAGGTATGCAGATAGATATATAGGAAAGCAGGAAATGAACTACAGCTAATAAGTCTCAACATCATGCTCAAGGAAATCTCTGTTATGAACCTGCTATGCATACACTCGCCACTGCTAAAATGCCTCAAGTACCATGCTCAAAGGAAAACTCATCTAAGAACATGCTATGCACCACTCGCACACGAGGTGCTCACAAAACTCAAATCTCAATGACTGCCCAAAACTGGCTCAGTCAAGCCTGTGCCTGTCGTCTAGGAACGCACCTGCTCACTACCACGTGGGGCGTCCTAAACTGACTACTAGGAACGCACCTGCCCACTCCACGTGGGGCGTCCTAACTGACTATCTCAATCATCATCATCACGCATCCGGAGCGTAACTCGAGGGGAGCGACCCCACCGAGCTCAAGTATGTCTCAACAAGCGGCACCTGCAGGCTATGATCCACGATCAAACAGATCGGAAACTCGATGCTCAAATAACACAACTCAGTCGGGAACCCTCCGCGACTCGATCAGGAAATGCCCAAACACTCTCACAGCTATGTCGGAGAACCCTCCACGACTCAATCTGATAATGCATAACCCATGGCCTAGTCGGGAAACCTCCACGACTCGATCTGCCAGAGCCCAACCTCTCAAAGCTAAGTCGGAGAACCATCTCCACTACCAAATCAAAAATGCACAACTCACGATCTAGAATAATCCCAACGATCTCAACAAGGAATCTCAAACTAATATGACACTAGAAACTCATCCCGCAGAGCTCTAAAAATCCACTCGGCCCTCTGGCACGAGAACACATGCATCCTGAACCTACTCAACCCCTCTGGAAGATCTCAATATTTTAAAATTATTTTCAAAGCCCAGTTTTCATTAAAACGGGTCCGACGATTTTTAAAACGATTCAGATGCCAATCTTGTCACGCCCCAGGTGTAAACCGGAACCCGGGCTCGCCAACAGATCCGCCGTGCACACGGGATTTCCCACGTACACGAAGCGCTGGTAACCTGCTCAGATATAATATGAACAATAAAAGAGCATAATACAGAGCTGAAATAGAAGAACCACATAGTATCTCAGACTGGAACTACAAATAAAGCTGTAATAAGTACAATAATCTCCCAGCTCACCAAAATAGTACAACCAGCTGGCGAAAGCCAGACCCAAAATGAAAGAAAAATACCACAGTCTGAGTGAAGGGTACAGCATCTGTCTAACAACTCTCAGTCTCACAGGAGATCTATCTATTCGGCGATCCCCTTACCTCGATCAGCTGCCGATGGCCTAGCAGCTCCCGCAGACGTGTGAGGACCTGGATCCCCACGTCGAGATTACTGGATCATCTACAGCTCCCGGAGGCCTATGTGGCGTGTTGGTGGGATTTGTGCCCCATTTGGACATTAGTGTTGGGCTCAGTGTGTTATATGGATCACGTGGGTGATTGGCGGACTCCGTCGGAGTTCCAGAAGTGGTTTCGTGCGCCAAGGATATTTAAATTGGACTCAGTACGAAGTTTGGACCAAGGATTACCTTTCCGGATGCCTTCGGCAAATTTTGGAGTTGGAATTTGGCAAATTGGACTTCGGATTTGGATTCAGCGCGCGAAAACGGTTAAAACGGACTACCCACTTGTCATTTTTGGGCACTGGACACTGTTCACGCCGGAACAGTGTTTCCGGCGGCGGCGGCAGCGGCGGAGCGGCCGCAGGCAGCGCGGCGGACGGAGGCGCGGGCCGCCCGGTCCACGCGGCAGGCGTGCGCCGGGGGCTGGACGCGTGGCGGCTCGGGAGTGGGCCGGTCCGCGGGGCGCGGTCTACGGGGGAGTGCGGGGCGCACGGTGGACCGGGGGTGACACGTGTCATCATCCTAGAGGTGGGTTCACGGCGGTTGGTCTACGCAGTTTCAGGATGGCTCAGGGTTTACGGTGCACCGGGCTTGGACACGTGGCAGGTTTGCATTGGTTCGGTCCACATGATTTCGTGCACCGGGTTCACTAGGAAGTGGCATGACACGTGGCGTTCTCCTATTGGTGGGTCTACTGTGCGCGGCAGGGTGGCAGGCGGCGGCGTCAGGCGGGCACGTGGGCGCGGCAGGCGGGCGTTGACCGGGGAGCGCGCCACGTGTCGTCGTCCGCGGGTGGCCACGTGGCGCGACGCGTGCGGCTGGTGCGGCTGTCGCCTGTTTGGCGGGCAACGTGGAGGCCCGGGGGACTTCCGGGCTGCTACAGTGCGCGCCTTTGGGATTTTCGGGCTGCTACAGTACGCGCCCGAAAGTGGCATGCGCCCGGAAATTGGGACATAACCGGTATTTTCCCATTTGTTTCTGCAGCCTATAAAAGGCGATCCGAGCTCTCTTCTTCTCCCTTTTTCCGCCATTTCCAAGCCTCTTCTCGCCGGGGTGCCTTCAGCAAAGTTGATCCCCTAGTTTGGCTGCATCTTTCTGCAAAGTTTTGGGATTTTTTGTGGCACGCTTATCGAGGTTTCTATTTTTACGGCGCGGCGCGACGCTTGTTCGTTTGTGGTCTTCTTCGTCGCGTTTTGGTGCGAGGACTCCCCCGGCTTACCCCGAGCACCTTTTTCAGTGATTCTTGCGCCGTTGGCTTCACGACAGGTAGGGCTATGTTTCCCATGTTTACTGGTTTTTCCCATTCCGAGTTTTTCATGGGTCTTTCGGATCATCTTGTAACCCCTTTTTCTGGGCGGAGTTCTGGGACAGCGGCGCGGTGTTTTGGTGATATCTTCGCGCACAGGCATCGGATTCGGGCGATTCAAGAGGCGATTTGCATCTACACATCACGAGGAATATGCCCAAATTTTCTTGGAATTTTCTGAATATTTCTCGAAGGTGAAGATTATCTGTGAACAGTAATTGTTGCTACAGTTTTTGAGTGTAGTTTGATTCGGGGTGGTTCCCTTGTCGGAATTGTTTCTCAGTGTAGGAAGCTCGGAATTGGACGTGCAGGTACTCGTTTCGAAGGTATCGACGCGAGGATTACTGTGGTATTTTTATTGGATTTTTCTGGGCACTTGCAGCAGGTGAAATATGCGCGGCTTTGGGACTGGTTTTCAGATGGTGTATGTTTGGTTAATTTTGGAATAAAAGTGTAATGTTAAGCCTTATTGTTGTACTCAGGGGTGTTTTCAGCTGTTTGGAGCCAAGGCTTGCGCGACTTGTACCGTGGGTGTTTTGTTGGCAGATTTTGGACCGCGGGCGTCTACCCACTTCACCGACTTCAGGTTTGCCTTGGGTTAAGCGCTTCAGGTGGGTGAGCTTATTATCAGTAATTGTTTAAGGCAATGTTTATGTGGTGGCAAGTATAAGTCCACTTGTGGGGATGTCACCCCTCTATGACTGATGCATGCATGTGTAGGGTACATAGTTTATATTGGTAAGTAGGTAAGCTTGTTATTGATATTGGTATAAATGATTGCAAGAATAGTATTTATGAGGTATACTGAGGACTTGCATGACTTGGACATCTATGTGATGACTAGTGTAAGCTTACCTAGGATAATGTTACCCTATGAAATTATATAACATGCCATGTTAGCACATAGCCTTTCTTGTGGTTGGATTATGATTTGGGACAGGATTTCGTAGCTATGTGCGGATTTGTACTCTGAGGAGTTATTATGATCATTCTATTAATGAACCCTGAGTTGTGGACAGATCTAGTTTTGGGATTCCGGCATGTTGCTTATTCCTAAAGGAACTGTTATTATGCTTTACCCCCTTTATTTCCTTGAGGACATTGCATGCTTGTATGGTCATGTAGTTAGGCCATCTTTTACTGCTGCACTACTTATTGGAACTTGACTTAGGAGAAACCATGCTTTTCCCTTCTCCTTCTTGTTAGTCAGGTGGTCAGTGTTGCTCGGGTTCGAGCAGGGGGTCTGGGTAGTGTAGTCGGGACTTCGTGTCTGGGACAGGTTGGTTTAGGTTGCGGGGCTTTGCGGCAACCGCGGATATTGGGCGGTTGACCGGATGTTTCTCTATGCACCAGATTTGGGTGTCGGTTCTCCCTAGTGGATGGAGTTTCCCACTTATCGTTTAGTTGCATCCGATTGAGGTCGGGTCTTTCCTTGGTGGTTGAGTTTTCCCACTTTGATCTGATTGATGATCAAGTCCTGCTGTTTCGAGATACTGTTGATGTTGATGACTGAGATGCTTTACTCGTGTGGGTAGCTCCCCTCGAGTGCCGCTCCGGAGTAGGCTTCAGACCGTGTTGGGATCCGGTCAGACCGTGTTGGGTTCCGGTCAGACCGTGTCGGGTGCCGGTCAGACCGTGTTGGGTTCCGGTCATTTGGACAGTGGATATACTGAGTTCGAGAGATTGGTGACAGAGCAGGCAGTACCGGTTTTATACCGGTTCATTCGATTGAGTTTATTTCGGTCAAATACTTTTATTGTTACACTCGTGCCTGGGGGCCGAGTGCAGACTGGTAGTTGAGTTTAGATCAGTGCTTGTATTGTTGAGAGCCGTCTGGTTGACGGTGGTCCCGTGTTGTTGCGAGTACTTTGACTGCTGTGTGAGAGGTTGAGCATCTTGATTCTATCCGTTCTGAGAGAGAGCGTGGATTTTGATCATAGCCGGCATGATCCTCTACTCGATAGCGAGTTAGTCCGTTTGGACACCCTACGTAATTCCTGCCCGTCAGCGGGAGGTGGTTGTAGGTGGGCGCAGGTTTGACTGTACCAGGTGTGGCAGTCAGCTCGATTGGGTCGTTGGTGCACTTCATGTGCTAGTGGTTGCATACCACTGTTTGGTTCTCCCCCTTTTAGCCTTTAGTTAGGGGCAGGGTAGCTGTTGATAGTCTCCAACTTACTCATTTCAGTCTTATGACTTGGGTTAGTTTTTGTCTCTTGAGGACTTGGTGGGCAGACCGTCGGGTCTGGCGGTGGTACCCACTGAGAACTCCCTTTTGGAGTAGTTCTCACACCCTTTGGGGGTTTTTCCCCCCCTTTTTCTCTCCTCTCTTTGGTTGTGCAGAGTCTTAGCAGGTGTGGCCGGCTCTGCGGTTGTTGATCGTGGCGAGGGAGTCGCGAGCTAGATCCCTACCCGGCGTTGGAGAGTAGCGGTACCCTTCTGAGGAGATCATCAGTAGATTAGCGGTTTCTTTTCCTCTTTTGAGAGACTTGTAGTGAGGATATTTTGTATTGAGAGACTGTACACTGTTGTATATGTATTGGAGTTACCTCCCGGTTGGGTTTAGAGCTTGTACTCGAGGATTTGTATTATTATTATTATTTTTGGGAGGCAGACAGTGTTGTTTATTTCCAGTTGTACAGTGATTGATTTTGGTTACAGCAGATTTTCATTTATAGCTCTGATATCTGTTTAGTTATAGTACTTTTCTTGCAGGTAGGACGCTTCGCCTATGCGGGTTGGCATAGGTGGCGGATCTGTTTGGCGGGCCCGGGTCGCAGTTTCGACCCCGGGGCGTGACAGATTAGAGTGGTATCAGAGCCTAGGTTGTAGGTCATGGTGGACTTAGAAACCCTAGGCTTTTGGTTTGACCCTTGGTTGACTTTGTGAGAGTCGTGATTTTTGCGAGAGTCCTGATTGAGTTTATACCTCTCCCAGGGGACGGGAGGAGTGATTGGCATGTTTATTCTCCTAAGTAATTATGTTGGCTGCAGACAACATAATGCTGTGGAACGGGTGACATGCGTTAGACTTTCGCTGGATTGGGTCGAGTGTTGTTGTGTTCTGTTTTGTTGTTTCGAGTCGTGGCGAGCGGTGTCTCCCCCGACGCTGGGTTTTGACCCGTGTGCATCCTGTCATAGCGGTTGAGCTTGAGCAGTTTGGTTTTGGGCCGATACCTGGATTGAGGTCAGAGAACCCCGGACCCAGATGACAGATTGTCAGAGGCTTTCAGCGGCTGTGGGAGCAGCTGTCTTGGTGACACAGTTGCCGGAGCACTGAGTAGCCCCCTCCGTGCCAAGGTTTAGTGTCGAGACCGAGGCAGGGTGGATGGTTGCCACTGGTGAGCTGTGGGACATGATCGACCTATTGAGCCATATTGGCAGATGAACCACCCCGACTCGTAAGATTGAGTTTGGAGCCTTTGGAGGCAGAGTCGCGGCTGGTGGTGATGGAGTGATTAATTGAGAGCCTCCCTGTGCTTGAGGGTGTATGCAGTTGTTGAACTGCGCGCTCCAGATTCGAGGGACGAGGCGCATAGGATATATGAGACTTGGAGTGGATTGCGCCAGGACACCTTCTGTTATTCCAGTCCCTCCATTGTGGATTTAGACGCCTCGATGGAGCAGGCACAGTGTATGGAGCGCGCGCATTGCAGTTCCTTTGGATAGGGATCTGCCGCCGAGGTGAGTTCTGGATTTTGGCGCTTGGCGCCGATGATGGAGGACAGATCGGCCGGCAGGCTGACTATATTTTCTTTTCTTGGATGGACGATTCCCGAGATGTCAGAGGTCGAGTGGACCCCGAAGGCGACATCAGTATTTTATCAGAGTGGCGCAGCGATAGCGTGGATTTGTTATCTGCGGAGGACCTTATTCGTCGCCTCAATGTGATCAGAGACAGAGGTCGTGCTTCCTAGTGATAGCCCTGATTTTCAGGCAGATTGAGCGACAACCACTTGCTTTGAGCGGATGAATCTGTGCCGCCCGGTTGGAGGGCGCCACGGTAGTGGATGAGTGTCGCAGGTGGGATTTCACCACGGTATCGGAGTTAGAGCATGTTCCACTCTTACTGGGTTAGAGCAGATTTGTTACCACGTGCACTAGAGGTACAGGTTCCTGTTTTGTTGTGCACGTGGAGGAGGCTTTTGGATCATGTCCAGTGCGGCCGAGACCGCGAGATACCGGCAGATTATTGGAAATTATAGCAATTAGGTGTTTTGACCTTATGCTTGAGATTGTTGGGCACTATGCCACAGGATGTTCGACTGCGGCAAGAGAGGACTTGATCTTCGGCAAGGCGGGCAATTGGAGGCTTGCTCGTTGAGGTTGTTAGAGCACCTCTGTTTTAGCGACAGGGTGAGAGGTGCTTACGGCGGCACCGGGACTCAGGATATCTCTGTTCCCTGAGATCCCGTGTGTGATTTCACCTTAGTTGTTGGTAATGCCGCCGGTTAGGGAGATAGAGATTGCGTTTGACGTGGTTCGAGGAACCGCGCCACCCTGGACGGCACCTCATTGGATATCGCCGTAGAGCTGAGAGAGAGCCTTGCACTGTTGCAGGGTCCGATGGATCGAGGGTCTGTTTGACCTAGTGCCACGCCGTTGGTATACGGTGGTGATGCCACGTCGTTGATACACACGAATGTGAGGGTCCTTTTATGGTTATCTAGGACCTTATGATGAGTTGTACTCCGGCAGTTGGTGTATGATGCGAGTACCCACTTGGTGTTAGACAGCTGAGGACTTCGCCTAGAGGCGTTTTGGACACGGTGGGGGCATTATGATTGTTGCGAGGCAATGGAATGACGAATGCCCTGTGGACTTCAGATCTGAGGAATAGTATGTCCCAGTTGTACTTGGACGGACTGGGAGTGGTGTTTTTCCGAGGATATTTTGATTTACTCCCAGAGTGACTTGGAGTACGAGGAGCGCTTTGTGGATGTGCATCATGCCCGTGTGGATGAAGCGGTATGCCAAGTTATTGAGGTACAATGGTAGCTGCAGAAGCATACCTTCTTGGGTCGCTTTTGTCGAGCCGTAGGGCGGCGGTGGAACCCGACCAAGTGGATGTTCAAGTTGACTGAGACCAACTTTCATCCTTGAGGTGAGAAGCTTCTAGACTTGCGGTGGCCGGGAGAGCATGGCCAATGGATAATGTGCTGATATTGGCGCCAATGCTAGTGTTTTCCTGTGTTGGGAGATGGAATTGTGTGTTTTAGTGATGCCTCCCATTGTGGCGTAGAGTTACCGTGGGTGGATCTTCGGTCCACACTTATTTAGTCCAACCCCTATGAGTGTTGGGCAGGAGAACCGCTGTTTTGCAGGCAGCTTGGATTCCACAGTTGAGCCTTCAGTACGTCCTTTATTTCCCAGCTTGGATTGTATACCTGGGCGTAGGCCATGCCTGCTTGGCTATATTCTTGATTACTCACTCTTGAGTGGGATTTCCGTGAATTGTTGTTGCTGATTTGGGATTTTTGACCGCGAGTTTTGAGCCTCCGCATTTTGATCGCCTTTCGAGCCAGTTGTCCCTCCCGTTCACTGACGTTTTTCCCCGTCAGGGCATCCTTTT
>JAQNDB010000050.1:0-121523 GCA_029204045.2 Tillandsia leiboldiana | reverse complement strand
GTGCCGGAGCACTGAGTAGCCCCCTCGGGTGCGCAAGGTTTTGTGTCGATCACACACCGAGGTCGGGAGGGTGAAGTATGGTTGACAGCTGGTGAGCTGTAGGACATGATCGACTTATTGAGCCATATTGGCAGATGAACCACCCCGACTCGTAAGATTGAGTTTAGAGCCCTTGGAGGCAGAGTCGCGGCTGGTGGTGATGGAGTGATTAATTGAGAGCCTCCCTGTGCTTGTGGGTGTATGCAGTTGTTGAACTGCGCGCTCCAGATTCGAAGGACGAGGCGCATAGGATATATGAGACTGGGAGTGGATTGCGCCAGGGCACCTTTCTGTTATTCAGTCCCTCCATTGTGGATTTAGACGCCTCAATGGAGCAGGCACAGTGTATGGAGCGCGGCATTGCAGTTCCTTTGGATAGGGATCTGCCGCCAGAGGTGAGTTCTGGATTTTGGCGCTTGGCGCCGGATGATGGAGGACAGATCGGCCGGCAGGGGCATGACTAATTTTCTTTTCTTGGATGACGAATTCCCGAGATGTCAGAGGTCGAGTGGACCCCGAAGGCGACATCAGTATTTTATCAGAGTGGCGCAGCGATAGCGTGGATTTGTTATCTGCGGAGGACCTTATTCGTCGCCTCATTGTGATCAGAGACAGAGGTCGTGCTTCCTAGTGATAGCCCTGATTTTCAGGCAGATTGAGCGACAACCACTTGCTTTGAGCGGATGAATCTGTGCCGCCCGGTTGGAGGGCGCCACGGTAGTGGATTGAGTGTCGCAGGTGGGATTTCACCACGGTAGTCGGAGTTAGAGCATGCTCCACTCTTACATGGGTTAGAGGCAGATTTGTTACCACGTGCACTAGAGGTACAGGTTCCTGTTGTTGTTGTGCACGTGGAGGAGGCTTTTGGATCATGTCCAGTGCGGCCGAGACCGCGAGTTACCGGCAGAATTATTGGAAATTATAGCAATTAGGTGTTTTGACCTTATGCTTGAGATTGTTGGGCACTATGCCACAGGATGTTCGACTGCGGCAAGAGAGGACTTTTGATCTTCGGCAAGGCGGGCAATTGGAGGCTTGCTCGTTGAGGTTGTTAGAGCACTCTGGTTTTAGCGGGAGAGTGAGAGGTGCTTACGGCGGCACCGGGACTCATGGATATCTCTGCTTCCCATGAGATCCCGGGTGTGATTTCACCTTAGTCGTTGGTAATGCCGCCGGTTAGGGAGATAGAGATTGCGTTTGACGTGGTTCGAGGAACCGCGCCACCCTGGACGGCACCTCATTGGATATCGCCGGTAGAGCTGAGAGAGAGCCTTGGCACTGTTGCAGGGTCCGATGGATCGAGGGGTCTGTTTGACCTAGTGCCACGCCGTTGGTATACGGTGGTGATGCCACATCGTTGATACACGAATGTGAGGGTCCTTTTAGGGTATCTAGGACCTTATGATGGAGTTGTACTCCGGCAGTTGGTGTATGATGCGAGTACCCACTTGGTGTTAGACAGCTGAGGACTTCGCCTAGGAGGCGTTTCGGACGCGGTGGGGGCATTATGAGTTGTTAGTGAGGCCAATGGAATGACGATTGCCCTGTGGATTTCAAGATCTGAGGAATAGTAGGTCCCAGTTGTACTTGGACGGACTGGGAGTGGTGTTTTCCCGATGATATTTTGATTTGCTCCCAGAGTGACTTGGAGTACGAGGAGCGCTTTCTGGATGTGCTATCATGCCTGTGTGGATGAAGCGGTATGCCAAGTTATTGAAGTACAAGTGGTAGCTGCAGAAGCATACCTTCTTGGGTCGCTTTGTTCGAGCCGTAGGGACGGCGGTGGAACCCGACCAAGTGGATGTTATTCAAGTTGACTGAGACCAACTTTCATTCTTGAGGTGAGAAGCTTCTAGACTTGGCGGTGCCGGGGGGGGCATGGCCAATGGATAATGTGACTGGTATTAGCGCCAATGCTAGTGTTTCCTGTGTTGGGAGATGGAATTGTGTGTTTTGGTGATGCCTCCCATTGCGGCGGTAGAGTTACCGTGGGTGGATCTTTGGTCCACACTTCTTTAGTCCAACCCTATGAGAGTTGGGGCAAGATGAACCGCTGTTTTGCAGGCAGCTTGGATTCCACAGTTGAGCCTTTCAGTACGTCCTTTATTTCCAGCTTGGATTGTTATACCTGGGCGTAGGCCATGCCTGCTTGGCTATCAGTTCTGATTACTCAGCATCTTGAGTGGGATTTTCGTGGATTGTTGTTGCTGATTTGGGATTTTTGACCGCGAGTTTGAGCCTCCGCATTTTGATCGCCTTTCGAGCCAGTTTTCCCTCCCGTTCACTGACGGTTTGGTCCCCGTCAGGGCATCTTTTCGACCCGTGGGTCTGTTGGAGTTATGTTGGCTTGTTGAGTGTCCAACCGTGGCTTGAGATTGTGTCTCATGAGGATCCCTTTTGAGGGTAGCTCGTGGTTGAGTAGGCCACTCGGGTGATTTTGGATCGGAAGTGACCGAGTGAAGGCCCCAGCTTATTGGATCCTTTTTCCTCATAAGATGAATCTGTGGGTATACTTCGGGTGATCCTGGTTGAGTAGACACCAGGAGGTGGTTTGGGGCGTGTTGCGCTGTTGATTATTCTGTTTTCCCCCCCGGCTCTTGAGGGGGGGCCTCTGTATTGTTTCACGTCTCAGCTCAGGAGTGTTTTGCTTTTGGATCCCTCGCCCGTGATTGACTTGCCCCTTCCGAGATCTGTGATTGTTGGAGTACGAGGGACGCCCGTTGCGATTTCTGGCTCGAGAGATGAGAAAATCGCATGTCGGGCCATGCCGTACTTGTGGTTGTTGTTGCTGGGGAGTAATCACGGGGAGTGAGTGATGTTACGGGAGCTGGAGGCGTTATTGATGGATACCTACCCGTGGTATGTGGGACCCTTGGGGGATTTGAGTTAGTTTCGAGGACGAAACTTTTCTTAGTGGGGGAGGATGTGAGGACCTGGATCCCCACGTCGAGATTACTGGATCATCTACAGCTCCCGGAGGCCTATGTGGCGTGTTGGTGGGATTTGTGCCCCATTTGGACATTAGTGTTGGGCTCAGTGTGTTATATGGATCACGTGGGTGATTGGCGGACTCCGTCGGAGTTCCAGAAGTGGTTTCGCGCGCCAAGGATATTTAAATTGGACTCAGTACGAAGTTTGGACCAAGGATTACCTTTCCGGATGCCTTCGGCAAATTTTGGAGTTGGAATTTGGCAAATTGGACTTCGGATTTGGATTCAGCGCGTGAAAACGGTTAAAACGGACTACCCACTTGTCATTTTTGGGCACTGGACACTGTTCACGCCGGAACAGTGTTTCCGGCGGCGGCGGCAGCGGCGGAGCGGCCGCAGGCAGCGCGGCGGACGGAGGCGCGGGCCGCCCGGTCCACGCGGCAGGCGTGCGCCGGGGGCTGGACGCGTGGCGGCTCGGGAGTGGGCCGGTCCGCGGGGCGCGGTCTACGGGGGAGTGCGGGGCGCACGGTGGACCGGGGGTGACACGTGTCATCATCCTAGAGGTGGGTTCACGGCGGTTGGTCTACGCAGTTTCAGGATGGCTCAGGGTTTACGGTGCACCGGGCTTGGACACGTGGCAGGTTTGCATTGGTTCGGTCCACATGATTTCGTGCACCGGGTTCACTAGGAAGTGGCATGACACGTGGCGTTCTCCTATTGGTGGGTCTACTGTGCGCGGCAGGGTGGCAGGCGGCGGCGTCAGGCGGGCACGTGGGCGCGGCAGGCGGGCGTTGACCGGGGAGCGCGCCACGTGTCGTCGTCCGCGGGTGGCCACGTGGCGCGACGCGTGCGGCTGGTGCGGCTGTCGCCTGTTTGGCGGGCAACGTGGAGGCCCGGGGGACTTCCGGGCTGCTACAGTGCGCGCCTTTGGGATTTTCGGGCTGCTACAGTACGCGCCCGAAAGTGGCATGCGCCCGGAAATTGGGACATAACCGGTATTTTCCCATTTGTTTCTGCAGCCTATAAAAGGCGATCCGAGCTCTCTTCTTCTCCCTTTTTCCGCCATTTCCAAGCCTCTTCTCGCCGGGGTGCCTTCAGCAAAGTTGATCCCCTAGTTTGGCTGCATCTTTCTGCAAAGTTTTGGGATTTTTGGTGGCACACTTATCGAGGTTTCTATTTTTACGGCGCGGCGCGACGCTTGTTCGTTTGTGGTCTTCTTCGTCGCGTTTTGGTGCGAGGACTCCCCCGGCTTACCCCGAGCACCTTTTTCAGTGATTCTTGCGCCGTTGGCTTCACGACAGGTAGGGCTATGTTTCCCATGTTTACTGGTTTTTCCCATTCCGAGTTTTTCATGGGTCTTTCGGATCATCTTGTAACCCCTTTTTCTGGGCGGAGTTCTGGGACAGCGGCGCGGTGTTTTGGTGATATCTTCGCGCACAGGCATCGGATTGGGGCGATTCAAGAGGCGATTTGCATCTACACATCACGAGGAATATGCCCAAATTTTCTTGGAATTTTCTGAATATTTCTCGAAGGTGAAGATTATCTGTGAACAGTAATTGTTGCTACAGTTTTTGAGTGTAGTTTGATTCGGGGTGGTTCCCTTGTCGGAATTGTTTCTCAGTGTAGGAAGCTCGGAATTGGACGTGCAGGTACTCGTTTCGAAGGTATCGACGCGAGGATTACTGTGGTATTTTTTTTGGATTTTTCTGGGCACTTGCAGCAGGTGAAATATGCGCGGCTTTGGGACTGGTTTTCAGATGGTGTATGTTTGGTTAATTTTGGAATAAAAGTGTAATGTTAAGCCTTATTGTTGTACTCAGGGGTGTTTTCAGCTGTTTGGAGCCAAGGCTTGCGCGACTTGTACCGTGGGTGTTTTGTTGGCAGATTTTGGACCGCGGGCGTCTACCCACTTCACCGACTTCAGGTTTGCCTTGGGTTAAGCGCTTCAGGTGGGTGAGCTTATTATCAGTAATTGTTTAAGGCAATGTTTATGTGGTGGCAAGTATAAGTCCACTTGTGGGGATGTCACCCCTCTATGACTGATGCATGCATGTGTAGGGTACATAGTTTATATTGGTAAGTAGGTAAGCTTGTTATTGATATTGGTATAAATGATTGCAAGAATAGTATTTATGAGGTATACTGAGGACTTGCATGACTTGGACATCTATGTGATGACTAGTGTAAGCTTACCTAGGATAATGTTACCCTATGAAATTATATAACATGCCATGTTAGCACATAGCCTTTCTTGTGGTTGGATTATGATTTGGGACAGGATTTCGTAGCTATGTGCGGATTTGTACTCTGAGGAGTTATTATGATCATTCTATTAATGAACCCTGAGTTGTGGACAGATCTAGTTTTGGGATTCCGGCATGTTGCTTATTCCTAAAGGAACTGTTATTATGCTTTACCCCCTTTATTTCCTTGAGGACATTGCATGCTTGTATGGTCATGTAGTTAGGCCATCTTTTACTGCTGCACTACTTATTGGAACTTGACTTAGGAGAAACCATGCTTTTCCCTTCTCCTTCTTGTTAGTCAGGTGGTCAGTGTTGCTCGGGTTCGAGCAGGGGGTCTGGGTAGTGTAGTCGGGACTTCGTGTCTGGGACAGGTTGGTTTAGTTGCGGGGCTTTGCGGCAACCGCGGATATTGGGCGGTTGACCGGATGTTTCTCTATGCACCAGATTTGGGTGTCGGTTCTCCCTAGTGGATGGAGTTTTCCACTTATCGTTTAGTTGCATCCGATTGAGGTCGGGTCTTTCCTTGGTGGTTGAGTTTTCCCACTTTGATCTGATTGATGATCAAGTCCTGCTGTTTCGAGATACTGTTGATGTTGATGACTGAGATGCTTTACTCGTGTGGGTAGCTCCCCTCGAGTGCCGCTCCGGAGTAGGCTTCAAACCGTGTTGGGTTCCGGTCAGACCGTGTTGGGTTCCGGTCAGACCGTGTCGGGTGCCGGTCAGACCGTGTTGGGTTCCGGTCATTTGGACAGTGGATATACTGAGTTCGAGAGATTGGTGACAGAGCAGGCAGTACCGGGTTTTATACCGGTTCATTCGATTGAGTTTATTTCGGTCAAATACTTTTATTGTTACACTCGTGCCTGGGGGCCGAGTGCAGACTGGTAGTTGAGTTTAGATCAGTGCTTGTATTGTTGAGAGCCGTCTGGTTGACGGTGGTCCCGTGTTGTTGCGAGTACTTTGACCGCTGTGTGAGAGGTTGAGCATCTTGATTCTATCCGTTCTGAGAGAGAGCGTGGATTTTGATCATAGCCGGCATGATCCTCTACTCGATAGCGAGTTAGTCCGTTTGGACACCCTACGTAATTCCTGCCCGTCAGCGGGAGGTGGTTGTAGGTGGGCGCAGGTTTGACTGTACCAGGTGTGGCAGTCAGCTCGATTGGGTCGTTGGTGCACTTCATGTGCTAGTGGTTGCATACCACTGTTTGGTTCTCCCCCTTTTAGCCTTTAGTTAGGGGCAGGGTAGCTGTTGATAGTCTCCAACTTACTCATTTCAGTCTTATGACTTGGGTTAGTTTTTGTCTCTTGAGGACTTGGTGGGCAGACCGTCGGGTCTGGCGGTGGTACCCACTGAGAACTCCCTTTTTGGAGTAGTTCTCACACCCTTTGGGGGTTTTTCCCCCCTTTTTCTCTCCTCTCTTTGGTTGTGCAGAGTCTTAGCAGGTGTGGCCGGCTCGGCGGTTGTTGATCGTGGCGAGGGAGTCGCGAGCTAGATCCCTACCCGGCGTTGGAGAGTAGCGGTACCCTTCTGAGGAGATCATCAGTAGATTAGCGGTTTCTTTTCCTCTTTTGAGAGACTTGTAGTGAGGATATTTTGTATTGAGAGACTGTACACTGTTGTATATGTATTGGAGTTACCTCCCGGTTGGGTTTAGAGCTTGTACTCGAGGATTTGTATTATTATTATTATTTTTGGGAGGCAGACAGTGTTGTTTATTTCCAGTTGTACAGTGATTGATTTTGGTTACAGCAGATTTTCATTTATAGCTCTGATATCTGTTTAGTTATAGTACTTTTCTTGCAGGTAGGACGCTTCGCCTATGCGGGTTGGCATAGGTGGCGGATCTGTTTGGCGGGCCCGGGTCGCAGTTTCGACCCCGGGGCGTGACAAGACGACTCTGCAAAAATAGAGGAGAAGAAAGAGACAGAAAATAACAATGGGGGTGAGAACTACCAGATAAACCAGTAGCCTCCCCTAGTGGGTAAAGCCTCAACTCTGACACACCCACTAGGACTACTAGAGGCGAAAGGAAAAGGTGAAGTGGTAAGGTAAATAAGGTACTGAGATAGGGAAACTACCACTACTATGCCTCTAATGCGGTACTGGCTATAAAAACTGTATGCATGCATCAGTAAACAGAAACTGCCCAAAATAACCCAATCCATCATCCGATACACGATCGGTACTGCCTGCTCTGCTGTCACTCACAACTCACCAACTGACCGGCACCCGGCACGGCCAAAAGCCTACTCCGGAGTGGCACTCGAGGGGAGCGACCCACACGAGTAAAGTAACCAATGTCTCACAAGTATCACAATAGCAGGACTGGATCATGACTATGATCAAAGTGGGAAACTCCATCCACTACAGTAAACCCAATCCCCAGCTGATGCAAAAATAAACCAGACTCAACCCCAATCTGATGCAAGGATAAACATCCGGTCGACCGCCTACTGTCCGCGGTCACCGCAATACCCCACAAGTCCACAATCTAGTACAATCTTGACTACATTATCCCAAACCCCTGCTCATACTCGAGCAACAAGCATCTGAATGCAAAGGAGAGCGATAAAACATGTCAAGTCCCAATATGATAGTGTAGCCATAAATAGTGGCTAACAAGATGTCCAAGCAAGCATGCAATTGTACTATTTAAAAGCTGTAGAAAGGTGTCAAATATTTATTTTAAAAAGATTGATTTACTGTACTGATATAAAAGTTATTTGCACGCGAGATTATAGCCTTTGTCCCAACCGCAGTGTCCCAAAATAAGCTATCATATAATCTGTGGGGTCATATGTATGGTTCTCATCAGTTGTCACATTTATTTTTAAGGGAGTTCGTCCCAACCACAGTGTCCCAAAATAAGCTATCTGTGGGGTCATATGTATGGTTCTCATCAGTTGTCACATTTATTTTTAGGGGAGTTCTAATAATCCCAGTGAGCACGTCAAAAATGAGGCAAGCAACAACCACCCACCTCGAAAATCTCAAACCACACCCAAATAGTCTCCTAGCTGTCCACAGTCCTCTAATCCCGCAACTCACTGAAAACAGTGCACAGCTGCACAGAACAACGCACCTGGTATAAATACAAATCCAAAAAATATAGTATTTACTATTTTCCAAATGTCACGGAAAAGAGGAGTTTTTCACCTCTGTACATTGCTCCGAAAAATCCAAAAAAATTACGGTTGCGTTCCTTGCGATGAGTAGATCAAAATCGACTCGTTAAACGCCTTGATCTGATGCTCCTACGCCAAGATATAATTCGGAGAAGTCGATGCTGTCCAAAACACACCACAGCAAAAAGGGTGTCAAAGAAGCCTCGGGAACCGTGCCAAAAGTACAGAATGGAGCGAAGTGATCTACACGAAAATCGAAGCCTTACCTCTTAGGAACGCGCTGTTGCAAAAATCGCTCGAAAATTCCTCCTGATTAGTACACAAGAATTTTTCGACTGAACTGCGACGGAAAATGGGCCGAAAAGGAAATCGTCGCAGTGCGCCGCGTCGCAGATAACTCGTTATGGGTAACTCAAAAAATTCTGAAATTTCTCGGGAAGAGAGAGGACAGAGAGGGGAACAATTTTCCTATAGACCTCAAGCTCAGATTCTCTATCTACAATTCGCAATTGGCCGAGAGAGGAAGATGGGGCTTAAATAATGGGCCAAGGAATCTTTTGGGGCTCCACACGGGATCGGACAAAACAGGAAACACCAAAATTGGCCAACCATAACGCGCCACGTGTCCACAAAACAGGAAACAGCCTATGCAAGTCCACTCAGAATTTGCCACGTGTCACCCCGGGTGCACGTACCCGGTCCCCGCTCCGGGTTTTCCGGAAAATGTCAGCCAATGGGGTGCTGCCACGCGTCACTACCCCCGTCGCCTTCTAGAAGCCGTCCAACCAATAAGAGGACGCCACGTGGCAAAACCCATTTTCCGTGCACCCGGTGCACGCCATGCCCGTGGACCCCGCCGCCTGCGCGCCTGCCCGCGCTTGCCCGCGCCGCGCTCCGCAGCGCCCTGCCGCGCTCTGCCGCGCTCCGCCGCTGCGCCGCCGCTCGCCGCCAGCCGTCGGTGGCCGGAACAGTAATTCCGGCCGCCGGAGTTACTGTTCCGGTGAACAGTAATTTTGGCGCCGAAAAATAAGTGAATACACCATTTTGATCGTTTTCGCGCGCTGAGTCCAAATCCGCCGTCCGTTTCGCCAAATTCTCATCCGAAATTTTGCCGAAAGCCCCCGGAAAGCCCACTTGATCCGATTCTTGCGCCGGATCTATTTCTGAGATCCGTTTTTGACACTACGAGCTCCGATATACTGTGTGAGCTTCCTGTAGTCACTGTAATCACTGCAACAGTCTCTGCGGAAGTCCGGATCATCACAAATCTAATGCCAACTAATCATGCAGTCTAGTGTCAAATCACTTCTAGATCATACTAAAAATATCTGGGGCTCACAATTGTCTTCCTATAATTTTCTAGGCAATTATCAGATTTACGAGCTATGTAAATAAATAAGCTAAACATAATCAACATGCATACAATAGCTTTAGAGGGCATTCCATACATCTTGAAGAAATTCCAACCCACCTGGAACGCCTTACGCAGGCAATCGCTGAAGTCGGTGAAGCGCCGCATCGCTCACTGTCAAAATCTGCCGGAAACACCAAAACCGCGCCACGCGCGCGCGAACACTGTCGCGAACCTCAGAAAAATTCCCGGAAGCTCAAACAAATCCCTCGAGTCCTCAAATAAAATATGCACGCACTCCGGCCCTCTCCACGGCCGGCTCACAGCACGTGCGCGGCACCTCGGCTCCGCGCAGTAAAATCCACAAGCCTCAGCTCAACGGCACAAAGAGAGAAGAAACACAACCAAAATCCAACTCAAAAACTCATTCTAAATCCGTAAAATAAATCCAAGGATCCATCTTGAAGAATCTGCCAACATACCTCACATGCGGCTCGACGCGCGCGCGACTCCGCTCAAGACCAAGCAGCAGGAAAACAACACACTCCTCAACCCTCTTCTTCTCCTTCTTCTTCTTCTCTTTCATTTCCTTGCTTTCTCTCTTTTCTTTCTTTCTTTCTCTCTTTCCTTTCATTCTATCATGGAGAAGAAGGCAGGGTGGGGGCTCTAAATAGAGGGTGTCGGGGGTGGAAAACACATGGGAGGTGAAATGACCGAAGTGCCCCTCTCAAAAACCACTAAATCAGCATATCCTGGGGCTAGGTACCGGTACCATAAGCAGGGTACCGGTACCTAGTCATTTAGTTCCGGAACCAAGTGTTGGGTTCCGGAACACAGCATGCAGTTCCGGAACCCAGACCTTGGTTCCGGAACACAATGCCCCAAACCTCCAAATCCGAAATCTGAAGCTTCCTCAACGCCGCGGCCGACTCACTTTTCGCCCCGGAAGCTTCTGCTGCACTCTGAAATCTCCCGAACCCCTCTGTAAACATAAAGTACACATGTTTCAAGCTTTTCCCACTCACAAAGCTCAACTGTGGAGTCGGAGTGCTCAATCCGAAATCCAATTCTCTTACAAGAAAAACCCTCACTTGCATTCTCTTCTCATTTCTTTTCTCGTTCCTTTTCTCAACTCCAAAGCGGGTTACAATTAATTAGTTAAATCTTTTAATTGCCAACTCCAACTCACTTTCTGCCTTCGGGGCCTCCGCATCAGTCCGAATTAACCCGAACTCTGCTGTAAACTGAAAATACACATGTTCCCACACTTTCCAATTTTCCCCGTGCACCACGGCGGAGTCGGTACTCTAACCAATCCAATACTCTACAGGTACACAATGCCCCGAAATCACGGATTCAAACTGGGCTTCCAAGTTCGACGCCGCTAACTCACTTTTTTTCCCAAAAGATTCTGCGTCGATCCGAATCAATTCAAACTCATCTGTAAACGCAAAAGGAATACGCCCAAGGCGATTTCTCCGCACCACGCCATCTTGCGAGGTCGGTGCACTCTACAAAGTCCCGATACTCTACACTCTCCCCTCCTTAAAAAGGTTTCGTCCTCGAAACCAGAAAAAGTCTAAATCTCGGGAGAATGTCTCAATCCGATAGGAACAAGAAAACTCAACTCACTTTTTAGTCTCTCAAATGGCCTTTCTCACAACAAAGCTCCACGGGACCCTTACCAAAGGTATAACCCGACTGCACAATTCCTTAGCTTCACGAGCAAGAATTTGCATCGGCTGTTCCTGATAACTCAAATCCTCGACCAATTTCCTGGGAAGTGAAATCAAAAACATGCAGGTGATCAAATATACTTCTTCCAGCCAGATAAATACTCGCAGACCAAACTCCCCGCGTAAACTCGAATTTACAAATCCCTGCGGATAGTGGCTTCACAGATCATGGTCTCCAAATCCAAAACTCCAAGCCTCCAATAGGCATTGTAGGTTTTTATAGGATCCATAAGGATCTAAATAGGTACTATCAAACAACTAGAGGGGGGGTGAATAGGTGTAATACTTAAAAACTCAATCTCAGTGCAAAATAAAAACCAATGCGGAAAATAAAAACAGCACACCGAGATATACGTGGAAACTCCAATCCAGGAGAAAAACCACGGGACCAACACGCAATAACAATCCACTAAGAATAGAAGAATAACAAGGTGATTACCGACTCCACGGACTCAACCCCTCCTTCAGCTTCTTCGGACCTCGCGCTGACCGGTTGGATATCCACGCAATAACAATCCCTAAGAAAAGAAGAATAACAAGGTGATTACCGTCTCCACGGATTTAACCCCTCCTTCAATTTCTTGGACCTCGCGCTCCACCGTTTTGCCCGTCCACTGCTCACGTTCGAAACCACGAACGCACGCTTCGAATCCACGAAACGCCTTTAGCACACCGAATCCACGATGCCACGTCGAATCCACGACGCAAACTCAGTCGATAAGAATATTGACTTCGATGGTGATCCTTTGCTTAGATTATCAATGAAGAACCGTAGAAGAAATCTCTAAGCAAAGATTAGATCAATTCGACCAAAGATATGTTCTTGAAGGAACCATCGAATTGACCTAAAAGAGGCTATAAAGAAGAACGATAAAAACCTAGCCTCTAGGGTTGCTCTCAAGTATTTTATAAATTAATCGGTAGAGAACACACGTTCTTGAGAAACCCTAAATGTCTATTTATAGTTTAGAAACCTTTGGAAAGAGATAAGCATCAAAAACTGCCTTAACATAAATTTTCCCGCACGACGATCCGGATCAGATTTATGGCGATCCTGATCGTCGTCTTTTTTTCAGCAATTCCTGAAAAAACAAGGTTCGGGATCCGGATCGGAATTCTGATCCGGATCGGAATTCTGATCCTGATCGGAATTCTGATCCTGATCGGAATTCTGATCCTGATCAGAATTCTGAACATCCAATTTGTCCAGTTTTTGATTTTTAAGCAATGAAAACTTATCCAAGTGTTTCTAAACTACTCAAATGTATTCGGATCACCAAAATTATTTAGTTAAACGTACCTAAGCAATCCGAATCCATTTTCCTTGAGATTGATCTATAAGATCCACAATTCTTCACCTTCAATCTTCAAGACTCAAAACACTAAGTGTCAACTTGAGCTCTTGTTGAATCTTCTCTAAGTCTTCGATTGCTGATTGACAATTTGATCACTTCAAGACTCCGACTCAACCCACTGACTTGACTCACGAAATATGCCAACACCAAAAATGCCGTAACAATCTCCCCCTTTGGCAATTTCGTGACAAAACCCAAAAATACATAAAAGCTCAAAACACTCATCTTAAACCAAAAAATCGAAACTCAATGTCATCACCAAAACATTGATTTTCTTTGCGTGAAAGATCCAATAAATACAAAATTACATTTGAACCAAACAGTCCTAGAACATACTCTATGACTTAGGACTTGGAGTCTTAAAGTGATGTAATTCCTGCAAAACCAAAACTCCAAACAAAATCAAACGTTAGTCGTTAGAAATTAGAATCCTACATTTGATCCGTCTTCCTTTTGGTTCTTTTGTTTTTTCTTTGTCTCCCCCTATCTTGAGCATCTCTAACATGTTCTCCATGTTCTCCCCCTTTGTGATACGATCATCATTTTCCGTTCTCCCCCTATCTCGATGATCTCATCTCTGTCTCCCCCTATTTCTCTTCTCCCCCTTTTTGTCACAAATTGTCAAACAGTGAACATACTAGACAAAAGGAAATCACTAACAGCATTAGTTCATAGAGAAAGAGAGATAAAAGCTCAGTTCCGGTATATAACAAAAATGCAGATTGCGTACCTGTACCAGAAAGCAAAAATCAAATAATTTCTTGAAACAAATCCAGATTTTGGAATCTTTTCAAATACCGATTTGTATTCCATCAAGAAATCCATTTAAGTGCTTTGAAAAACAATGAATTCACATAGATGCCATTCAATCCAATTAATTTCACGAAATTAAAAAGATTTACTCCAAAATCATGAAAAATAAAGGTAAAACATTATAAACCGTTTTTCATGTTATATTCATCAAATACAAGTCATCAAAAATAATCTTGAGATCCAAACTCTATCAAGATGTAACGGATTTACAAAGATGACTTACGGAGATTTCCAAATGACATCAATTCTGAATTTTTACCCTTTCAAATTTGAGATAAGCACTAAAATACCTAAGGGTGGCTCTTTGAGCATCTTTCAACTATTCCACCTTATACCAACCAGGAGATTGTTCAAAATATAAGAGTTTTGCATATAAATCTCCAAATGCTTCAACTAAAGATTTTCTCATAAAATACTATCAAGCATCCATAACATGTGGTAGCTTCACACACAAACCGGACGACCGGGGTGGCAGCTCTTTCCAGCATGTGGTGGTAGTTTTCACACTCCTTTCGGATGTAACTCTTTCCACATCTTTCATAATTCAATTATTTACCCTTGTAAGAAGGCAATTTCTTACGTGAAAGAATTAAATCCCAAATTTTAGTCAATCGGTTGTCTCATGTTTATCACAAAGAACTCACACAACCGAGATAGATTAAGCATCTGAAGATCACACATGATTTCTAAAATTTGATGCTTATAATATCAAAAACTCCTATAATGAAGTATCTTCAAGATTATGATTATGAAGTAAAGTTGATAATCCATATAAAATTAATTTGGAGTGAATGAAAGTGAAAACCCTTTTTTTTTATTTTTTTATTCAATGCACTTGTTCGTTAAAAACCTTTTGTTTAAAAACAAAACATATAAACGAAGAGCATTGAAAACATGTAATGCAAAGATCAAGAACAATATGAAAGAAAAACCGATCAAAGCATTACATACAGTCATAAGCTAATTAGAACTTAAGACAAGGAAAGATATCACCTTTCCGAATCCAAAATCGCCGGATTTTGGGTTGTCTTGATTCGTTGTGGCTGGGGGTTGTCCGCTTTGACTGTTGATCCACCTTAGGTCTTTGCCTCGCAGTGATCCACTTGTATGATTGATGATGTGGCTCGGACCTTTGGTGGGTTGAGTGAACTCCTTTGACTTGATGTGTCTTTTGATTCCGTTGAGTTCGCTCCGTAGATGAAGTTGCCGAAGAATTTTTCTTTCTCTTTTTCGGGCAATCCTTCACCAAATGTCCTTCAAGTCCACATAGGTGACAAGTTCTTCCTTTCAATTTAGTTGTGGAACTTGAAGCCTTCACAGTTTGGTTCTTTTTGAATCCCAAACCAACCTTGCTTGTTTGACCTAATCCGGACATACATTCAAGTTTCTTGGAACCGGTTGAAATCCTTTGTATGTCGGATTTAAGTTGATGAACTTGATTGGTCAATGCTTGATTGGTGACATGAATTTCCTCAAACTGCTTTTCAAGAAAATCAATCTTGTTAATATGGGAATTAACGACCGCTTCCGATTGATTTATCTTTTCTTGGAGGATTTTATTATTATCCAATAAAAGCTCTCGTTCCTCCTCGAGATCATGAAGTTTGATCTTTAAAGCATGATTCTCGTCTTGATTTTCAAGTCGTTGCTTCCTCAACTTCTTGATATGCTTGACCATCTTCTTAGATTCCGCAAGAAGTTGTTGGTATGCCTCAACGAGTTCTTCTTCGTCCGACTCCCCCTCACTTGATGACTCTCCGCCGGATGTTGATGTTTCATGCAAAATCAAAGGAATAGAGTCAGTGATTAAAGATGATAAGCAAACATTAGAAGAGGGAATATGAGAGGCATGTAAGGCAACGACTTTTTCCTCTTTACTTGAGGTCGATTCATTAGAAGTAGAATCGTCCCAAGTTTTTGCTTGCAAAGCCTTCTTTTTATATGATTTCGGAGAAGGACATTCCGTTGAAAAATGGCCGTAGCCTTTGCATCGATAGCATTGGATTTCCCCTTCGAAATCATCTTTTTCTTTTTCTTTAGAAGGTTTTGCAACGCCTTTGAGGTAAGAGGATTTAGAACCCGATGATCCTTTAGATGGTTTCGTGGATGAAGATCCATCGGTTCGATTCTTCCAAAATTTCCGACGAAATTTCTTTGTGATCCGCGCCAATTGATCTTCAAAATCGGCAAAAGAGATTTCATCGTCGGAACTTGATTCGCTATCTTCTTCCTTTGTGGATTTGAATGCAATACCTGTAAGCTTAGAAGAAGACTTGGAAGAAACTTGATTAGTAGAAAAAGTCATTTCATAAGTTTGCAAAGCACCTACTAATTCCTCTACTCTCATCTCATCCGGATGACTAACGGTTTCAATGGCGGTAACCTTTGCCCTAAACCGTTCCGGAAGAGTCCGAAGTATCTTTCTTACAATTTTCGACTCCGGGATCTTTTCTCCTAAATTAGCACAAGTGTTGATTATATCTTGAAGTCTTGTGTAATAATCTGTAAACAATTCATGCTCTTCCATATGAATAGAGTCAAATTGACTTGTAAGCATCTGGAGCTTTTGAATTTTTACAAGATTAGTACCCTCATGTGTAATTTTGAGAATATCCCAAATTTCCTTCGCGGTTTCACACGCGGAAATTCGTGTGAACTCAGTCGAGGAAAGAGAATTAAATAAAGCGTTCATACCTTTCCCATTGTAAGAAGATCTTTCAAATTCCTCTTTGGACCATCTAGAGCGAGGTTTTGGGGTAGTAGAATTTCCTACTTCCTCAACAGGATGCACCCAACCGCATTCCACGGATTGCCATACCCGCTCATCAATTGCGATGAGAAAAGCTCTCATCCGCACTTTCCAATAAGCATAATTAGTCCCATCAAAAAGAGGAGGTCTATAAATATTACCACTTTCACCCAACATGATAGATAAACCTAAAACCCTCTCTGATACCACTTGTAGGTTTTTATAGGATCCACAAGGATCTAAATAGGTACTATCAAACAACTAGAGGGGGGGTGAATAGGTGTAATACTTAAAAACTCAATCTCAGTGCAAAATAAAAACCAATGCGGAAAATAAAAACAGCACACCGAGATATACGTGGAAACTCCAATCCAGGAGAAAAACCACGGGACCAACACGCAATAACAATCCACTAAGAATAGAAGAATAACAAGGTGATTACCGACTCCACGGACTCAACCCCTCCTTCAGCTTCTTCGGACCTCGCGCTGACCGGTTGGATATCCACGCAATAACAATCCCTAAGAAAAGAAGAATAACAAGGTGATTACCGTCTCCACGGATTTAACCCCTCCTTCAATTTCTTGGACCTCGCGCTCCACCGTTTTGCCCGTCCACTGCTCATGTTCGAATCCACGAACGCACGCTTCGAATCTACGAAACGCCTTTAGCACACCGAATCCACGATGCCACGTCGAATCCACGACGCAAACTCAGTCGATAAGAATATTGACTTCGATGGTGATCTTTTGCTTAGATTATCAATGAAGAACCGTAGAAGAAATCTCTAAGCAAAGATTAGATCAATTCGACCAAAGATATGTTCTTGAAAGAACCATCGAATTGACCTAAAAGAGGCTATAAAGAAGAACGATAAAAACCTAGCCTCTAGGGTTGCTCTCAAGTGTTTTATAAATTAATCGGTAGAGAACACACGTTCTTGAGAAACCCTAAATGTCTATTTATAGTTTAGAAACCTTTGGAAAGAGATAAGCATCAAAAACTGCCTTAACAGAAATTTTCCCGCACGACGATCCGGATCAGATTTATGGCGATCCTGATCGTCGTCTTTTTTTCAGCAATACCTGAAAAAACAAGGTTCGGGATCCGGATCGGAATTCTGATCCTGATCGGAATTCTGATCCTGATCGGAATTCTGATCCTGATCAGAATTCTGAACATCCAATTTGTCCAGTTTTTGATTTTTAAGCAATGAAAACTTATCCAAGTGTTTCTAAACTACTCAAATGTATTCGGATCACCAAAATTATTTAGTTAAACGTACCTAAGCAATCCGAATCCATTTTCCTTGAGATTGATCTATAAGATCCACAATTCTTCACCTTCAATCTTCAAGACTCAAAACACTAAGTGTCAACTTGAGCTCTTGTTGAATCTTCTCTAAGTCTTCGATTGCTGATTGACAATTTGATCACTTCAAGACTCCGACTCAACCCACTGACTTGACTCACGAAATATGCCAACACCAAAAATGCCGTAACAGGCATAACTCCTCCGTTGCTCCTTAGCAACTAAAATACTCAAGTTCCACAGATACATCTATCATATCCATCCACAGAGGAAGAATTTCAACATCGAGAACACTGCTCAACCCCTAGCTCTCAATTTCCAAGTTCTAGAAGTGGCATCCACTGATTCGATCACCTCATTCCAAGGTTACACTGCTCGCCTAGACAAGGCGTTCCTGACCATCATGTCCTCGCCGGGATAATACTACAAGATCAATCCTACGGTTCCAATAACTCTGTCCACCGGTGTTGCCTCAACCAAAATCCTCTGGAGTAACCAAGTACTTCAGGTTCAAGGGTCTCTGGATAACTCCATGCTCTCTCTATCACTGGCAAAATCTACATCAATGCTGGTATCCTCCTCAGCTTTATCTCCTCCAAGCTACACTGGCCTTGCATAGTCCAAAAGCTTCTGACCTCTGTCACTAACATAGGCTTAGGCTAATTCCCAACGGCATCACTCTTCGTTGGGTCCTCTGTCACTCTTGCAGCCGATATCACATGGCCTAACAACAAAACCTTCCGAAGTCAAAAGCATACTCTCTCAACTTGGCATACAACTTCTCCTCTCTTAGTAGTTGCAGCACTATCCTCAAGTGCTCCTCATGCTCTATGCCACCTCGGAAATAAATCCAAATATCCACGACGGGTACGGCTACCAATCCGTCCAAACACAGCGGGAACACACAGTTCCTCAAATCCAAAAGGCGGCAGGGCCTTAGTCAATCCACTTGACCGCGCTGCAAGCTCAAATGCCCCTACCGGGTCCTAAACACTATCTGGGCACAGCCCTCGGCCGTAAGGTTCCATAAAGCTACCTGTCTCTCCAAAGGGCAACTGCCGGAATACAATCCGAACCTGTCTGTACTCGAACCATCATAGAACCCTCACCGTTGTGTATCCACAACGTGGCATCACTACCGTGTACCAACGGCATGGCATCACCACCGTGTATCAATCTCTCGGATCCTCACTGTCGTATTCCCACGACGTGGCACTGGGTCACGCAGACCTCTCGATCCATCAGATCCCGCAACTGCGCTATCAGCTCTCTCTCAATCTCACGGTGATACTCCAAGAGGTGCTGCGAAGTCGGTGCGGTTTTCAAAACCACATCAATCACCATCTCAATCTCAATCTCACTAAACGGCGGCTTCAATATCAGCTCAGATAGGCTCACACCCGGGATCACACGGGCGATAAGGATATTCTTTAGTCCCGATGCCGCCGTAGGCACCTCCTCTACAGTCGCTGGCAAAGTGATCCGACCACGACTCAACCTCTGTCGTGCTCTAGCTTCCTCTATAAGCATACTCCTCCTGACCAGGTCCACGGAGGGTCATTGTCCTCTCTCGACAATCCATGATAGCATAACATTGGGATAACCAATCCCTATCCAACCTCATATCAACATCTCGGAGCTGATGTAGGACTAACAACTCAATGGATCAAATCCAAGATCCTATCTGCACTGGGCAGGACTGGCAACACTCATCCATGTGCTATACGTGATCTGGAACCTGATCCTCACGTGCACAAGCCAACAGTCCCATCTCTGGCCCACACGAAGCTACCCCTGCTCTAGTAAAACACACACCAGCGGTGTCAGCATCAACCATGCTCTAACTCCAACGGCCGTAAGGAAAACCACACCTGGTAAGACGCGATCCACTATCCTGGCGCCCTTTAGCCGGCTGCACAATCTCATCCACTAGATGCTGGTGGCCATCACTCAATCTGCCTCGGCATCACGGCTCTATCAGCCTACCGGTAAGTCGGATGAACCTCTTCATCCTGAAGGGGTAGAAGGGGTGCCGTCACATGCGGCAAAACCAAAAGCACTACTCTGGGACACTCTGCCTGAAAATGTCCTGACCATCCACATGAAAACATCGCCCCTGCCTGAGGTCACACTATGGCGATGAATGCGGCCCACCGCAAATGACACACTCATCCTGACGCTACTGCTGGTGCCTCGTCTGTCGAGAACCTCCTGGTCTCTATCTCCTCTGAGACCCATGACCCTGAGACTGGAATCATGGCAACCTCGATCCACTCGACTGTCCCAAAATCAGGCGATCCTGGACGTCTCTCTCCGGAGCTGGTCCCTCGCTCTCCGTCCCTCTCGGACATGATCACTGATCCTCGATCAATCCATCGAGTATGCACAATCACTGCACCTGAAGTCGGTGCTCGCCGGGAATGCACAAAGAGATAAATATCCCGATGCAGTCCTCTCTCAAACAGATCAACCTTCTGGGCCTCATCCTGGGCAACATGGGACACACTGCTCAATCGTCGCAGAAACTCGCGAACACACTCCTGAAGAGGTCAACTCCCCTGCTACAGGTATCTCAAATCCCCTTCCAGTTTCTGCTTTACACTGTCGGGAAGAAGGCCATGAATAGCAAAGCATGAAACTCGCTCCAGGTCATCAACTGCGCTCCCGGTGGTCCAACGGGACGAACTCGACGCCATCAACTCTCGGCGTCCCTATCCAAAAGTGCGCAACCAAGTGCACCTGATGCTTCTCCTGGATGAACAAGTCCTCAAACAACTTCTCCAAAGCAGCAATCCAGTTCTCGGCCTCCCAAGGATCCAAACTCTGCCCCAAAACCTGTAGGGGGTGGAACTGGTGGATGTACAACAACCGATCGGCAAACTCTCGCTGCTCCTGCACTACTCACAGTGCGATCTGGGTCGAAGTCGACGATGTCGCGGCCGAAGGTACTACTGGCGATACCCCGGGAGATGCTCTCTGCTCAAGCATGCGCATCGCGCGCTCCATGTTCTCTTCCTGGCCCCGCGTCGCCTCAACATCTGGGCTACCTGTGTCACGCCCCGGCGTCGAAACTGCGACCCGGGCTCGCCAACAGATCCGCCGCCCATACGGGAAGCCCCGTATAGACGAAGCGACTAACCTGCAAAAGATCAACTATACTATACAGATATCAGAGCTGAAAGTAAACTGCTAAAAAGAAGAAAATATACAACACGAAGCCCTCACCGAAAGTACATAAGTCTCTCAAGCAGTAAAATAAAAGTACAACTCTATACCTCACTACAAAGTCTCTCAACATGAACTCTCAAAAAGTAAGGGGGTACATCTACTCTCTGGACGACGACTGGTAGGGATCTATCTCGCGACTCCCTTACCTCGATCTGAAGAAGCAGCAACTGGAGCAGCAGGAACAGGAATAGAAGTCCCTGTGGGAAAATACACCACGACGGGTGTGAGAACTACGTCCCAAGTAGTTCTCAGTGGGTGCCGCCAACAAGCCCGACGGTCTGCCCACTAAGTCTAATAGAGGCATAAAGTAACAATATAAAACTGAAATGAAAGGGGCTGGAAAAATAACTCTACAGCTACTATGCCTCTATCTAGATGCTCAAGAAAATGAAACAGATGGAAGCATGATGCATCTACTAACACACACAGTACAGTCACCCAATCTACACTGACTGCCGCATAGGGTCCAGTCAAACCTGCGCCTACCTACTACCGTTACATCCACGGAGGACCGGACTTACGTAGGGCGTCCGTGACTGCCACTAACTGGCCCAGCCAGAGGGACTGCGTCCATAACTGCCACTAACTGGCCCAGTCAGAGGGACGGCGTCGACAAGTCGCGATACCAAAGTGCAGACCCACCCCGGACGTGGCACTCGAGGGGAGCGACCCCAACGAGGACAAAGGTATCCGCGCACTCTGTCGAGCTCAGGTGGCACTGCAGGCTATAGTCCAAAATCCACGCTCACGCTCTGAACGGAAGGACTCAATCCTCAAACATCTCGCACACGGTCGGAGCACTCTCGACGACTCAGCTGATCAGCTCACATGAAACACGAGGCACTAGCCTCACCAACAGCTCACATCACAACACACTGGATGGAGATACTCCACAGCCAGGACCACCGTCCACCAGACGGCTCCCACAACAGAACACTAAACTCAAAAGGAAAAACCGACACCATAAGGGTTCGGAAACCCGATAGGCCGGTGCTTAGAACCCTATCAAACAAGAACAGACTCTAGGCTCCGCCTATCGAAGTTCCTGCCCCCTTATAGTTCGGGAACACAAAAACTCAGTACAACACGCAGAAGACATCAACAGGGCCCGAAAGTCCCAGGAGACCTACACCTACAACCCTATCAAACAAGAACAGGTTCCAGGCTCGGCTCCCGTGGCTTTCGTCCCGACAAAGGAACGACCCCTAGAACCCGGGTCACTCGAATCCTTTCGAGTGGGGAGATTTACAGGAAAACGGTGACATTTGTTATTGAAAATCATTTTGATCTGGAAGAAATCTATTTTTAATGTTTTTAGTTCTTTTTAGAAAAACAGTTAGAAAAATAAGTGTTTTACCCAAACCCCGAAGGGCTGATGCCTTTGTCCAATCAAACAAGAACAGACTCCAGCGGCCCTTCGATGCTTGGAAGAAAACATTGGTAGACTAAAATCATGTGTATGTCAAAAAGGGTTCTAGGTTCTAGGTCCGGCTAACACTAGTAAACTACTACCACTGACACAGTGGCGACAACCCAAACAGGGGAAAACAAGACCTCCCGGGACCACCGTTTACCCCAAACGGTTCCCGGTACAGACAAGCGATCCGCTACATCTACCAGACTCCACTCTGCTCCCAAGCACGAGTGCAAACGCATCCCACACTAAAAAGAAGTCCCGACCGCTCGGCCCACTACCCGGGCGAGGATAACACTAAGTTCAGGAATGAAACATAAAGTGTGGATGTCTAAACATAAATAACCCTAGCCCAAGTGAGGGTTTTCTACTGGTCTGGTTACACATGCAACATATGACAGGGGTGCTAGGTCAGGTTCCAAGATAACAGATATTTAATAGGTGGTAGGAAGCAGAAGAGATCATACGATCAACAGATAAATACAAAGAATAACAATTCCTACACTCTAGCATGCTACCCAAGTCCAATCACTATCATGCATGATTCTATATCAATAGAATTAGAGCACAGTCCATAGGTCCTGAAAGCAAAGCCACCCACCTGAAGGTGCTAACTGTCCGGAGTCGTACAGCTGAGAATACCCCGAAACAGAAATCTCTACTCACCCACCAATCCAACAATACAGGTACAGTGTTCAATACTTCCTGGGTACAAAAATACAACCCAAAGTTACACTTAATTCCATAAAATCCAAGTTTTACAAATCTGCTGGGAACAGTCCTCTTAATGCGAAATTTTCACCTGTAAACCAAATTCCAAAAATTCTGATAAAAATACCACAGCGATCCTCACGTCGATAGCTTCGAAACGGGTAGCTGCATGTCCAATTCGGAGCACCGTAGGCCAAGTTACAAATTCCACAGTATCGGTGCGCAAAATCCCAAAACCATACAACTGTAAACTCTTGTACAGATAAAAAGGAAAATGTATGCCTTCGGGGAGGTTTCCAAAAATTCCAAGAAAAATACAGTGATGAACCTCGCGTCGAGTAGATGAAAAAAGTGTATAAGAGCGTCTCAATCCGATGTCCGAGCGCGGAGATAAAATTCCATCAATCCGCTGTCCTCAAAAATCCACACAGCAAACAAGGTCCTCAGTGAGCAAGGAAGAACTCCTCGAAAAGCACGAAACTAGGAAATGTGGAAGAAACCAAAATCGTAGCCTTACCTGCTGCGAATCCAACAGTGAAGAAATCGCTCGAAAAGATGGTCGGAGTAGGCCGGGAGAGCTCGTGCACCGAAGAGCGACGGAAGAAGCACCGAAGAAAGAACGTCGCGATGCGCCAAGAAATTGAGAATCTCGATAAACGTGCCCCGAAAAATCCCCAAACTCAGCAGATGGAAGCTTCACTGCGTGAGGATCAACTTTGGTGAAGAACTCCTGCCGGTTTGAAGCTCGGAAATGCCAAAAAGAAGCAAAAGAAGGAGGCTCGGGCTTTATATAGGCCCACACAAACAAATGGAAAAATTCCATTTGGGTCCCAAGATTCGGGCGCTCTCGAAGATTCGGGCGCCCGAATCCGGGCGCAGAGAAGAAACACTGTAGCCGCCCGGAAGATTTTCGTGCCGCCACGTCACCCGCACAACAAACAGCTGTGCGGGGCGCGCCGGGAGTGGCCACGTGGCCCTCCCGGTGACCGACACGTGTCCCGCACAGCAAACAGCTGTGCGGGGCGCGTGTGGTGCCGCCACGTGGCGCCTCCCCGGTCAAACGGGTAGGTGGCGCCCGCCAATGGCGGGGCGCCACCTGGCCTGCACAGTGTCGCGGTCACACGTGCGGGCAGGCGCCGCCTGACCACCTGCCACGCACGCGCCCCGAGGCGCCCGCCCGCGACCCCGTGCGCCGTGCCTCGTGACCCCGCGAGTAGCATGCCGACACGTGTCCCCTGGACCCGGTCCACGCACCCTACTTCGGGTTCCGTGGACCGCGCCGCGTGCACCGACCAATCGGGGACTGCCACGTGTCCACCCGCCTTGGTCCATGCACCGCCGCACCACCCAGTAGACCGCGCATCACGAGCCCGCCAATCAGGCGGCGCCACGTGTCCATGCGCCGGGTCCGTGCACCCAGCCGCGCCCCTCTGTGGACCGAGTGCTGCGGACCGGCCAATAAGAAGCCGCCACGTGGCAGCCGGCGGTCCACGGCCCCTCCCATGCACCGAAATTCAGCGAAAACTTCCGGGAGTCCGTTTTTGGGCATCCGGACTCAGAATCAAACAAGAAAATAGCCGTTTTCAAGCATTTTTCCGCGCTGAATCCAAATCCAACCTCTGTTTGGCCCAAAACCATTTCGAAAATTCGGCAAATGCAGTCGAAGGCCAATCCAGCTGTGGATATCACACAGGGTCCATATGTGGCATCCCTTTGATGCACTATGGGCCAGATACACCAACACTAGGTGTTCTACACCACGGTTCATGGGAGAAGCTACACGGGGATCAGGGTCACCACATCCTCCCCCACTAAAAGAAAGTTTCGTCCCCGAAACAACAACACACCACAACAACAAAACTAAAACAATCAAAACAACCAAAGAACGCAAACACTAAACTAACAAGAAAGGTACGGCTCCACCAGCAGGAAAGTCATCAACCCCAACCCTCGATTTAGAAAACAGCTGAAATTAGCGGAAAGTCCGAAAATTTCGAAAAATCTGTGCCTTCGCCCCAATCAAACAAGAACAGGTTCGGGCACTGTCTCCATTTCTGGAGCAATCTTTCGAAGTTTTCGTCCTGTTCGAAAATTTCAGCACAAAGGCGAGAAAAGGGAGAGAAGTGTTGGTGCCGTTCCTGCTGTGGCAACAAAAATGAAAGCTACCACTAACCGACACTCCTAAGGACACAACCTCTAGTCCTAAACATCACAACAGCTCCCGAGGCGGCGTCTGTCTACAGTCGCTGAAGCCCATGCTGCTGGAAGGATACGCCGGCAACCCGAGAAAAATGAACTCCTCCAGTCCAACTCGCAGAAGGGTAACTGCTCTCATTCCAATATCAGTCGTAGCACGACACCGCACCAACCAGTCCAACCTGTGTGCTCACTCAAGTCCTGGAGCTGTCCTTGAATCGTCATATCAGCAAGTGAAGTCCCAAGTCTCAACTGCACTGATCATACACCGCGATCCTCCTCTACTCGTAGGATACCGGAAAGAATCCAAACACTAAAACAAGTAGCAAAATTCCTAACCCATACCCATGCAAAGACGCTGATGTAGATGCTCCACTAATAATGCAGAAGAATGCAGCGGTATCGAAAAACTCAACTCAGCTAACCGAAATAAAATCATACCTGCCGCGACACGATCTGCTGCCGGGGTGTCCTCCACCAGGGCTGCATAAACTCGACCACTGGGTGTTGCAGATCGTCGTCCCGTCTGTCCCGACGTCGTGGCCCACTCTGTCTGATGGTGTGCCGGAGGGGCTTCCGCTGCATGGATAGGCAAGGGGGGTGCTGTCGCAATAGGCCACACTGACAAGATGGCCTGGGGGCAAGCTGCGCGGAAATGTCCCAACTCTCCACAGAGGAAACACCGCCCCTGTCTCTGATCACAGTGAGACGGTGGATGAGGCCCGCCACAGATGACACACCGCTCCAGTCGCTGGCGCCGAAACCGCCGCTGTCGGGGGTACTGCTGCTGAGACTGCTGTCGCTGCTGGTGCTGCTGATACCGCGGTTGCTGCGGGGGTCCACCTGATCTCTGGCGCCTCCGAAACCTACGACCCTGAGGATGAGGTCGTGAAGGTCTCGGAGGTCCCTGCTGACTCGTCTGCCCCTCAACATCCCGTGCTGGGTGTTACGGCTTTTTGTGTTGGCATATTTCGTAAGTTGAGTCAGAGTCTTAAAGGGATCAAATTGTCAAATCAGCTTTCAAAGACTCATTGAAGATTCAACATGAGCTCAAGATAACACTCAGGTATGGTTAATTAAACCATGGTGATTTAAGTTCATTTATAATCATTGGAATATGGAAATGATTGAAACCCGGTTTAGACTTGGTTTTAGGAACTTGGTTTTAACTTACAACCTTTCTTAAGTTTGGATTCCGGTACTAGGTTTGATTTGGATAAAGCTTATCTTGGAAAAATTAGTTTTTACATTGCGTACCGGAACCACACTTTGAGTTCCTCAAACCCGACACAGAATTTTCTGTAAATTGCATTGCGTACCGGAACACAGACTCGCGTACCGGAACACGATAGAAAAATCTGTGTTTGCACCATTGCGTACCGGAACACGTTATTTGGTACCGGTACACAATGCCCTATCGGGATAAAATTACTAAACCGACTTTTATCTTTTTCCAAGGGTTATAAATAGATACTTAGGGTTTCTCGATACTTACCGATCAATTCAGAAACACTCGAGAGCAACCCTAGAGGCTGGTTTTTACCGTTCTTCTCTTTCGCCTCTTTTAGGTTAATTCGACGGTTCTTCCAAGATCTATCTTTTGTCGAATTGATCTAGTCTTTGCTTAGAGATTCCTTCTACGGTTCCTCAATGATAATCTAAGCAAAGGATCACCATCGAAGCCTATATTCTTTATCGGCTATTTGCGTTGTGGATTCGGTGTGCTAAAGGCGTTTCATGGATTCGAAACGTGTGCTCGTGGATTCGAGTGGCGTTCGTGGATTCGAACGTGTGCAGTGGACGTGCAATCGGTCAGCGCAAGGTCCGAAGAAGCTGAAGGAGGGGTTGAGTCCGTGGAGTCGGTAATCACCTTGTTATTCTTCTATTCTTTGTGGATTGTTATTGCGTGTTGGTCCCGTGGTTTTTCTCCTGGATTGGAGTTTCCACGTATATCTCGGTGTGCTGTTTTTTATTTCCGCATTGGTTTTTATTTTGCACTGAGATTTGTTTTTAAGTATTACACCTATTCACCCCCCCTCTAGTTGTTTGATAGTACCTATTTAGATCCGTGTGGATCCTTAATATATAAAAACCTACAAGTGGTATCAGAGCAGGTTTTAGGTTTATCTATCATGTTGGGTGGAAGTGGTAATATTTATAGACCTCCTCTTTTTGATGGGACCAATTATGCGTATTGGAAAGTACGGATGAGAGCTTTTCTCATCTCAATTGATGAGCGAGTTTGGCAAACCGTGGAACACGGTTGGGTGCATCCTGTTGAGGAAGTAGGAAATTCTACTACCCCAAAACCTCGCTCTAGATGGTCCAAAGAGGAATTCGAAAGTTCTTCTTACAATGGGAAAGGTATGAACGCTTTATTTAATTCTCTTTCCTCGACTGAGTTTACACGAATTTCCGCGTGTGAAACCGCAAAGAAAATTTAGGATATTCTCAAAATTACACATGAGGGTACTAATCTTGTAAAAATTCAAAAGCTCCAGATGCTTACAAGTCAATTTGACTCTATTCATATGGAAGAGCATGAATTGTTTACAGATTATTACACTAGACTCCAAGATGTAATCAATACTTGTGCTAATTTAGGAGAAAAGATCCCGGAGTCGAAAATTGTAAGAAAGATACTTCGGACTCTTCCGGAACGGTTTAGGGCAAAGGTTACCGCCATTGAAACCGTTAGTCATCCGGATGAGATGAGAGTAGAGGAATTAGTAGGTGCTTTGCAAACTTATGAAATGACTTTTCCTACTAATCAAGTTTCTTCCAAGTCTTCTTCTAAGCTTACAGGTATTGCATTCAAATCAACAAAGGAAGAAGATGGTGAATCAAGTTCCGACGATGAAATCACTTTTGCCGATTTTGAAGAGCAATTGGCGCGGATCATAAAGAAATTTCGTCGGAAGTTTTGGAAGAATCGAACCGATGGATCTTCATCCTCGAAACCATCAAAAGGATCATCGGGTTCTAAATCCTCTAATCTCAAAGGCTTTGCAAAACCTTCTAAAGAAAAAGAAAAAGATGATTTCGAAGGGGAAATCCAATGCTATAGATGCAAAGGCTACGGCCATATTTCAACGGATTGTCCTTCTCCGAAATCATATAAAGAGAAGGCTTTGCAAGCGAAAACTTGGGACGATTCTATTTCTAATGAATCGACCTCAAGTAAAGAGGAAAAAGTCGTTGCCTTACATGCTTCTCAAATTCCCTCTTCTAATGCTTGTTTATCATCTTTAATCACTGACTCTGTTCCTTTGATTTTGCATGAAACATCAACATCCGGCGGAGAGTCATCAAGTGAGGGGGAGTCGGACGAAGAAGAACTCGTTGAGGCATATCAACAACTTCTTACGGAATCAAAGAAGATGGCCAAGCATATTAAGAAGTTGAGGAAGCAACGACTTGAGATTCAAGACGAGAATCATGCTTTAAAGATCAAACTTCATGATCTCGAGGAGGAACGAGAGCTTTTATTGAATAATAATAAAATCCTCCAAGAAAAGTTAAATCAATCGGAAACGATCGTTAATTCCCATATTAACAAGATTGATTTTCTTGAAAAGCAGTTTGAGGAGATTCATGTCACCAATCAAGCTTTGACCAAGCAAGTTCATCAGCTTAAATCCGACATACAAAGGCTTTCAACCGGTTCGAAGAAACTTGAGTGTATATCCGGATTAGGTCAAACAAGCAAGGTTGGTTTGGGATTTAAAAAGAACCAAACTGTGAAGGCTTCAAGTTCCACAACTAAATTGAATGGAAGAACTTGTCACCAATGTGGACTTGAAGGTCACTTGATGAAGACATGCCCGAAAAAGAGAAAGAGGAATTCTTCGGCAACTTCATTTACGGAGCGAACTCAACGGAATCAAAAGCGACATCAAGTCAATGGAGTTCACTCAACCCACCAAAGGTCCGAGCCACAACATCAATCATACAAGTGGATCACTGCGAGGCAAAGACCTAAGGTGGATCAACAGCCAAAGCTATCAAGTCCCGAACACAATGAATCAAGACAACCCAAAATCCGACGATTTTGGATTCGGAAAGGTGATATCTTTCCTTGTCTTAAGTTCTAAATAGCTTATGACTGTATGTAATGCTTTGATTGGTTTTCCTTTCATATTTTTCTGAATCTCTGCATTACATGTTTTCAATGCTCTTCGTTTTTATGTTTTGTTTTTAAACAAAAGGGTTTTAACGAACAAGTGCATTGAATAAAAAGGGTTTTCACTTTCAATCACTCCAATTTAATTTTATATGAATTATCAACTTTACTCCATAATCATAATTCTTGAAGATACTTCATTATAAGAGTTTTTGATAATTATATTCATCAAATTTTAGTAATCATGTGTGATCTTTAGATGATTTTTCTATCTCGGTTGTGTGAAGTTCTTTGTGATAAATATGAGACAACCGATAGACTAAAATTTGGGATTTAATTCTTTCACATAAGAGATTGTATTTTCTTACAAGGGTAATGAAATGAATTGCAAAAGATGTGGAAAGAGTTACATCCGAAAGGAGTGTGAAAACTACCACCACATGTTGGAAAGAGCTGCCACCCCGGTCGTCCGGTTTGTGTGTGAAGCTACCACATGTTATGGATGCTTGATAGTATTTTATGAGAAAATCTTTACTTGAAGCATTTGGAGATTTATATGCAAAGTTCTTATATTTTGAACAATCTCCTAGTTGGTATAAGGTGGGATAGTTGAAAGATGCTCAAAGAGCCACCCTTAGGTATTTTAATGTATATCTCAATTTAAAAGGGTAAAATTCAAAATTGATGTCATTTGGAAATCTCTGTAAGTCATCTTTGTAAATCCGTTATATCTTGATAGATTTTGGATCTCAAGATTATTTTTGATGACTTATGTTTGACGGATATAACATGAAAAACGGTTTATAATGTTTTATCTTTGTTTTTCATGATTTAGGAGTAAATCTTTTTAATTTTTGTGAAATTAATTGGATTGAATGACATCTATGTGAATTCATTATTTTTCAAAGCACTTAAATGGATTTCTTGATGGTATACAAATCGGTATTTGAGAAGATTTCAAAATTTGGATTTGTTTCAAGAAATTTTTGCTTTTTGGCTCTGTTGTTCCGGTACCTGCTTTTTAGTACCTGAAAATCCAATCTGGATTAGAAAATCCAATCCGGAACCCGAATGTGAATTTTTCTGATTTTTCACTTGCGTACCGGTACTACATTTTTAGTACCGGAACTACATTGCGGATCCGGATCACCCCCTGCCTGTCAATCCGGAACCCGAACGAAGGTTTTTCGGTTTTTACACTGCGTACCGGTACGCGACTTCTTGTACTGGTACGCGATCTGGAATTCTTTATATTCCGAAACTCTAAGATTTTTAATTCATCTCTCCCATTTCAAAACTCTTCCTCTCTCTCTCTAAAACTTCTCTAAGGGGTTTTTCTTCAAGATCAAGAGATTTATTGCTTTGATTTGTAAGTTTCTTCATTAATCTTGCTTTCTTTTGCTTCAAAACCCTAGTTTTTAGGTTTTGATGTTTATTTAGGGATTTTTGAGTAGATCCTTATTTCATTTGAAATCTCTTGCATAAATTACCCTTAATTCATGTTTAGAACATATATGGTTGCTTTCTATCTAATTAGATTCATGTTTCCATGCTTATTTGATTGAATCTAACATTTTCATATGTTCTTAGTATAAAAGAAATTGAGAAATTAGGGCTTTTAATATAAATGAATTTTAAATGATGAATCATCAATTGTGACATGTTTAGAATGTTTCTTAGACATGTTTAAGCCTTCCTATAAGATCAAATCATAGTGCATTGTGTTCTTTGTAGGAAATGGCATTTTCATGGCTTCTTGCACTAGTGATTTTGATGGCCACTGGAAGTGGACGTGGTCACGGTTCTGGAAAGAAAAAGGCTACCAAACGATCACGCAATGAGGATTCAACTAGCTCAGAATCTGAACATTCCTCAGAATATGAAGAGGAATCAGTTCAAGGAAAGGGGAAAGCACCTTTGGCTCCAAGGAAAAAGAAGGGTGCGGATTCTCCTCCGCGTAGAAGTACCGGTGGACCGGTAATACGCGAGCGCTCTCAACGGAGATCAAATGTTGATGAAACTGAACCGCATGTGAGTGCAAAACGCCGTGCCAGATTTGCAAACCGCACATGCATTGGAGAGCGACACGTGAATTTTAACGAGCTATGTCGTGAGGTGCCAGACTTTGCAAGGCTTTTGGAACGAAGTCATATTCGGCCACTTGGCAGAGTTCAACCTAAGATGGGTTTTTGTGTGGAGATCATCAGGGAATTCTACATGCGAGCTAACGTACTTCAAAAAGACCATGACACCGGAGCCTTCATCATTGAAACAACAGTTAGAGACGTCAAGTTTGACATTACTCCTGCAGTAATTGGTGCAAACCTTGGATTAGCTGTTGACACTACTGGTCTTTATTATACTGATGGTAATTTCCAACATGACACCCATTGGGATATGGTTGTTGACTCTATTTGCAAGACAGGGATGCACACGAACAGATCATATGTTGAATCAAAGGACCTAAAACCAGAGTATCATATTTTGTCCTTAATTGTATGCTACACCTATTGCCCACACTGGGGACCAAAAGGATTCGATGGGATCGATTGTTACTTCTCTTTTTCCTCGGTCACCCGGAAAGTGCAAATGGAATTAACACCAACATTCCATTTCTCATTTGGCAGCAAATGGTACATGTCATTGAAGGATCAAGGCAACGTGACCTTCTACCGTATCCGATCTTGATTACTCGTATTCTGGAAGATCACGGAGTGGACATTTCTTGTGCCAAATATGATTATGGCTTGGGGGCAATTGATGGAATCACTTTAGCCAAGTCAATTAGCACTTTGAAGACATTTGGGCATACAAAAGCCTATGCAAGTGAAGCGACAGTGAGTGCACCACCTCGTCAAGAATCTCCTGAACCAGATGAGGTCGTAACTCTTCAAACCTTGCATCGGGATGTTCGTTCATTAAAGCAAAGGATGGAGCAAAGGATGGAGCAATGCTTCAAGAAACTTGAGGATGGTTTAAAGAAAATTTTCGATATCCTTGGGTGTAAACATGATGATGTGGTCACTGGAGCAACTGCACCGAGTACATCGCATGGACCAACATCACATGATGATGATGATGATTCAAATGAGGATGAGTGATCTCTTTTCCTTCTTGTTTTTGGTTTTCATTTTCCTTTCACTTTGTGATGAACAAGAACTCTTATGGGCATGTAACTAAGAACTTATCCTTCTAGTATGTTTCTTTTTGTCTATATTAACTGTTTGACAATTTGTGACAAAAAGGGGGAGAACAGAGATGATGATGCACGTATCATATAAGGGGAGAACAGAGATGCTCAAGATAGGGGGAGATAAAGAAAAGATTGAGAACAAGAGACACAAAACAAAAGAGCCGGAAAAACAAAAGAACCAAAAGGAAGACGGATCAAATGTAGGATTTTAATTTCTAACAACTAACGTTTGATTTTGTTTGGAGTTTTGTTTTGCAGGAACTACATCACTTTAAGACTCCAAGTCCTAAGTCATAGAGTATGTTCTAGGACTGTTTGGTTCAAATGTAATTTGTATTTATTGGATCTTTCACGCAAAGAAAATCAATGTTTTGGTGATAACATTGACTTTCGATTTTTTGGTTTAAGATGAGTGACTTGAGCGGTTTTATGTATTTTTGGGTTTTGTCACGAAATTGCCAAAGGGGGAGATTGTTACGGCTTTTTGTGTTGGCATATTTCGTAAGTTGAGTCGGAGTCTTAAAGGGATCAAATTGTCAAATCAGCTTTCAAAGACTCATTGAAGATTCAACATGAGCTCAAGATAACACTCAGGTATGGTTAATTAAACCATGGTGATTTAAGTTCATTTATAATCATTGGAATCTGGAAATGATTGAAACCCGGTTTAGACTTGGTTTTAGGAACTTGGTTTTAACTTACAACCTTTCTTAAGTTCGGATTCCGGTACTAGGTTTGATTTGGATAAAGCTTATCTTGGGAAAATCAGTTTTTATATTGCGTATCGGAACCACACTTTGAGTTCCTCAAACCCGACAGAGAATTTTCTGTAAATTGCATTGCGTACCGGAACACAGACTCGCGTACCGGAACACAATAGAAAAATCTGTGTTTGCACCATTGCGTACCGGAACACGTTATTTGGTACCGGTACACAATGCCCTATCGGGATAAAATTACTAAACCGACTTTTATCTTTTTCCAAGGGTTATAAATAGATACTTAGGGTTTCTTGATACTTACCGATCAATTCAGAAACACTCGAGAGCAACCCTAGAGGCTGGTTTTTACCGTTCTTCTCTTTCGCCTCTTTTAGTTCAATTCGACGGTTCTTCCAAGATCTATCTTTTGTCGAATTGATCTAGTCTTTGCTTAGAGATTCCTTCTACGGTTCCTCAATGATAATCTAAGCAAAGGATCACCATCGAAGCCTATATATATTCTTTATCGGCTATTTGCGTCGTGGATTCGACGTGGCATCGTGGATTCTGTGTGCTAAAGGCGTTTCGTGGATTCGAAACGTGTGCTCGTGGATTCGAGTGGCGTTCGTGGATTCGAACGTGTGCAGTGGACGTGCAATCGGTCAGCGCAAGGTCCGAAGAAGCTGAATGAAGGGGTTGAGTCCGTGGAGTCGGTAATCACCTTGTTATTCTTCTATTCTTAGTGGATTGTTATTGCGTGTTGGTCCCGTGGTTTTTCTCCTGGATTGGAGTTTCCACGTATATCTCGGTGTGCTTTTTTTATTTCCGCATTGGTTTTTATTTTGCACTGAGATTTGTTTTTAAGTATTACACCTATTCACCCCCCCTCTAGTTGTTTGATAGTACCTATTTAGATCCGTGTGGATCCTTAATATATAAAAACCTACACTGGGCGCTTCGCTCCCGAAATCCCTGCGGGAGCTGGAGCCACCTCGGCCGTCACTGCCTCTTCGCGCTCCGAACTCTGCCCCGAAAAACGATGCGGATCAGACTGATGGAATCTCGTCAACATATCAACCACCTCGCGCTGCTCTGCAGGGGTCAACTGTCCTACCGTCCCGGACGGCTGACCACTGGTACTCCATGCAGTAGGGGCTGCCTGTGCTACTGGTACAACTGGGGGTGCCACAGCTGGCGAAGAAGGTGCGGGGAAGCTCTCTGGGGGTGCTACAACCGGCTGTACCCTCTGCTCCAACAGAAGCATCATACGACCCATGGCCTCCTCCTGGCGCCGAGAAGCCTCCTCCTGGCGCTGCGAGGCCTCCTCCTGGTGTCGTAAGGTCTCCTCCTGGCGCTGTGAAGTCTCCCCCTGGCACCGAACAGCCTCTGACAACTGAGCCATCTTAGCCCGAAGCTCCTGCACCTCACTCTGCTGACCCTGTGCTGACTCCTCCTGCCCAGGCTCATCGGAGGGGGAAGGTTGAGAACGCGTCTGTACTCGGCCACGTCCTCATCTCGATCAGCTGTCACCGCACGAGCTAAGTCGGAACAGCAACCTTAGGAAACCTGTCGCCACAGCGGGTGTGAGAACTACTGCAGAAAGTAGTTTCCAGTAGGTACCGTCACCAATATCCACGGTATGCCCACTAAGTCTACTGGAGGCAAACAGATAGGTATGCAGATAGATATATAGGAAAGCAGGAAATGAACTACAGCTAATAAGTCTCAACATCATGCTCAAGGAAATCTCTGCTATGAACCTGATATGCATACACTCGCCACTGCTAAAATGCCTCAAGTACCATGCTCAAAGGAAAACTCATCTAAGAACAAGCTATGCACCACTCGCACACGAGGTGCTCACAAAACTCAAATCTCAATGACTGCCCAAAACTGGCTCAGTCAAGCCTGTGCCTGTCGTCTAGGAACGCACCTGCCCACTACCACGTGGGGCGTCCTAAACCGACTACTAGGAATACACCTGCCCACTCCACGTGGGGCGTCCTAACTGACTATCTCAATCATCATCATCACGCATCCGGAGTGTAACTCGAGGGGAGCGACCCCACCGAGCTCAAGTATGTCTCAACTGTTAAGGATTTTAGTTTTGGCGTATTTCGTGAAAGTGTTTAAGTCTTGAAGATTGAAGATGAAGAAGCTTGGATCATATACCTCAATCTCAAGAAAGAAGAATTCAAAAGGATCAGGTAAGTTTAACTAAACATTATTGGTGATCTGAATACTTCTTATAATGTAGAAACACTTGGATGGATTTTTAATCGCATAAAAATCTAAAACTGGACATGGTATATGTTCAGGATCCGGAACAGAGGACTACAGTCCGGACCCCGAACGTTGGTTGGTTCATGCACAAATCCAGTCCTGAACATCCCTGTTTCGTTCCGGACCCCGAACGTGGATTTTGCTGAAACTGCATGAACAGTCCGGACCGTGAGATTTCAGCCCGGACCCCGCACGTAGTTTTTGCAGAAACTGCATGAACAGTCCGGACCGTAGGATTTCGTTCCGGACCCCGAACCTTGTTTTTTCAGAAATTCTCTGAAAAACAACGACAGTCCTGAACGAGCCTAATCCGGTCCGGACCGTCGTGCGGGAAAAATTCTGTTACAATCAGTTTTTGATTCTTATCCTCTTCCAATGGTTTCTAACCTATAAGTAAACCCTAATTCTGTTCTTTAGGGTAATCCACAATAAGTTTTATACTCTGGAAAATGACGAAAAAATATTAACGGAGAAAAACTTATAGATCCACATATAGAGAAGAAAGGAAATAACTAGATTTAATTCTATGTTTCTTCATCCATATTAATTAATTTGATTCTAGGTTTTCATACTCAGATTTTGAGTAGAATCAAATTAATGAATACTTAGATGGCATTTCCGATCTATCTTTGATCTAAGTATTCGGCGGATCATCACCACCAACAAAACAACGATTTTCCCCAAAATCGGCGCGTGGATTCGCGTGGCCTTGTGGATTCAAGGTGCAACCGCTCTCGTGGTTTCGGAGCGAGGTATGTTCGTGTGATCGAGACGTACTACCTGGTGGAGACCGTGGATTCGGTCAGACGTCATGGACTCGACGTTGGACGCCGTGGATTCGGCGTTGGACGCAAATCGTGGATTCGAGGCGCGTTGCGGAGCGAGCGGAGAAGATCAACTCGGAGCGTATGGAAAAAGGATGAGTCGTCTGTGAGTGCGTTATATCACCTTTGTACGTGTTATAATCTTAGTTGATTTCACCGTGTTATCGGTCCCGTGGTTTTTTACTCGTGTGATGGAGTTTTCCACGTAAAAATCTTGCGTGTTATTTTTCATTTCCGCATTGGGTTTTATTACGCAAAGATTTTTGAGTGTTTATCGTTTACACCTATTCACCCCCCTCTAGGTGTTTTTTCCCCTATTTAGATCTATATTAGAGTTAACCCAACAATTGGTATCAGAGCGGGAATAGGGTTATAAACAATGGTTGAAGGTGGAAACATCAACAGACCCCCGTTCTTCGATGGAACAAACTATGCCTACTGGAAAGTACGGATGAAAGCCTTTTTAATTTTCATCGACGAACGGGTGTGGCAATCTATCGAGTTAGGATGGTCAAATCCAACTGAAGTTATTGTTGATGTTCACACCATCAAACCTAGGTCGAAATGGACCAAGGAAGAGATTGACTCATCTTCTTACAATGGCAAAGGAATTAACGCCTTATTTAATGCTTTGTCGCAAACTGAGTTCTCTCGCGTCTCGGCATGTGAGACTGCGAAAGAAATCTGGGATGTTCTACAAGTTACACATGAGGGAACAAACCTTGTGGATATTCAAAAACTGCAAATACTTACGTGCAAGTTTGACTCTATTTTCATGGCAGAAAATGAATCGTTCACAGATTACTATACGCGATTGCAAGACATCGTGAATACATGTGCTAACTTGGGAGAGAAAATTCCAGAATTTAAAGTTGTAAGAAAGATTTTAAGGACTCTTCCTGAAAAGATTTCATTCCAAGGTTACGGCCATTAAAACTATTAAACACCCGAACGAAATCCGTGTAGAAGAATTAGTTGGTGCACTTCAAACATATGAAATGACATTTCCTACTAACTATTCTTCTGGAAAGGCATCTACTTCTAAGTCTTCAGGTTTTGCGTTGAAAACAACAAAAGAAGAAGACGCGGATTCATCCTCCTCAGACGATGACGAGAACCTATCTATGGAGGATTTTGAGAAGCAACTTGCTCTCTTGACAAGAAAATTTCGCCGAAACTTTCGAAGGGGTAATTCAAGTAAAACTTCATCATTCGTAAAGTCGAAGAAAGGCAAAGGTTCTTCAAGCTACAAGTCAAGAAAGCAAGAGAGTTTTTCAAAGGATAAGAAAAGCTCAGAGGGACAAGTCCAATGCTTCAAGTGCCGAGGGTACGACCATATCTCAACGGAGTGTCCCAATAAGAATCTGTCGAAGAAGAAAGCGATGCAAGCCGTCACTTGGGATGACACCTCAACGTCAAATGAGTCATCTTCCAGTGATGAAGAAAATAACGCAACGGCATTCCACGCGTCCACAACTTCACCTTTCGTGTGCTTAATGGCAAGTACATTCGATTCCTTGTCCAACTCCTCCCAAGTTGAAAAGAATGCAACAGACAACGAATCGAGTAATTCCGAAGGTGAAGACTTTGCTTTTGCCTACCATAAACTTTTAAAGGATTCAAAGAAACTGGCAAAGCAAAACAAGGGTTTGAGAGGGAGAAGTAAAAAGGGCAACTTCTCTCTCAAACGGTCTTGAAGTGGAAAGGGATAACTTGATCAAAGTAAATGTTTCACTTTAAGAGAAAAATGAGCATTTCGAGAAGGAAAACGTAAAAATGGTGGATAAAGCTGGTTACTTCTTGAAGCTCTACTCCGAGGCTCGTCAGGAAAAAATGGAAATGACGAAGACCATTTTCCAACTTAGAGATGATTTAAAGCGATTTTCTTCGGGAAGGAGCAAGTTGGATAAGATGCTTGGTCTTGGTCAAACAAACCGTTTCGGCCTTGGATACAATCGAACTGAAGACAGTCCTAGTTCGGTTGGGACAGTTTTTGTGCCCCAGTCGGTATCTCCTCCTCCGACGACGGAATTCACTGCAATCAACGACAACAACCTTACTTCACCTACTTTGGGATCGTCAAGTACAAAGGTATGTTTTCGTTGTGGTTTTGTAGGGCACATAAGAAGAAATTGCAAGATTGGAGCGAAAAGATCACATCAAGCACCTCTTGCAACTACTACCAATGAGTTCACTCCCCGGAAATCAAAGAAGGATTTTTCAAAAGAAAAGAACATTGGTAGTACATCAAACAAGACGACGATGTCAAGGAAAAGCTATAAATCAATCAAGACGCTTTCACCAAAGGTAATAACTTCACAATCATTGCCGACGTACTCCAAAACTCAAAAGGTTTGGGTACGCAAAGGTGAATTCTTCCTTCGTCTTTGAACCACGTTGGTACCAATCGGCCCTTAGAATTACTGCATATGGACTTAGTGGGGCCGACTCGTCAACCATCCTTGGGAGGTAAATGGTACATTTTTCTTTTGGTTGATGATTTCTCTAGATATTCATGGATAACATTTTTAAAAGAGAAAGAGTATACTTTCGACTCTTTTCATGAGGTTTGTCATCGTATTATGATTGAAAGAAATGAAAAGATCGTTCGTGTTCGAAGTGATAGAGGTGGAGAATTCATTAATTCTAAATTCATTGATTTTTGCACTTCCAACGGCATAAAACATGAATTCTCAGCACCCTATACACCTCAGCAGAATGGTGTAGTCGAGCGCAAAAACAGGGTTGTTCAAGAGATGGCGCGTGTGATGCTTCATAGCCGGAAACTCCCGTTACATTTTTGGGCTGAAGCTGTGAACACCGCCGTCTATGTAATTAATCGAGTGTATTTGCGCCCGGGAACTTTAAATACACCATATGAGCTATGGTTATGTAGAAAACCGAATATCAAATATTTTCGAATCTTTGGGAGTCGTTGTTATATTTTGCGTGATCGCGAAAATTTTGGAAAATTCGACTCTCGAAGTGACGAATGGATCTTCATGGGTTATTCTACAAACAGTAGAGCATATCGGGTATTTAACCTAGAATCTAAAACGATGGTAGAATCTATTAATGTTAAAGTAGATGAAGCTTTTCATTTTGCATCTGATAAATCTACCCCTGATATGCCTCTAGATGATGATACTCCTGTAAGTGCATCTTCTCATAATAATTCTTTCGATAAAGTTGATGCATCTAATGGTTATTCTAGTTTATCTGATTTGCAGGAATCATCACATGCACCTCCGAGTACTCCGTTACCTCAAACGCTACGGATCTCCAAGGATCATCCAGAATCGAACATTATTGGAGACCCACAAGAAGGAGTCAGGACTCGGAGACGGTTGGTTTGTGGAGTCGCATGTTACGTCTCCATGGTAGAACCAAAGAACGCCGATGAAGCTCTTCAGGATGACTACTGGATTGAAGCAATGCAGGAAGAGCTCCATCAGTTCGAAAGAAACAAAGTCTGGGAACTAACGAAGCCACCGAAGCAACACAACGTGATTGGTACTAAATGGATTTTCAAGAATAAGAAAAATAAGGATGGTACCATTATCAGGAACAAAGCACGCCTAGTTGCTCAGGGCTACTCACAAATTGAAGGTATAGACTTTGATGAGACGTTCCCCCCGGTTGCTCGAGTCGAGTCGATTCGTATTTTGTTCGCGATTGCTTGTCATTTTAAAATCAAACTCTTTCAAATGGACGTTAAGAGCGCGTTTTTAAATGGGTTTTTGAACGAGGAAGTTTATGTGGCTCAACCGAAAGGTTTTGTAGACTATAAACAACCTAACCATGTTTTTCGTTTGAAAAAGGCTCTTTACGGTCTAAAACAAGCACTGCGAGCGTGGTACGAAAGGTTAACAAAGCACCTATTGAAAAAGGGCTTCACTCGAGGGGGAGCAGACCGGACTCTCTTTGTGAAGCATTATCAGGATGACTTCATTGTGGAACAAATCTATGTCGATGACATTGTATTTGGTGCAACAAGGGACAATGATGCTTCTAAATTCGCAGAAACCATGGAAAGCGAATTTGAGATGTCTATGATGGGCGAACTGACATACTTTCTTGGATTGCAAGTGAAACAAAATGAAGAAGGCATCCATTTGTGCCAATCCAAGTATGCAAGGGAGTTGGTGAAGAAATTCCATTTAGAAAACTCTAAAGATTTTCCGACTCCAATGGGAACTAGCAATAAGGGATTAGGAAGTGAATCTCTTAGTGAAAGTGTAGACGAGAAACTTTATCGTACCATGATTGGAAGTCTATCTACCTCACGGCTAGTCGCCTGGATATATCCTTTAGTGTTGGGATCTGCGCGAGATATCAATCAGCACCAAAGGAGGTTCACCAGAAAGCGGTGAAAAGGATCATCCGGTACGTCAAAGGAACACTGAATTTCGGAATTTGGTATCCTATGGGAACAACTCTTGACATAATAGGATATTCAGATGCCGATTGGGCAGGATCTGTGGATGATCGGAAAAGTACGAGTGGTGCATGTTTTTATCTTGGCCATTGCCTTGTTGCTTGGCATAGTAAAAAGCAAAACTGCATTGCACTCTCGACTGCCGAAGCGGAATATATTTCAGCAGGTAGTTGTTCAACTCAACTCATTTGGATGAAAAGCATGTTGAGCGACTTCCGAAATTCAGCAACTTCGGTAACTATTCTTTGTGACAACACAAGTGCTATAAATATTTCTAAAAATCCTGTGTTGCACTCGAGAACAAAACACATTGAACTTAGATATTATTTTCTAAGAGAGCTAGTTGAATCAAATATTCTTCAAATTTTCTATATTTCAACTGAAGATCAATTAGCTGACATTTTAACAAAACCTTTGGATCAAAAACGGTTTATTCATTTACGTAAAGCAATTGGAATGCTTTCCTTGAAATAACACTTTTTGAAATCATTGCTTAGGTTAGGTTTTGTTTTGTGTTTTTGTTCCTTATCTATGTTTGTACATAGAACATTAATTGAGCATATGTAATTGACTTTACTTGCATCCTTTTATATATTTAGAAATTTATTATGCTTTGGATATCATAATAATTCATTTGATGCAATGATCATTTATGTCAATTAAGTCATCTTTAATTGATCAAAGTCAATTTCTCTCTCATATGATCTCTTGGTATAGTTTTTATCATATTTGAAAATTGAGTTAAGTATGAAACTCGAGATCAATTTTTGGTTGAATACCTTATATCTTAAATAATTGATAACCAATTGAGGGGGAGTTTGTTAAAATATTTATGCTCAAAAGATGTGGAAAGAGTTACATCCCAATGAGGAGTGTGAAAACTACCACCACATGGAGGAAAGAGCTACCACCTCGGTCGTCCGAGTACTGTGTGCAGCTACCACATGAATACCAAGCATGTTTTTCAAATTGATTAGATAAAATGCTTTTTGGAATACTTGACTCTGTCAAATTCCAAGGTTGGTATAAGGTGGGGATTTTATTGAAAGATGCTCAAAGAGCCACTCCTTACAATAAATTGATTAGATATATTATCTAACCTATTTGGGATTTCAAACATCTATCGATCTTGGTACTTCATTTTCTTTACCATATTGATGATTTGATAAACGCATTACTCATAAGATCATGATAGATGTCATTGAACTTGTTCAACTTTAAAGGTTTTAATTTTTAAAAATTTTCATTTCATTACTTGGATATTATTGATAGATTTTGCATAATCTATTTCTTTTGATGTGAAATGATGACTTTTGTTTAAAGTTGACATGCAAAAGTGCTTTGTATACTTTTTCTGGATTTTCTGGAATTTTTCTAAATTTTTCTGAAGAAAAAGTTTGGAGCCGATCCGGACTGGAATATTCGTTCCGGATCCCGAACGCAGGAATTTTCTGCGGGTAGCCGATCCGGACTGGATTCTTGATCCATTCCGGACCGCGGCTAGGGTTTTATAAGAAACAAAAGGGATTTGATTTCTTTTTACAACAATCTTTTGTTTCCAAGTCTCCAGAGCTTCTTGTTGGGTTATAGATAATATGGATCTAAATAGGAGAAAAAACACCTAGAGGGGGGTGAATAGGTGTAAACGTTTAAACACTCAAAAATCTTTGTGTAATAAAACCCAATGCGGAAATGAAAAATAACACGCAAGATTTTTACGTGGAAAACTCCAAAACCAGGAGTAAAAAACCACGGGACCGATAACACGGTGAAATCCACTAGAATTATAACACGTACAAAGGTGATATACCGTACTCATAGACAACTCAACCTTTTTCCATACGCTCCTAGTTGATCTTCTCCGCTCGCTCCGCAACGCGCCTCGAATCCACGATTTGCGTCCAACGCCGAATCCACGGCGTCCAACGTCGAGTCCACGACGTCTGACCGAATCCACGGTCTTCACCCAGTAGAACGTCTCGAATCCACGAACGTACCTCGCTCCGAATCCACGAGAGCGATAGCACCTTGAATCCACAAGGCCACGCGAGTCCACGCGCCGATTTTGGGAAAATCGTTGTTTTTGGGTGGTGATGATCCGCCGAATACTTAGATCAAAGATAGATCGGAAATACCATCTAAGTATTTATTAATTTGATTCTACTCAAAATCTGAGTATGAAAACCTAGAATCAAATTAATTAATATAGATGAAGAAACATAGAATTAATCTAGTTATTTCCTTTCTTCTCTATATGTGGATCTCTCTTTTTCGGCCGTATTTTGTATTATTCGGCCCCCCCTAAAAAATGAATCGTAGGGTTTAATTATAGGTTAGAAACCATTGGAAGAGGATAAGAATAAAAAACTAACCTTATCCGGAATTTTTCAGGACGACGGTCCGGACTGGATTACTGCGGTCCGGACTGTCATAGCTAAACAGACTATTTCCAGAAAAACACATGTTCGGGGTTCGGAACGAAATGCCACGGTCCGGACTGTTCATGCATTTTCAGCAAAACCCACGTTCGGGGTCCGGAACAGAACCAGGTGTGTTCCGGACTGGATTGCGCATGAATTACCCTATGTTCGGGGTCCGGACTGTAGTTGCCTGTTCCGGATCCTGAACATATAACATGTCCAGTTTTTGATTTTTATGCAATTAAAAATCCATCCAAGTGTTTCTACACTATAAGAAGTATTCGGATCACTAAGATTATTTAATTAAACATACCTGATCCTTTTGAATTCTTCTTACTTGAGATTGAGGTATATGATCCAAACTTCTTCATCTTCAATCTTCAAGACTTAACCATTTTCACGAAATGCGCCAAAACAAATTCCTTAACAATCTCCCCCTTTGGCGGTTTCGTGACAAAACATAGATCCACTTAAGAAAATTCAAAAAGGTATTTTTCTTGCTATCACCATACAACAAAAATTTACATTTGAGATCCGAATAAAAAGTGTGGTGACCCGGATCTTTGCAGGGCTTCTACAGTGTGACCAGCAGCTTCTGGAAGCCTACGTGGCATGTCGGCGGTGTTCGCGCGCCAATTTGGACACAAGAGATGGACTCGGGGCTTAAAATGGATCTCGTAGGTAATCGGGGGACCCCATCGGATGTTTAGAAGAGTTTACGCGTGGAGTGGATATCAAATTTAGGCTCGGCGCGGAATTCGGATTAAAAATACCTTTCCAGGAGCCTCCGGCAAATTATAGGAGTGGAATTTGGCAAAATGGACGCCGGATTTGGAATCAGCGCGCGAAAACGGTCAAGATGGGCTATTTACTTGTATTTTTCGGAGCTTGCTACAGTAAAATTACTGTTCATCGCCGGAACAGTGATTCCGGCGATCGCCGGCGGCGGCGGGCAGCGGCGGAAGGCGGCGGAAGGCGCTCGGGCAGGCGGCTAGCGGCCGCGGGCAGGCGCTGAGGGCGCGGGCAGGTGCGCGGTCCACCGCGGAGGGCGTGCGCCGGGAGCGGGCCACGTGGCGCTCTCCTGTTGGCCGGCGCAGCAGGCGCGGTCCACGGAACTTGGGCCCGGGTGCATGGTGAACCGGGTGGACACGTGGCAAATGGTTATTGGTTCGGTGTTGTGCGCGCGGTCCACGCAACGCGCGGGGCAGGTGTCGGGGCAGGTGGCCGTACGCGGGCAGGTGGGCCGGTCGTGGGCAGCGCCACGTGGCGCCCGCTGATTCGCGGGCGCCACCCACCGCGTTGACTGCGGGCGGGGGCACGTGGCGCTCTCCGCGGGCACTTGCATGGCTGTACCGTGTTCGGCGGACACGTGGCGGGCCCTGGGCTGGGTCGGACGGAGGCGCGATCCCGTGCGACGGGATGGGCCGGGCTGGGCCGCACTGTGCGCGCCCGAAACTTGGCGGGCCGGGCCGCACTGTGCGCGCCCGAATTCGGGCGGACCGGACCGAGCGCCCGGAAGTTGGGACAAGATGGGAATTTTCCCAATTGTTTTCTTCAGCCTATAAATAGGCAGCCCGAGCCCTCTTTTCTGCTCTTTTTCTCTCAGCCCTTGCAAGATCTCCCCGAGCTCCCTTCTTGGAAGATTTTCATCTTCAAGTCCTTGATCTTCCTCCAGAGTTTTGGGATTTTTGGGAGCACGCATCCCGAGGTTCTGGATTTTACGGCGCGGCGCGACGTTGCATTTCCTGTGTTCCCCTTCGTCGCAACGGCAGTGTTTTAGCTCCCCTGGGCTACCCCGAGATCCTTTTTCTATGATTCTTGCGCCGACAGACTCCTAAGAGGTAGGGCTTCATCTTTCGTTTTGATCGCGCTTTCCCGTTTCGAGTTTTTGGCACGGATCCCGAGGCGACACTGTGACCCATTTTCTGTTTGGCTTTGTGGGACAGCATCAAGGTGTTTTGGCCATATCTTTGCGCACGAGCGTCTGACGGAAACGAGCTTATACAACTTTTTCATCTTCAGATCGTAAGGAACGCGCTCGTATTTTTCTTGGATTTTTCTGAGATTTCATCAGAGGTTAGAATCACTGTTTCTCTGTGTACAGTGCTACAGTCTTTTGTGCTGAAATCTTTTGAGTGTACCACCTTGTCGAATTTATATCTTGGCTTACCGAACTCAGATTTGGGCGTGCAAGCTACCGTTGCGAAGCTATCGACGCGAGGATCGCGGTGATATTTTTCTGGGAATTTTCTGGGCTCTTGCTGCAGGTGAAAATTAAGCATTTCTGGGACTGTTGTTGTATGTGTGTGTGAGAGCAGATTTTGGAATGTATGTATAATTGTGGACTTTGTATTGTGCCAGGAGAGTTACGGGTGGGCTGAACTTATTGGAGCAAGGGATTAGAGTTATCTGGTGTTTTCAGCTGTTGGGCTTTAGACAGTCAGCTTTTCAGGTGGGTGCCTTATTCCCGGAACCGGTGGACGGTTCTCTAAATTTTTATATGTTAGCATTGCATGCAGGTGAATGGTACAATAGCTGGGATTGATCGGTAAGTTTAACAATGAGGATTTTATGGAAATTGCAAGTGAATTATTCATAGTATGACAAGGGTATTAATCAAATAGTCATGTTGATGATTAGTGGAAGCTTATCTAAGGCAAGGATACCCTATATGATTAATTATCATGCCATATTAGCACATAACCTTTTATGAGGATGGTTTATGCATTGGGATAGGATTATGTAGTTATGAGGAGCCATTATGGATTGAGAATTATGGACAGGTATGGTCATTGATAATTTTGGCATGAGGTTTATTTTCTTTATTCTTCTTGAGGACAAATGCATGCTTGTATGGACATATGTGTATGGACATATAGTTAGGCCATCTTTTACTGCTGCACTACATATTGGAACTTGACTTAGGAGAAACCATGTTATTCCTTTCTCCTTCTTGTTAGTCAGGCGGTCTGTGTTGCTCGGGTGCGAGCAGGGGTCTGGGGTAGTGTAGCAGGGACATTAGTGACAGGGACGGGTTGTGCTGGATTGCGGCTGGCAGGGTTTTGGCGGTGACCGCGGACTTTGGGCGGTTGACCGGAGGTCGGTTATAGTACTTTGGTTATGGACGGCAGGGTATTGCGGCAACCGCGGATATTGGGCGGTTGACCGGATATTTATTGATGTATCAAATTGGGTATTAGACTTTCCTCTAGGAGATGGAGTTTCCACTTATCGTTTACTGTTGTATCCGTTTAGGGATCGGGTTTCCCTTTAGTGGACGAGTTTTTCCACTTTGATCAGAGTCGTGATCCAGTCCTGCTATACAGTGATACTCGACACAGAGATACTTGTGATACTGATGACAGAGTTACTTTACTCGTGCGGGTCGCTCCCCTCGAGTGCCACTCCGGAGTGTGCGACTGGACGGATCGATGCCAGTCTGTTACTTACTTTTGTGTGCGATCGGACGGTTCGATGCCGATCTGTTACTTACTTTGGGATGCGACCGTACCGGTCAGAAGTCGGTCTGTATCCCGCGATTGAGATCTGGAGTTCGACAGCAGAGCAGGCAGTACCAGTGATTACTGGTCTATCGATTGGGTTTATTCAGGCAGATACTTTTTGTTACACTCGTGCCTGGGGGACCGAGTGGAGTCTAGTAGCTGTGTTTAGACCAGTGCTAGTATTGTTGGGAACCGTTCGGGGTTTGACGGTGGTCCCGTGGTCGTTGTGAGTTCTTTGACCATTGTGTTGTTGGTTTTTATGGATCCACAAGGATCTAAATAGGTACTATCAAACAACTAGAGGGGGGTGAATAGGTGTAATACTTAAAAACTCAATCTCAGTGCAAAATAAAAACCAATGCGGAAAATAAAAACAGCACACCGAGATATACGTGGAAACTCCAATCCAGGAGAAAAACCACGGGACCAACACGCAATAACAATCCACTAAGAATAGAAGAATAACAAGGTGATTACCGACTCCACGGACTCAACCCCTCCTTCAGCTTCTTCGGACCTCGCGCTGACCGGTTGGATATCCACGCAATAACAATCCCTAAGAAAAGAAGAATAACAAGGTGATTACCGTCTCCACGGATTTAACCCCTCCTTCAATTTCTTGGACCTTGCGCTCCACCGTTTTGCCCGTCCACTGCTCACGTTCGAATCCACGAACGCACGCTTCGAATCCACGAAACGCCTTTAGCACACCGAATCCACGATGCCACGTCGAATCCACGACGCAAACTCAGTCGATAAGAATATTGACTTCGATGGTGATCCTTTGCTTAGATTATCAATGAAGAACCGTAGAAGAAATCTCTAAGCAAAGATTAGATCAATTCGACCAAAGATATGTTCTTGAAGGAACCATCGAATTGACCTAAAAGAGGCTATAAAGAAGAACGATAAAAACCTAGCCTCTAGGGTTGCTCTCAAGTGTTTTATAAATTAATCGGTAGAGAACCCACGTTCTTGAGAAACCCTAAATGTCTATTTATAGTTTAGAAACCTTTGGAAAGAGATAAGAATCAAAAACATACCTTATCTGGAAATTTTCAGGACGGCGATCCGGATCGGATTTACTGCGATCCGGATCGTCGTAACGAGATTGACGATTCCAGAAAACCAAGGGTTCGGGATCCGGATTGCATTGCCCGATCCGGATCGTTCATACAAATCAGAAAACTTAACATTCGGGATCCGGATCGGAAATTGCATGGATCCGGATCGAAGTCTTGTATGAAGCAACAACCTTCGGGATCCGGATCGTTGGCTCTGATCCGGATCCTGAACAAGTCCGAACACCAGTTTTTGATTATTATGCAATTAAAAGTTCATCCAAGTGTTTCTACACTATAAGAAAGTATTCGGATCACCACAATTATTTAGTTAAACATACCTGATCCTCTTGAATACTTTCTTCTTGAGATTGATGTAACTGATCCACAATTCTTCAACTTCAATCTTCAAGACTCAAGACACTGAGTGTCAACTTGAGCTCTTGTTGAATCTTCTCTAAGTCTTTGATTGCTGATTGACAATTTGATCCCTTTAAGACTCCGACTCAACTCACTGACTTGACTCACGAAATATGCCAACACCAAAAAGCCGTAACAATCTCCCCCTTTGGCAATTTCGTGACAAAACCCAAAAATACATAAAAGCGCTCAAATCACTCATCTTAAACCAAAAAGTCGAAATTCAATGTTATCACCAAAACATTGATTTTCTTTGCGTGAAAGATCCAATAAATACAAAATTACATTTGAACCAAACAGTCCTAGAACATACTCTATGACTTAGGACTTGGAGTCTTAAAGTGATGTAATTCCTGCAAAACAAAACTCCAAACAAAATCAAACGTTAGTCGTTAGAAATTAAGATCCTACATTTGATTCGTCCTTTTGGTTCTTTTGTTTTTCGGCTCTTTCAATCTTTTCTTTATCTCCCCCTATCAAGAGCATCTCTAACATGTTCTCCATGTTCTCCATGTTCTTGAGCATCTATGTTCTCCCCCTTTGTGATACGATCATCATTTTCCGTTCTCCCCCTATCTCGATGATCTCATCTCTGTCTCCCCTTATCTCGATGATCTCTTCTCCCCTATGATCTCTTCTCCCCTATTTCTCTTCTCCCCCCTTTTTGTCACAAATTGTCAAACAGTGAACATACTAGACAAAAGGAAATCACTAACATCATTAGTCCATAGTGAAAAAGAGATAAAAGATCAGTTCCGGTATATAACAAAAATATAGATTGCGTACCGGTACTTGAATGCAAAAATCAAATAATTTCTTGAAACAAATCCAGATTTTGAAATATTTGAATTACCGATTTGTATTCCATCAAGAAAACAATTTAAGTGCATGAGAATAATATGAGATCACATAGACGTCATTCAATCCAATTAATTTTACAAAAATTAAAAAGATTTACTCCGAAATCATGAAAAATAAAGGTAAAACATTATAAACCGTTTTTCATGTTATATTCATCAAACACAAGTCATCAAAAATAATCTTGAGATCCAAAGTCTATCAAGATGTAACGGATGTACAAAGATGACTTACAGAGATTTCCAAATGACATCAATTTGATTTCTTACCCTTTCAAATTTGAGATAAGCACTAAAATACCTAAGGGTGGCTCTTTGAGCATCTTTCAACTATCCCACCTTATACCAACCAGGAGATTATTCAAAATATAAGAGCTTTGCATATAAATCTCCAAATGCTTCAACTAAAGATTTTCTCATAAAATACTATCAAGCATCCATAACATGTGGTAGCTTCACACACAAACCGGACGACCGGGGTGGCAGCTCTTTCCTACATGTGGTGGTAGTTTTCACACTCCTTTCGGATGTAACTCTTTCCACATCTTTTAAAATTCATTTATTTACCCTTGTAAGAATGCAATCTCTTACGTGAAAGAATTAAATCCCAAATTTTAATCAATCGGTCGTCTCACGTTTATCACAATGAATTCACACAACCGAGATAGATTAAGCATCTAAAGATCACACATGATTTCTAAAATTTGATGCTTATAATATCAAAAACTCCTATAATGAAGTATCTTCAAGATTATGATTATGGAGTAAAGTTGATAATCCAAATAAAATTAATTTGGAGTGAATAAACGTGAAGACCCTTTTCATTCAATGCACTTGTTCGTTAAAAACCTTTTGTTTAAACAAAACATAAAAACGAAGAGCATTGAAAACATGTAATGCAGAGATTCAGAAAAATATGAAAGGAAAACCAATCAAAGCATTACATACAGTCATAAGCTATTTAGAACTTAAGACAAGGAAAGATATCACCTTTCCGAATCCAAAATTGTCGAATTTTGGGTTGTCTTGATTCATTGTGGCCGGGGGTTGTCCGCTTTGACTGTTGGTCCACCTTAGGTCTTTGCCTCGTAGTGATCCACTTGTATGATTGATGATGTGGCTCGGACCTTTGGTGGGTTGAGTGAACTCCTTTGACTTGATGTGTCTTTTGATTCCGTTGAGTTCGCTCCGTAGATGAAGTTGCCGAAGGACTCTTCTTTCTCTTTTTCGGGCAATTCTTCACCAAATGTCCTTCAAGTCCACATAAGTGACAAGTTCTTCCTTTCAATTTCATTGTGGAACTTGAAGCATGAACAGTTTGGTCCTTTTTGAATCCCAAACCAACCTTGCTTGTTTGACCTAATCCGGACATACAATCATGTTTCTTCGAACCGGTTGAAAGCCTTTGTATGTCGAATTTGAGTTCATGAACTTGCTTGGTCAAAACTTGGTTGGTGACATGAATCTCCTCAAACTGTTTTTCTAGAAAACCAATCTTGTCTATATATGATGTAGCGTTTGTCTCCGATTGGTTTAGCTTTTCTTGGAGGATTTCATTATTATCCAATAAGCGTCCTTGTTCCTCCTCGAGATCATGAAGTTTTATCTTTAAAGCATGATTCTCGTCTTGATTCTCAAGTCGTTGCTTCTTCAACTTCTTGATATGCTTGGCCATCTTCTTAGATTCCGCAAGAAGTTGTTGATATGCCTCAACGAGTTCTTCCTCGTCCGACTCCCCCTCACTTGATGACTCTCCGCCGGATGTTGATATTTCATGCAAAATCAAAGGAATAGAGTCAGTGATTAAAGATGATAAGCAACCATTAGAAGAGGGAATATGAGAGGCATGAGAGGCAACAACTTTTTCCTCTTTACTTGAGGTCGATTCATTAGAAGTAGAATCGTCCCAAGTTTTTGCTTGCAAAGCCTTCTTTCTATATGATTTCTTAGAAGGACAATCCGTTGAAAAATGGCCGTAGCCTTTGCATCGATAGCATTGGATTTCCCCTTCGAAATCATCCTTTTCTTTTTCTTTAGAAGGTTTTGCAAAGCCTTTGAGTTTAGAGGATTTAGAACCCGATGATCCTTTAGAAGGTTTCGTGGATGAAGATCCATCGGTTCGATTCTTCCAAAATTTCCGACGAAATTTCATTACGATCCGCGCCAATTGTTCTTCAAAATCGGCAAAAGAGATTTCATCGTCGGAACTTGATTCGCTATCTTCTTCCTTTGTTGATTTGAATGCAATACCTGTAAGCTTAGAAGAAGACTTGGAAGAAACTTGATTAGTAGGAAAAGTCATTTCATAAGTTTGCAAAGCACCTACTAATTCCTCTATACTCATCTCATCCGGATGACTAACGGTTTCAATGGCGGTAACCTTTGCCCTAAACCGTTCCGGAAGAGTCCGAAGTATCTTTCTTACAATTTTCGACTCCGGGATCTTTTCTCCTAAATTAGCACATGTATTTATTACATCTTGAAGTCTAGTGTAATAATCTGTAAACAATTCATGCTCTTCCATATGAATAGAGTCAAATTGACTTGTAAGCATCTGGAGCTTTTGAATTTTTACAAGATTAGTACCCTCATGTGTAATTTTGAGAATATCCCAAATTTCCTTCGCGGTTTCACACGCGAAAATTCGTGTGAACTCAGTCGAGGAAAGAGAATTAAATAAAGCGTTCATACCTTTCCCATTGTAAGAAGATCTTTCAAATTCCTCTTTGGACCATCTAGAGCGAGGTTTTGGGGTAGTAGAATTTCCTACTTCCTCAACAGGATGCACCCAACCGCATTCCACGGATTGCCATACCCGCTCATCAATTGCGATGAGAAAAGCTCTCATCCGCACTTTCCAATAAGCATAATTTGTCCCATCAAAAAGAGGAGGTCTATAAATATTACCACTTTCACCCATCATGATAGATAAACCTAAAACCCTCTCTGATACCAATTGTTGGTTTTTATGGATCCACAAGGATCTAAATAGGTACTATCAAACAACTAGAGGGGGGTAAATAGGTGTAATACTTAAAAATTCAATCTCAGTGCAAAATAAAAACCAATGCGGAAAATAAAAACAGCACACCGAGATATACGTGGAAACTCCAATCCAGGAGAAAAACCACGGGACCAACACGCAATAACAATCCACTAAGAATAGAAGAATAACAAGGTGATTACCGACTCCACGGACTCAACCCCTCCTTCAGCTTCTTCGGACCTCGCGCTGACCGGTTGGATATCCACGCAATAACAATCCCTAAGAAAAGAAGAATAACAAGGTGATTACCGTCTCCACGGATTTAACCCCTCCTTCAATTTCTTGGACCTCGCGCTCCACCGTTTTGCCCGTCCACTGCTCACGTTCGAATCCACGAACGCACGCTTCGAATCCACGAAACGCCTTTAGCACACCGAATCCACGATGCCACGTCGAATCCACGACGCAAACTCAGTCGATAAGAATATTGACTTCGATGGTGATCCTTTGCTTAGATTATCAATGAAGAACCGTAGAAGAAATCTCTAAGCAAAGATTAGATCAATTCGACCAAAGATATGTTCTTGAAGGAACCATCGAATTGACCTAAAAGAGGCTATAAAGAAGAACGATAAAAACCTAGCCTCTAGGGTTGCTCTCAAGTGTTTTATAAATTAATCGGTAGAGAACCCACGTTCTTGAGAAACCCTAAATGTCTATTTATAGTTTAGAAACCTTTGGAAAGAGATAAGAATCAAAAACATACCTTATCTGGAAATTTTCAGGACGGCGATCCGGATCGGATTTACTGCGATCCGGATCGTCGTAACGAGATTGACGATTCCAGAAAACCAAGGGTTCGGGATCCGGATTGCATTGCCCGATCCGGATCGTTCATACAAATCAGAAAACTTAACATTCGGGATCCGGATCGGAAATTGCATGGATCCGGATCGAAGTCTTGTATGAAGCAACAACCTTCGGGATCCGGATCGTTGGCTCTGATCCGGATCCTGAACAAGTCCGAACACCAGTTTTTGATTATTATGCAATTAAAAGTTCATCCAAGTGTTTCTACACTATAAGAAAGTATTCGGATCACCACAATTATTTAGTTAAACATACCTGATCCTCTTGAATACTTTCTTCTTGAGATTGATGTAACTGATCCACAATTCTTCAACTTCAATCTTCAAGACTCAAGACACTAAGTGTCAACTTGAGCTCTTGTTGAATCTTCTCTAAGTCTTTGATTGCTGATTGACAATTTGATCCCTTTAAGACTCCGACTCAACTCACTGACTTGACTCACGAAATATGCCAACACCAAAAAGCCGTAACATGTGTGAGAGGTTGAGCATCTTGAGTCTATCCGTTCTGAGAGAGAGAGCATGGATTTTGACTATAGCCTGCATGAGCCACTACTCAATAGCGAGTTAGTCCGTTTGGACGCCCTACGTAATTCCTGCCCGTCAGCGGGAGGTGGTTGTAGGTGGGCGCAGGTTTGACTGGACCCGATGTGGCTGTCAGCTCGATTGGGTCGATTGAGCACCACGTGTGCGAGTGTTGCATATCTTTATCAGAGTTACCCCATTTGAGCTTTTTGATAGAGGCATGGTAGCTGTAGAGTGTCTCCAGCTTCTTCTTTCAGTTTTACTGCATTAGTTATCTTTTGCCTCTAGTAGTCTTGGTGGGCAGATCGTCGGGCCTAGTGGCGATACCCACTGAGAACTCCCTTTTTGCGTAGTTCTCACGCCCGTTGGGGGTTTTCCCCCTTTTTGTCCTTTCTCTCCTTTGTTTTGCAGAGTCTTGGCGGGTGTTGCCGTTCTGTGGTTGCTGTGCGTGGTGAGGGAGTAGCGAGCTAGATCCAGACCCATCTTTGGAGAGTAGCGGTACCCCCTTTTGAGGAGATCTTCAGTATAGTCGGTAGATTGGTATCTATTTCCTCTTTTGAGAGACTGATTGTAATGTACCGAATTTTCGGCACATAAATAAATGTAAATAAAGGTGGTATGAAAAACTAGTGTTATGAAAGTTGGGGAAGTAAGGAACATTTGGACGCGAGTTAGGCCCAAATCGGGTTAAAATGGACAGATCTAAAAATGTATTTGAAAAAGGGGGCCTAGATTTTTAGTGCAAAATTTGCAGTGTCGGAAAATTCCGAGAAAATTACGGGAGTCCCGTAAATATGTTTTAAGATCACAGAAAAAGTTTCGCGTTGATCGGATATCCGATAGTGAGAACGGGCTCCGCCAACAGTGTCGAAAAATTCTGAGAAAATTACAGGAGCTGTGTAATTATGTTTTAAGGTCACAGTAAAAATTTCGTGTTGATCGGATATCCGGATTGCGAGAACGGGGTCCGCCAATGATTCTGGACACAGTAGGGCTTTGGTGACCCAGAAATGGCCCAAACTGAAAATTTAAATTTTTCTGTGGTAAATTAAGCTGAAACGAAGCCGCCTGTCAAGTTTGGACGGAAACGGACGAAAAAAAGACAGAAAACGGGACAAAAACGGATTTCCAAGACGCGGGATGTGCGCAATGCGCACAGCTGGCGCGCACTAATGTGCGGGACGCGGCCACGTGGCCGCCCTTCCTCTTGCGTGGGCCGGGTGCACCCGGGTGGGTGTGGTGCACCGGCCGGTGCACGGTGCACCGTGCACCGTGCACCGTGGACCGCCCCCTCCCCTTTTCCTCTTTTTCTTCTTCTTCTTCCTCCCCGCAAGCCACTTCTTCTCCTTCTTCGTTTCCTTCTTCATCCGAGAGTGAGGGAGAGTGAGGGAGAAGGTCGGGGAGTGTTGCGGCGAGGCATTGTGGGCATCGTGGAGCGCGCAAAATGCTCCAAAAAGCCAGATGGACTACGCGATGCCGTCAAGGTAGGCCGTTTGTTATATTTTTGTCGTATTTCGGCACAGTTTCTATACTCCCTTTTGGATTATGGGTTTGACCCCTTTGCCCACATGCATGTTAGGGACCTAACTTCTCTGTGCCGTCTTACTGCTCGAGTTTTGCGGGCGTTTTTGGCACGTCTCGTTTTGCGTGCCGATACGAGGTAAGTGCTCCGTTTTGCGCACAGGTTGGACTAGCGGACACCATTTGTCGAGTAGACTCTAATGATACGCTCTGTTTTACGTACAGGGCTAAAAAAATGTGCATCGTTTTGCGTGCAATCCTATCGTAGAATGTGCACCGTTTTGCGTGCCAATACGGGGTACGTGCTCCGTTTTGCGTGCGGGTTGGACCAATGCGCACCATTTTACGTGTAGATTCTAATGTTGTGCATCATTTTTCGTGCAGGGCTAAGAAAAATATGCACCGTTTTGCGTGCAACCCTACAGTCAGACATGCACCGTTTTACGTGCAGTTTTGAGGTACGTGCACCGTTTCGCGTGCAGATCGTGTTGTCGCGCATCGTTTTGCGTGCCGGCTGAAGTGGCGCACACCATTTTTACGTATGGGTTTTAGTGACATGCATCGTTTTGCATGCAGGGTTGTAGGACGTGCACCGTTTTGCGTGCGGACTCGAGGGACGTGCACCGTTTTGCGTGCAAGCTCGAGGAAACAAGTGGGATCGCGCGGAGACCAATTGCAAGTGTCTACGAGCAATTGGGGACACCACAAGGTGGGGAATTCTGCCGAAATTGGGTGACCTCTCCCCTTGCTCCTTTGCTTTTCGATTCGAAGCATGATAGTAGCCTGTTAGAGGCGTTAGGTAATTATGATTATGATTGCCTGTGTAGATGGATTCAGATGAAAAAGTGCAACTGTTGGTTGCCAGAGATAGAGGAATAGATGTGCACGTGCAAGTGGACACAGAGGAAAAGTGCAACTGTTGGTTGCCAAACATATATGATGAATATGCATGCATAGAGATAATTATTAATTTATGAATGAGATGAAAATAATTGCATGCATGAAAATGATTAGCTATTCATGATTTTGAGCATGTTAGGGTATAACCCTAGGAATCACGTGACATAAGGGAACAGAACTTGTTGGTAGTAAGACTAGGAGAAAACCTAGTATAGGGGTTTGACGAGTGACATCAACTTAGGAGTTATCCTAGGGAGGACGAGTGGCATGGTCTTAGGTGACAACCTAAGGACACTGGATAGAGTGATCAACATAGAGGCAGAGAACTCTAGGATGTATATGACATGGAACTTAGGTAAAGGAAACCTAAGGAGAACTAGTGATCAACATAGAGTCAGAGAACTCTAGGATGTATATGACATGGAACTTAGGTAAAGGAAACCTAAGGAGGACTAGTGATCAACATAGAGTCAAGGACTCTAGGATGTGTATGACATGGAACTTAGGTAAAGAGAACCTAAGGTGAACTAGTGGTCAGCATAGAGTCAAGGAACTCTAGGACAAGTATGACATGGAACTTAAGTAAAGTAGAACAGAGAATTAGAGTCAGTGCAACTCTAAGTAAAGTGGAACAGAGAATTAGAGTCAGTGTAACTCTAAGTAAAGTGGAACAGAGAATTAGAGTCAGTGTAACTCTAAGTAAAGTGGAACAGAGAATTAGAGTCAGTGCAACTCTAAGTAAAGTGGAACAGAGAATTAGAGTCAGTGCAACTCTAAGTAAAGTGGAACAGAGAATTAGAGTCAGTGCAACTCTAAGTAAAGTGGAACAGAGAATTAGAGTCAGTGCAACTCTAAGTAAAGTGGAACAGAGAATTAGAGTCAGTGCAACTCTAAGTTAAAAGTGGAACATGAAAATAGAGTTAAGTTAACTCAAGGATTCAATGAGGAATCAGGAAAGTGGGATAAGATCCCAAGGTTAAAGAATTAAATAAATATAACCCTAGAAAGTCATAGGGTGTCTGGGCAAAAAAAAAAAAAAAGAAAAAAGGGACAATAACTTTAACTTCAATTTGAGTTAAATAAATAAGGTGAAATGTTTAAGAGTCCAGGAGACTCTCTAATTATCCTTATGGCAAGACCTAGGATAAGAGGTAATAAATGTAAAAGGTAAAGTTTAATAGCAAGCTAAAAGCGGCTAAAAGAGCATATCGAGAATGTAAAGGGCGCCTTCGAATTTGAGACTCGTCATTGTGGAGCAGGACTCCCTGGGCAGTGACCCGTCGGACGAGGTACTTTCGAAAGGCTAAAAGTGAAAGTAACGAGCTAAATGCTTAAAGAAAGAGATTGCCAGTGGCAAAAAGGGAGCTACAAGCTCGTATAAGACAGAAAAGCAAGTGTTAAGAGCAAAGAGGCCAAGTGCTAAAGTAAAAGAGAAAGAAAAGAGAAAGAAAAGAAAAGAGAAAGAAAAGAGAAAGAAAAAGAAAAGAGAAAGAAAAGAAAAGAAAAAGATAAAATGGGCGTACCTCCAGGGGTGAACGTACAACTGTCGGAGTTGGACAGGGTCCCTCTCCCGGGCAGCGACCCGTATGACAGGTTCTAGAGTACTCTTGTCAGAGTTGGGCAGTGACCCTATCGGGCAGTGTCCCGTATGACAAGTCCCCCCGGCAGGACGGGGTAACACTTGCGAGTGTTATCGGCAACCTTAGAAATCTTATCTGATGGTAGCAGGACTACCGGGCTGGGGCCCGTTGGATAAGAATTTCTGAGGGTTAACTTAAATTAAACCACCATAGGGTAAAGAATAAGAAGAACAGAGAGTGACCAAGGTGGCCGGGTTAGGGTAACCCAGTATACAGCGGCTTAGTGGCCGAGTTGGTGGTTAGTTGCCTAGTGTGGCTAGACAGAGTAGTGCTGGGTAGATGGTTATACACAGATAGTGTAGTGATATGTTATATTGCATAGCTGCATTTTGATATTGAGGATTTAGTTTCCTAGCACTATTATTATTGCTTCCATTGGACCAAGTGGTGTAGGACACTTTTTCTCGGTGGTTGAACCCACTGGGAACTCTGTCGTAGTTCTCACACCCCTTGGGTGACTCCCCCCCCACAGGTTCAGGTATGGATGTAGCGATCGCGACGGTTCAGAGGCAGACGGCGAGATATACGACAGGGGCAAGGGCCCAGCAGCATAGAGACCTAGAGGGTCTAGCAGAGGTATCCCACTTTTATATTTCTTGAGTGAACCTTGTATGGTGAGGAGATGATGTAAAAGAATTGTAATAATTTTATTAGCAAGTTCAGAAATGTAAAGTGTAATAAATTTAAGTTATGGTTCACTCTTGTATGCTTTCATTATCGCTTAAACCGTTTGTTTATAAAATGAAAGTTCAAATTTATAGTGATTTTTAGTACTCTGATATTGAGCTTCCGCATATACTTGTTGTATGATTATGGATGTTACCGTTCCTTTCGGGTAGTGAAAGGTCATACCCAATTGGCGGGTCTGTTGGCGTGCCCGAACCGTACAAATTGGCGGACTCGGGGCGTGACAGATTAGAGTGGTATCGGAGCCTAGGAATAGTCCTAGGTGGATAGCAACCTTAGGGAGACCCTAGGGATTAGCACGAGAGAGTGCGACGATTATTGGGCGAAAGTATTTGATTGGTTATTGTTGTTCCCAAAAAGGATGTTGGGACTGATTGAGGGCGACGAGCTTTTATTCTTCGGATATTACGTTGGCGGCCGACAACGTAATGTTGGAGATGAAAGGGAGTACCCTCTTATACTTCGCATGATTGAGTCCACGAGCCTTTTCGTCGGTGTGTAGACTGCGCGTTGCTCAAATGTCTAAATTTGGGCTGGTTGTGTCGTTGTGGTGTGCATATTAGCGATGACACCACATAGGGAGACGCACCTGTTTTGACCCGAGTCACGAGAGGGCACGGGGTCAAACGACGTATACGAGCTGCGATAGCAGGGAACCGCATCTGTTGGAATAGTCCAGCAGCAGGTCAGACTTCTTGCCGTCGGCGGAAATTCCCCGCCGACAGGAAGACAGGTTTCGACGCCTAAGAGTAACGTCAGCGTGACAGTTGGAGCAGATAGATGGGCTCCAGTGACTGATAGCGCAACAAGTTGAGGCTGCATAAATGACGCATGGGTATACGGCGTCGCCACCCGTAGGGGCGACAGTAAAGAAATGGATGTGGCCGCCGAACTTTTGTCGGCGCAGCCAACACCTTCTGCATAGGGTGTTTTACGCTTGTGTCAGCTAGGTTGCTGGCAAAGTATGGTTAGTAAGGTCCAGTAAGAGACCGACTCGCGAGGTAAATGGTGATCGCTATGTCGCGAGAGCCAAGTTGCAGTGCTCTGAGGGTTAGGGCAAGAAAGATTTACGAGCCTGGCGGCGTGAATTTGCCCCTGATGACGGTAGTAACCGTGTGGCGCGACAACTGTGGCTGTGTTGCCGCATAGTAGAGTTGGTGAGGCCCAGAGTAGGCTTCAGGATGCGGGAACCTCTCGAAAGAGCGAGAGTTTTGTGGCGCCGTTCTGATGAATCGGTGTAATGGCAAGGGTTGCCACCGTAGTCTTTGCGAGTTGATCACCAGAGGTGGTGGACAGTTATTTTTGGTGCCTCAACCCAGTTGGGAGAGGTGTACAGGAGTTACGCGCGTGTTTAAGCAAGTTGCTTAACATTCTGGATTACGCAAGTTAGCGTAGGGGTGTAGGACGCCCAACTGTTTAGGTGCTCATGGAGCACAGGTACGGTTTAGCCAGAGAGAGCTGATTAGGTAGTGTATTAGCCTTTGCCAAGTGTGGCCAGAGTTGATATAGAGAGTTTGGGTCGTGGATTGACGACTTGTCAGTTGATTTTGCTCAGTGGAGCATAGTGGTCGCGTGGCGACGATTAGCGGGTTCGCTTGTGGACGATCCGTGCTTGGACCATGTTTGTGGACTGTGGGCCTGTAGCCCAGTGGGCAGGCGCAGTCGGCTGTGAGAGACAGTGGCCCGAGACCTGATGGCGGGGCATGATAGAGATTTGGTCGGGACGGTAGTCCGAGCGATGACCCGGGAACGTGGAATGCCACGTGTGAGCATTGAGGCTATTAGTACACTGAGATTAGTACACTGAGAGTGTGATATGACCAGGCCGTAGAGCTAGTGGTGATTGAGGTGCTGTAGCTCCTAGTGGGAGTGTTGGTGTAGCAATCCTAAGTGAGGATCTACCCGTTTGACGATTGGGTCTGTGTGCTAGTGAGAGCCATTATACAGAGTTGGACTGGTTGGGCTATAGGCCCCTATTAGACCGTGGTCTGTGGACCTATTAGTAGTCTGAGATATCGGGTTAGCTGATAACCCGTGGACTTAGAGCGCTAGTAGCGTGTGAGATAGTTGAGGACTGGTGGATTGGCCTTTGCCCTCCACATTAGGCAGCGGAGTGACCGGAAAATGCGGTAAATGTAATTAGTTGCAGATGCAACCTCATTGTGAAAGGTAAAATGACCGCGGAATTAAAGTGAAGATTTCGCAAGAAGAGACTTCGCCATTTGTAGCAATTGAGAGAGAACAAGTGCTCAAATGTGTCTCTCACCTACTTGGTAAAAATGGCCAGACACCAGGTCTGAGTTTGTCCCTGAGTTGAGGTAGGGATCCAGGAATGGGCTGCTCGTGTAATTGTAGGCGAGCAGGCAATTTGATGCCGGTCACGATGTACAGTGAGCCCGGTAGTGAGGGCAAGATTTCCTCCCTCTCGATCAAGTAGGAGTCGAGATGTGATTCAAGTTTCGAGGACGAAACTTATTTTAAGGGGGGTAGAATGTAATGTACCGAATTTTCGGCACATAAATAAATGTAAATAAAGGTGGTATGAAATACTAGTGTTATGAAAGTTGGGGAAGTAAGGAACATTTGGACGCGAGTTAGGCCCAAATCGGGTTAAAATGGACAGATCTAAAAATGTATTTGAAAAAGGGGGCCTAGATTTTTAGTGCAAAATTCGCAGTGTCGGAAAATTCCGAGAAAATTACGGGAGTCCCGTAAATATGTTTTAAGATCACAGAAAAAGTTTCGCGTTGATCGGATACCCGATAGTGAGAACGGGCTCCGCCAACAGTGTCGAAAAATTCTGAGAAAATTACAGGAGCTGTGTAATTATGTTTTAAGGTCACAGTAAAAATTTCGTGTTGATCGGATACCCGGATTGCGAGAACGGGGTCCGCCAATGATTCTGGACACAGTAGGGCTTTGGTGACCCAGAAATGGCCCAAACTGAAAATTTAAATTTTTCTGTGGTAAATTAAGCTGAAACGAAGCCGCCTGTCAAGTTTGGACGGAAACGGACGAAAAAAAGATAGAAAACGGGACAAAAACGGATTTCCAAGACGCGGGATGTGCGCAATGCGCACAGCTGGCGCGCACTAATGTGCGGGACGCGGCCACGTGGCCGCCCTTCCTCTTGCGTGGGCCGGGTGCACCCGGGTGGGTGTGGTGCACCGGCCGGTGCACGGTGCACCGTGCACCGTGCACCGTGGACCGCCCCCTCCCCTTTTCCTCTTTTTCTTCTTCTTCTTCCTCCCCGCAAGCCACTTCTTCTCCTTCTTCGTTTCCTTCTTCATCCGAGAGTGAGGGAGAGTGAGGGAGAAGGTCGGGAAGTGTTGCGGCGAGGCATTGTGGGCATCGTGGAGCGCGCAAAATGCTCCAAAAAGCCAGATGGACTACGCGATGCCGTCAAGGTAGGCCGTTTGTTATATTTTTGTGGTATTTCGGCACAGTTTCTATACTCCCTTTTGGATTATGGGTTTGACCCCTTTGCCCACATGCATGTTAGGGACCCAACTTCTCTGTGCCGTCTTACTGCTCGAGTTTTGCGGGCGTTTTTGGCACGTCTCGTTTTGCGTGCCGATACGAGGTAAGTGCTCCGTTTTGCGCACAGGTTGGACTAGCGGACACCATTTGTCGAGTAGACTCTAATGATACGCTCTGTTTTACGTACAGGGCTGGAAAAATGTGCATCGTTTTGCGTGCAATCCTATCGTAGAATGTGCACCGTTTTGCGTGCCAATACGGGGTACGTGCTCCGTTTTGCGTGCGGGTTGGACCAATGCGCACCATTTTACGTGTAGATTCTAATGTTGTGCATCATTTTTCGTGCAGGGCTAAGAAAAATATGCACCGTTTTGCGTGCAACCCTATAGTCAGACATGCACCGTTTTACGTGCAGTTTTGAGGTACGTGCACCGTTTCGCGTACAGATCGTGTTGCCGCGCATCGTTTTGCGTGCCGGCTGAAGTGGCGCACACTATTTTTACGTATGGGTTTTAGTGACATGCATCGTTTTGCGTGCAGGGTTGTAGGACGTGCACCGTTTTGCGTGCGGACTCGAGGGACGTGCACCGTTTTGCGTGCAAGCTTGAGGAAACAAGTGGGATCGCGCGGAGACCAATTGCAAGTGTCTACGAGCAATTGGGGACACCACAAGGTGGGGAATTCTGCCGAAATTGGGTGACCTCTCCCCTTGCTCCTTTGCTTTTCGATTCGAAGCATGATAGTAGCCTGTTAGAGGCGTTAGGTAATTATGATTATGATTGCCTGTGTAGATGGATTCAGATGAAAAAGTGCAACTGTTGGTTGCCAGAGATAGAGGAATAGATGTGCACGTGCAAGTGGACACAGAGGAAAAGTGCAACTGTTGGTTGCCAAACATATATGATGAATATGCATGCATAGAGATAATTATTAATTTATGAATGAGATGAAAATAATTGCATGCATGAAAATGATTAGCTATTCATGATTTTGAGCATGTTAGGGTATAACCCTAGGAATCACGTGAGATAAGGGAACAGAACTTGTTGGTAGTAAGACTAGGAGAAAACCTAGTATAGGGGTTTGACGAGTGACATCAACTTAGGAGTTATCCTAGGGAGGACGAGTGGCATGGTCTTAGGTGACAACCTAAGGACACTGGATAGAGTGATCAACATAGAGGTAGAGAACTCTAGGATGTATATGACATGGAACTTAGGTAAAGGAAACCTAAGGAGAACTAGTGATCAACATAGAGTCAGAGAACTCTAGGATGTATATGACATGGAACTTAGGTAAAGGAAACCTAAGGAGGACTAGTGATCAACATAGAGTCAAGGACTCTAGGATGTGTATGACATGGAACTTAGGTAAAGAGAACCTAAGGTGAACTAGTGGTCAGCATAGAGTCAAGGAACTCTAGGACAAGTATGACATGGAACTTAAGTAAAGTGGAACAGAGAATTAGAGTCAGTGCAACTCTAAGTAAAGTGCAACAGAGAATTAGAGTCAGTGTAACTCTAAGTAAAGTGGAACAGAGAATTAGAGTCAGTGTAACTCTAAGTAAAGTGGAACAGAGAATTAGAGTCAGTGCAACTCTAAGTAAAGTGGAACAGAGAATTAGAGTCAGTGCAACTCTAAGTAAAGTGGAACAGAGAATTAGAGTCAGTGCAACTCTAAGTAAAGTGGAACAGAGAATTAGAGTCAGTGTAACTCTAAGTAAAGTGGAACAGAGAATTAGAGTCAGTGCAACTCTAAGTAAAGTGGAACAGAGAATTAGAGTCAGTGCAACTCTAAGTTAAAAGTGGAACAGGAAAATAGAGTTAAGTTAACTCAAGGATTCAATGAGGAATCAGGAAAGTGGGATAAGATCCCAAGGTTAAAGAATTAAATAAATATAACCCTAGAAAGTCATAGGGTGTCTGGGCAAAAAAAAAAAAAAAGAAAAAAGGGACAATAACTTTAACTTCAATTTGAGTTAAATAAATAAGGTGAAATGTTTAAGAGTCCAGGAGACTCTCTAATTATCCTTATGGCAAGACCTAGGATAAGAGGTAATAAATGTAAAAGGTAAAGTTTAATAGCAAGCTAAAAGCGGCTAAAAGAGCATATCGAGAATGTAAAGGGCGCCTTCGAATTTGAGACTCGTCATTGTGGAGCAGGACTCCCTGGGCAGTGACCCGTCGGACGAGGTACTTTCGAAAGGCTAAAAGTGAAAGTAACGAGCTAAATGCTTAAAGAAAGAGATTGCCAGTGGCAAAAAGGGAGCTACAAGCTCGTATAAGACAGAAAAGCAAGTGTTAAGAGCAAAGAGGCCAAGTGCTAAAGTAAAAGAGAAAGAAAAGAGAAAGAAAAGAAAAGAGAAAGAAAAGAGAAAGAAAAAGAAAAGAGAAAGAAAAGAAAAGAAAAAGATAAAATGGGCGTACCTCCGGGGGTGAACGTACAACTGTCGGAGTTGGACAGGGTCCCTCTCCCGGGCAGCGACCCGTATGACAGGTTCTAGAGTACTCTTGTCAGAGTTGGGCAGTGACCCTATCGGGCAGTGTCCCGTATGACAAGTCCCCCCGGCAGGACGGGGTAACACTTGCGAGTGTTATCGGCAACCTTAGAAATCTTATCTGATGGTAGCAGGACTACCGGGCTGGGGCCCGTTGGATAAGAATTTCTGAGGGTTAACTTAAATTAAACCACCATAGGGTAAAGAATAAGAAGAACAGAGAGTGACCAAGGTGGCCGGGTTAGGGTAACCCAGTATACAGCGGCTTAGTGGCCGAGTTGGTGGTTAGTTGCCTAGTGTGGCTAGACAGAGTAGTGCTGGGTAGATGGTTATACACAGATAGTGTAGTGATATGTTATATTGCATAGCTGCATTTTGATATTGAGGATTTAGTTTCCTAGCACTATTATTATTGCTTCCATTGGACCAAGTGGTGTAGGACACTTTTTCTCGGTGGTTGAACCCACTGGGAACTCTGTCGTAGTTCTCACACCCCTTGGGTGACTCCCCCCCCACAGGTTCAGGTATGGATGCAGCGATCGCGACGGTTCAGAGGCAGACGGCGAGATATACGACAGGGGCAAGGGCCCAGCAGCATAGAGACCTAGAGGGTCTAGCAGAGGTATCCCACTTTTATATTTCTTGAGTGAACCTTGTATGGTGAGGAGATGATGTAAAAGAATTGTAATAATTTTATTAGCAAGTTCAGAAATGTAAAGTGTAATAAATTTAAGTTATGGTTCACTCTTGTATGCTTTCATTATCGCTTAAACCGTTTGTTTATAAAATGAAAGTTCAAATTTATAGTGATTTTTAGTACTCTGATATTGAGCTTCCGCATATACTTGTTGTATGATTATGGATGTTACCGTTCCTTTCGGGTAGTGAAAGGTCATACCCGATTGGCGGGTCTGTTGGCGTGCCCGAACCGTACAAATTGGCGGACTCGGGGCGTGACACTGATGTAGTGAGGATATGATGTATTGAGAGCTGGTACACTGATGTTGTATTTGAGATATCTCCCTGTTGAGCTATGAGTTTTGTACTCGAGGTTATTGTATGATTATCATTTTTGGGAGATGGACCTTGTTGTTTTATCTTCAGTTGTACAGTGGTTGATTTTATTTCTATAGCAGTTTTATCTTTTAGCTCTGATATCTGTTAGCTGTAGCTCTTTTTGCAGGTAGGACGCTTCGCCTATGCGGGTTTGGCATAGGTGGCGGATCTGTTGGCGAGCCCGGGTCGCAGTTTCGACCCCGGGGCGTGACAGATTAGGTGGTATCAGAGCCTAGGTTGTAGGTCATGGATGACTTAGAAACCCTAGGCTTGTGGTTGGACCCTAGGATGACTTCGTGAGAGTCGTGATTTGTAGCGAGAGTCCTGATTGAGTTTTACACCTCTCCCGAGGGACGGGATGAGTGATTGGCATGTTTATTCTCCTAAGTAGTTATGTTGGCTGCAGACAACATAACGCTGTGGAATGGGTGACATGCTCTAGACTTTCGCTGGATTGGGTCAAGCGTTGTTGTGTGCTGATTTGCGGTTTCGTCGTGGCGAGCAGTGTCTCCCCGACGCTGGGTTTGGGACCCTTGTGCATCCTGTCATGGCAGTTGAGCTTGAGCGGTTGGTTTTGGGCTGGATACCCGGATTGAGGTCAGAGAGTTCTGGACCCAGATGACAGGATTGTTAGAGGCATATCAGCGGCAGAGTGAGCAGCTAGTTTGGTGATGCCGTTGTCAGAGCAGTGGGCAGCCCGACAGTACTTTTCTTCTGAGACCACCAGGATGTAGTATCCTCAGCGGCAGGGATTTCTGTAGTGCCAATGGAGTGAGTGGCCCCTTCCGTGCCAATGTTTAGTGCCAAGGCACTGAGGTAGGGTTGATGGTTGACAGCGGAGGAGCTGTGGGGCATGTTTGATTTAGCGAGCCAGATTGGCAGATGAACCACCCCGACTCGTAAGATTGTGTTTGGAGCTGGACACTGCAGTTCCTTGGATGGGGATCTGCCGCTAGAGGCGAGTTCTGGAGGGAGGCGCTTGGCGCTAGGTGATGGAGGACAGATCGGCAGGCAGAGGCATTTTCGTTTTGCTTTCCTGGGTGGTGGATATCCTTGTGGATGGTTAATGTAAAGCTTACCCAAGGGAATTCTACCCTTTGTGATTTATAACTTGCATATTTTGAATGTATTATATGGGATTGAGGGGTGAGCTTAGTAAGGATAAGTGTATAGGGAATTGCATGGATTAATGGTGTTTTGTCTTATGACGGTTGCAATGATGGATTTCTGAGATGTTGGGGATCGGGTGGACCCCGATGGCAGTATCAGTGTCCATATCAGAGTAGTGCAACGGTAGCGTGGTTTTGCTGTCTGCGGAGGATCGTATCTGTTGCCTCAGCGTGAGCAGAGACAGAGGTCGTGCTCCCTTGTGATTGATTGGATATTTTCTGGTGGACTAAGCGACAACCGCTTGCATCGTGTGGATGAGCTTGTGCCGCCTGGTTGGAGGGCGCCACGGCAGTGGATCGGGTTGTTGCAGGTGTGATTTCATCACAGCAGTCGGAGTTAGTGCACTTTGCTTTCCGGCATGGACTAAAGGCAGAGTTATTACCACGTGCACTAGAGGTACAGGATACCATCGGTGTTATGCATGTGAAGGAGGCTTGTGGATTATGTTCAGTGTCGTTGAGACCATGAGTTATACCAGCAAACCTTTTGATATGGGTGGCAGTTCGATGTTTTGACCCAGTGCTTGGGATTGGTTGGCACGGCACCACTGGATGGTTAAGTGCAGAGAGGGTGCTGATTGTGACTTTTGCGAGGCAGACAAAGGAGGCTTGTTGTGGGGAGATTGTTCGAACACACAGGGTTTAGCGACTGTGTGAGAGGAGCTTATGGTGGCGCCGGGACCGAAGGATATTTCTATTGCTGCGAAATCCCGGGTGTGAGTCCACTCGAGTTGATGATTATGCCGCCTGTTAGGGAGATTGAGATTGCGGTTGACGTGGTTCTGGAAACCGCGCCAACCTCAATAGCACCACTTGGATTATCGGTAAGAGCTGGGAGAGTTGATCGCACCGGTGCAGGGATCTGTTGGATGGAGGGTCTGTTTGACCTAGTGCCACGTCGTTGATACACGACGGTGAGAGCCCTTTAGGATTGGAGTCCAGGCAGGTTCAGGTATTATTTAGAACCTTTTGAAGGAGCTATATTCCGGCAGTTATTGTATGATGCCTGCGCCAATTTGGAATTTCAGCGGAAGGCATTGTCTAGATGGTGTTCAGGACACGGTAGGGGCAATATGAGTACAGTGAAGCCAATGGATTGACTAATGCCCTGTTGCCTCTAGATTGAGGAATTTTGTATTTCTGTTGGCCTTGAACGGTTGGTTAGCGGCATCCTCCAGGGATATTTTGGTTTTACCCCCTCCCTGAGTGATTTAGAGCTTGGGCAGCATTTGTAGATGGTGTGTCAAGGTCTGTGGGGAAGAAGCTTTATGCTAAGTCGTTGTGGTACAAGTTTTAGCTTCGAGAGCATATCTTCCTGGATTACTTATTCTAGCCGTAGGGGCGGCGGTGGAAATCCGGCCAAAAGGGATGCTATTTAGGACTGACCGAGATCGACGGTCATTGTTGGGGTGAGGAGTTTTAGACCGGATAGTGCTAGCAGAGCTTGATGAGCGGATGATGAGATTGGTACCAGCGCCGATTTTTTTACCTAGTCAGTGGTGGGAGTTGGATTTGCGAGTTATAGTGATACCTCCCGTAGTGGCTGTAGAGCCACCATTGGATTTTGTGAGCATCCAGTATCACCCCGTCAGAGCCACTGTGGCGGCGGATGCCTGGAGCAGAAGAGCTATTTGGGAGTCGAGTTTGACGGTTCCATAGCTGGCACTGTGTGGGGCCATTCTGGTGTACAGAGTTCGAGTTTGTGTCCCAGAGGATCCCTTTTGATGAGAGGCTGCAGCTGAGCAATCCACTTAGGTGGTTGAGTTTTGAGGGCGACCGAGTGTGAACCCCCGCTTGTTAGGGCCCCTTTTCTGTGCAGGTGTTTGTGTGGATGTGATTCGGGTCGCTTTGGTTGAGCTGGCTCTTGGGAGTGATTTTAGAGCGTGTTACTCAGGCTGTTCGTTCCTTTCCCCCAGTCTTTTGTTGGAGTTTGGAGGTTTTTCTGCGTCTCAGCTCAAGAGTGTAATGTTTTGGACCCCTCGCCCGTGATTGACTCGTTCCTTTTGGGGTCTGTGAGAGTTTGGAGTACGAGGGACGCCCGTTGCGAATTCCGACTCGTGAGGTGAGGGAATTGCGCAATCGGGCTATGCCGTACTGGTAGTTGCTGTTGTTGTTGCTGAGTAATCACGGGGTGTGATTGGTGACTTGGGAGCTGGGGACTGCGGTGTTGGGTATCAACCCCTGGTTTCTGAGACTCCTTGGGAGTTGCTCTAGTTTCGAGGACGAAACTTTCTTTTAGTGGGGGAGGATGTGGTGACCCGGATCTTTGCAGGGCTTCTACAGTGTGACCAGCAGCTTCTGGAAGCCTACGTGGCATGTCGGCGGTGTTCGCGCGCCAATTTGGACACAAGAGATGGACTCGGGGCTTAAAATGGATCTCGTAGGTAATCGGGGGACCCCATCGGATGTTTAGAAGAGTTTACGCGTGGAGTGGATATCAAATTTAGGCTCGGCGCGGAATTCGGATTAAAAATACCTTTCCGGGAGCCTCCGGCAAATTATAGGAGTGGAATTTGGCAAAATGGACGCCGGATTTGGAATCAGCGCGCGAAAACGGTGAAGATGGGCTATTTACTTGTATTTTTCGGAGCTTGCTACAGTAAAATTAAAGTTCATCGCCGGAACAGTGATTCCGGCGATCGCCGGCGGCGGCGGGCAGCGGCGGAAGGCGGCGGAAGGCGCTCGGGCAGGCGGCTAGCGGCCGCGGGCAGGCGCTGAGGGCGCGGGCAGGTGCGCGGTCCACCGCGGAGGGCGTGCGCCGGGAGCGGGCCACGTGGCGCTCTCCTGTTGGCCGGCGCAGCAGGCGCGGTCCACGGAACTTGGGCCCGGGTGCATGGTGAACCGGGTGGACACGTGGCAAATGGTTATTGGTTCGGTGTTGTGCGCGCGGTCCACGCAACGCGCGGGGCAGGTGTCGGGGCAGGTGGCCGTACGCGGGCAGGTGGGCCGGTCGTGGGCAGCGCCACGTGGCGCCCGCTGATTCGCGGGCGCCACCCACCGCGTTGACTGCGGGCGGGGGCACGTGGCGCTCTCCGCGGGCACTTGAATGGCTGTACCGTGTTCGGCGGACACGTGGCGGGCCCTGGGCTGGGTCGGAGGGAGGCGCGATCCCGTGCGACGGGATGGGCCGGGCTGGGCCGCACTGTGCGCGCCCGAAACTTGGCGGGCCGGGCCGCACTGTGCGCGCCCGAATTCGGGCGGACCGGACCGAGCGCCCGGAAGTTGGGACAAGATTGGAATTTTCCCAATTGTTTTCTTCAGCCTATAAATAGGCAGCCCGAGCCCTCTTTTCTGCTCTTTTTCTCTCAGCCCTTGCAAGATCTCCCCGAGCTCCCTTCTTGGAAGATTTTCATCTTCAAGTCCTTGATCTTCCAGCAGAGTTTTGGGATTTTTGGTAGCACGTATCCCGAGGTTCTGGATTTTACGGCGCGGCGCGACGTTGCATTTCCTGTGTTCCCCTTCGTCGCAACGGCAGTGTTTTAGCTCCCCTGGGCTACCCCGAGATCCTTTTTCTGTGATTCTTGCGCCGACAGACTCCTAAGAGGTAGGGCTTCATCTTTCATTTTGATCGCGCTTTCCCGTTTCGAGTTTTTGGCACGGATCCCGAGGCGACACTGTGACCCATTTTCTGTTTGGCTTTGTGGGACAGCATCAAGGTGTTTTGGCCATATCTTTGCTCACGAGCGTCTGACGGAAACGAGCTTATACAACTTTTTCATCTTCAGATCGCAAGGAACGCGCTCGTATTTTTCTTGGATTTTTCTGAGATTTCATCAGAGGTGAGAATCACTGTTTCTCTGTGTACAGTGCTACAGTCTTTTGTGCTGAAATCTTTTGAGTGTACCACCTTGTCGAATTTATATCTTGGCTTACCGAACTCAGATTTGGGCGTGCAAGCTACCGTTGCGAAGCTATCGACGCGAGGATCGCGGTGATATTTTTCTGGGAATTTTCTGGGCTCTTGCTGCAGGTGAAAATTAAGCATTTCTGGGACTGTTGTTGTATGTGTGTGTGAGAGCAGATTTTGGAATGTATGTATAATTGTGGACTTTGTATTGTGCCCGGAGAGTTACGGGTGGGCTGAACTTATTGGAGCAAGGGATTAGAGTTATCTGGTGTTTTCAGCTGTTGGGCTTTAGACAGTCAGCTTTTCAGGTGGGTGCCTTATTCCCGGAACCGGTGGACGGTTCTCTAAATTTTTATATGTTAGCATTGCATGCAGGTGAATGGTACAATAGCTGGGATTGATCGGTAAGTTTAACAATGAGGATTTTATGGAAATTGCAAGTGAATTATTCATAGTATGACAAGGGTATTAATCAAATAGTCATGTTGATGATTAGTGGAAGCTTATCTAAGGCAAGGATACCCTATATGATTAATTATCATGCCATATTAGCACATAACCTTTTATGAGGATGGTTTATGCATTGGGATAGGATTATGTAGTTATGTGCAGGTTCTACTCTGAGGAGCCATTATGGATTGAGAATTATGGACAGGTATGGTCATTGATAATTTTGGCATGAGGTTTATTTTCTTTATTCTTCTTGAGGACAAATGCATGCTTGTATGGACATATGTGTATGGACATATAGTTAGGCCATCTTTTACTGCTGCACTACATATTGGAACTTGACTTAGGAGAAACCATGTTATTCCTTTCTCCTTCTTGTTAGTCAGGCGGTCTGTGTTGCTCGGGTGCGAGCAGGGGTCTGGGGTAGTGTAGCAGGGACATTAGTGACAGGGACGGGTTGTGCTGGATTGCGGCTGGCAGGGTTTTGGCGGTGACCGCGGACTTTGGGCGGTTGACCGGAGGTCGGTTATAGTACTTTGGTTATGGACGGCAGGGTATTGCGGCAACCGCGGATATTGGGCGGTTGACCGGATATTTATTGATGTATCAAATTGGGTATTAGACTTTCCTCTAGGGGATGGAGTTTCCACTTATCGTTTACTGTTGTATCCGTTTAGGGATCGGGTTTCCCTTTAGTGGACGAGTTTTTCCACTTTGATCAGAGTCGTGATCCAGTCCTGCTATACAGTGATACTCGACACAGAGATACTTGTGATACTGATGACAGAGTTACTTTACTCGTGCGAGTCGCTCCCCTCGAGTGCCACTCCAGAGTGTGCGACTGGACGGATCGATGCCAGTCTGTTACTTACTTTTGTGTGCGATCGGACGGTTCGATGCCGATCTGTTACTTACTTTGGGATGCGACCGTACCGGTCAGAAGTCGGTCTGTATCCCGCGATTGAGATCTGGAGTTCGACAGCAGAGCAGGCAGTACCAGTGATTACTGGTCTATCGATTGGGTTTATTCAGGCAGATACTTTTTGTTACACTCGTGCCTGGGGGACCGAGTGGAGTCTAGTAGCTGTGTTTAGACCAGTGCTAGTATTGTTGGGAACCGTTCGGGGTTTGACGGTGGTCCCGTGGTCGTTGTGAGTTCTTTGACCATTGTGTGAGAGGTTGAGCATCTTGAGTCTATCCGTTTTGAGAGAGAGAGCATGGATTTTGACTATAGCCTGCATGAGCCACTACTCAATAGCGAGTTAGTCCGTTTGGACGCCCTACGTAATTCCTGCCCGTCAGCGGGAGGTGGTTGTAGGTGGGCGCAGGTTTGACTGGACCCGATGTGGCAGTCAGCTCGATTGGGTCGATTGAGCACCACGTGTGCGAGTGTTGCATATCTTTATCAGAGTTACCCCATTTGAGCTTTTTGATAGAGGCATGGTAGCTGTAGAGTGTCTCCAGCTTCTTCTTTCAGTTTTACTGCATTAGTTATCTTTTGCCTCTAGTAGTCTTGGTGGGCAGATCGTCGGGCCTAGTGGCGATACCCACTGAGAACTCCCTTTTTGCGTAGTTCTCACGCCCGTTGGGTGTTTTCCCCCTTTTTGTCCTTTCTCTCCTTTGTTTTGCAGAGTCTTGGCGGGTGTTGCCGTTCTGTGGTTGCTGTGCGTGGTGAGGGAGTAGCGAGCTAGATCCAGACCCATCTTTGGAGAGTAGCGGTACCCCCTTTTGAGGAGATCTTCAGTATAGTCGGTAGATTGGTATCTATTTCCTCTTTTGAGAGACTGATGTAGTGAGGATATGATGTATTGAGAGCTGGTACACTGATGTTGTATTTGAGATATCTCCCTGTTGAGCTATGAGTTTTGTACTCGAGGTTATTGTATGATTATCATTTTTGGGAGATGGACCTTGTTGTTTTATCTTCAGTTGTACAGTGGTTGATTTTATTTCTATAGCAGTTTTATCTTTTAGCTCTGATATCTGTTAGCTGTAGCTCTTTTTGCAGGTAGGACGCTTCGCCTATGCGGGTTTGGCATAGGTGGCGGATCTGTTGGCGAGCCCGGGTCGCAGTTTCGACCCCGGGGCGTGACAAAAAGAATACATGAGTTAAACTCCTAAAACAAACTCTAGACTTAGACGTTTGTACTCTCTGCAAAAAGAAACAATTCTTGACAAAAGAGATCGTTAGATAACTCAAGAATATTTAGCATTCAAAAACCAAACACAGAGATAGAGTTTATACTCACCATGACATTCATGAACTCAGATATGTAATAAGATCACAATAAAAAATAGACATATCTTCTAAGAATTAAAATTCAAATGTCATAGGTTTGTTAGTTAACAACAACTTGTTAGTTATATTACATGCCCAAATAGTTAGTCGAATAGATAGTCGAGTCATGCATTCAAACACAATACAAAACCAAAGTTGAGTTGTTGTATACTTACCTTCCAGGTTTCAGTATCCCCACCAAATGTCAAACATTGTTTGTCATTATCTTTCACCCCCTTTTTTGTCACAAAATTAGCCAAAATTACAAAATAAAGGGAGTTAACAAGTTCAAAAACTAAAGGAAATATAAGAACTAAAACTAAAAACCTGCAAAAGAAGATATTAGAAAGAAAATCAATCTTCGGATTCTGATTCCTCAGAGCTAGTACAGCCCATCTTTGAGAACATCTTTTTCACCAACTTGTTCATTGAAGTGAACTTCTTAGTTAGGGTAATCTGGGCTGCAGTAATGAGTTCAAGTTCATCGGAAATTCGCTTTTGCTCTTTAGTAATTTGCTCTTGCTCAAATGATAAGCGTTGCTGCTCCTTAAAGATCGATGTAACGGATGCTTCATCATCTGGCATGGGTGCTTGCCTTGAAGGTGATGCAGAATTGCTGACGGAGGGTTTCGTCCCGCGCGGAGGAGTTGGTGTGACATGAGGCAACTTATGGAAGGACTTAACAACTGTGGATTTTTTGATCATACCTAAACAGTGTTGATAAGTTGTTGAACTGATATCAACCTGAAATTTCTTCAAAATCCTCATTATGATCAAAGGAAATGGGAGTCTTTCCGTGGGGTGGGGATGCTCAACGTATCTTGTCATCCTATTCCAAATGAGGTATGGAATATTGATATTTAACCCCACTGCCTCTAACGGATGTCCTAAGAGATATAAGAACAGCATTCGATCCCATCTTAAGACCTTCGTCTGCATGTTTGGAAGGATATTGTAACATGTGATGAAGTTGAGGAAACGGTACTCAAGTCGGAGTTCTTTGGACTTGACAGATTTGCCCGTTGATTGAGTTCCCTCCAAGCATATTTCCCTTACAACAGTTTGCCACAATATGTTCGTTAAACTCCTTCCTTTCAAGTAGTTGATTCCTGACCTGCTAGCTTGCATCCCTAGGACTTCGCCAATTAGTTGTGGAGTTATTTTAAGTCTTGTTCCTTGGACGTTCGTGTAAAACTGCATTGGACCGTCTTCATTTTCTTGAAGGTGCCGTGCGTTTGTGTAGAAGGTCCTTATCCGATGCAAACAATATCCAAGCATTTCTGGGAATCTGCACACTTGAAGAAGATTGGCTTGTTCAATCAAAATACCAAACTCCGGAGAATGGTCTCGAAGAGCTCCAATGTTAACATGTCTTTCCCCAATGCACTCTCTATTTTCAAAAGCCCTTAGACGGTCTGTATTAACGGACATTTGTTCTTCACGGGGTGGTGAATCAGGAGCTAATGGTTCGTCAACTTCAACCCCTCGTGCTCTTCCTAACCGTCGAGCTAGTCTCTTTCTTTTCGTCGAAATAGATGATGAAGACATTGGTGCTTTGCCTTTATCCACAGCAGTAGATGCTGCCTTTTTCTTAGGCCCTTTTGACTTAATAGGCATTACGTCGTCGTCTAGTAATTCATCCCAATTCACATCTTCCTTTTCCGATTCCGTCTCGGAGTCGTTAACTAGGACAAACTCACCCTTTCGTTGAGTTTTCTTTGCTCTCTTCAATTTGTTAGTTGCTCTAGTGTGAACCATCGCAACCAGAAGAACAATTATCAATGAGAACACCATTGCTGCTATTGAATGTGAAAGAGAGAATCCTGCAAGCAACAACTCAAGAACACGAAAAATTGTTTATTTTCAAAAATTTGAAAAATTGTACCTAAACAATCATAATCATGTAGAGAGACTAGGAATCAAATTAGTTTTGCAAAAAGAATTTTAAAAATAGATCAATCCCATGATTTTCAAAAATTCTCATTATATGCCCTAAAACCGAATTTTTAGAAATCGAAGTCTAAAAATCCGTTAATCAAGAGAGTAACATGCATATAATCAAAACTAATCTACTCAGAGTTCTTATTTCAAAAGAAATTTGACCAAAAACCAATCTCAAACGAAAAAGATACAAGATTTCAATCACGTTTTGAGCAAAATAGAGAAAAACTGTGAAATACCGAAGTTTTGATCATGAAAACTCACTTTGATTCGAAGAACTCGAGTTGGAAAGGCTCCAAATTGAATAATTTCTAGAGAGAGAAACTCTAGAGACTTGGAAACAAAAGCTTGAGGTGAAATAAAATCAAAAACCCTTTTGTTTCATATAAACCCTAGCCGCGGTCCGGAACGGATCAGGAATCCAGTCCGGATCGGCTACCCGCAGGAATTTCCTGCGTTCGGGATCCGGAACGGATTGTCCAGTCCGGATCGGCTCCAACTTTTTCTTCAGAAAAATTCAGAAAAATTCCAGAAAATCCAGAAAAAGATTGTAAGCACTTTTGCGTATCAACTTTAAACAAAAATCATCATTTCATGTCAAGAGAAATAGATTATGCTAAATCTATCAATAATATCCAAGAAATGAAATGAAAATTTATAAAAATTAAATCCCTTAAAGTTGACCAAGTTCAATGACAACTATCATGATCTTATGAGTAATGCGTTTATCAAATCATTAATCTTGCAAAGAAAATGAAACACAAAGATCAATAGATGTTTGAAATCCTAGATAAGTTAGATAATATATCTAGTCAATTTATTGTAAGGAGTGGCTCTTTGAGCATCTTTCAATAAAATCCCCACCTTATACCAACCTTGGAATTTGACAGGGTCAAGTATTCCAAAAAGTATTTTATCTAATCAACTTGAAAAACAATGCTTGGTATACATGTGGTAGCTGCACACAGTACTCGGACGACCGAGGTGGTAGCTCTTTCCTCCATGTGGTGGTAGTTTTCACACTCCTCATTGGGATGTAACTCTTTCCACATCTTTTGAGCATAAATATTTTAATAAACTTGTAACACCCCCGGAATTTGGATTAGTCCTCTATATAAATGATATAATAGGACTAAATCTCTAACCCGGCTATAGCATTTTGGATGGTAGCAAGATCCAAGAGGAACATGAGAGTTAAGCGTGCTAGAGCTAGAGTAGTTCTAGGATGGGTGACCCCCTGGGAAGTGGGGCGTCACAGTTGGTATCAGAGCCATTCACCAGCCGGAAATGTGAGATGAGTCTCGGCTGAGCCAGGGGTTATATAGCGGGTAGAGCGAGGCTCCCCGGCTAATGACCGTTGTGAGTGGAGTGCAGCTCCTCACAAGGTCGGCTAAGGCTAGCGAGACGAGTCTCACATCGCCTGGTGCTTGTGAGTGTGCTTGAGCCTGACATGGACGTCAGGGCTTAAAGGGGGGAAGAATGTAACACCCCCGGAATTTGGATTAGTCCTCTATATAAATGATATAATAATAATAGGACTAAATCTCTAACCCGGCTATAGCATTTTGGATGGTAGCAAGATCCAAGAGGAACATGAGAGTTAAGCGTGCTAGAGCTAGAGTAGTTCTAGGATGGGTGACCCCCTGGGAAGTGGGGCGTCACAGTGAAACTTCACCAAAGGTATAACTCGACTGCAAAATTCCTATGTTTCACAAGCCAGATTTGCATCGGTCGCTCCAAATAGCTCAATTCCTCGTCCAATTCCAAAGAAGTAAAATCCAAAACATGCCAGGGATCAAATATACTTCTTTCAGCCAGATAATTTCTCGCGGACCAAACTCCCCGCATAAACTTAAATCGACAAATCCCCGCGGATAGAGGCTTCCACAAATCAAGATCTCCAAATCCAAACTCTAAGCCTCCAATTGGCATAACCTCTCCGTTGCTCCTTAGCAACCAAAATGCTCAAAACTCCACAATGCACTCTTACCTCCCTTCACAGGAAAAGAAATTCAACATCGGGGATATACCCCAAATTTCTAACTCTCAAATCCAAGGTTGCACTACTTGCCTAATTAAGGGTCCTTACCATAAAGTCCTCGCCGGGGTAATACTACAAGATCAATCCTATAACTCGGGTAAACTCTGATCACCGACATGGCTTCAACCGAGCTCTTCTTGAGTATCCAAGTATTTCTTGTTTGAGGATCTAAGAATAACTCTTGGATCTTGCTACCATCCAAAATGTAACACCCCCGGAATTTGGATTAGTCCTCTATATAAATGATATAATAGGACTAAATCTCTAACCCGGCTATAGCATTTTGGATGGTAGCAAGATCCAAGAGGAACATGAGAGTTAAGCGTGCTAGAGCTAGAGTAGTTCTAGGATGGGTGACCCCCTGGGAAGTGGGGCGTCACAGTTGGTATCAGAGCCATTCACCAGCCGGAAATGTGAGATGAGTCTCGGCTGAGCCAGGGTTATATAGCGGGTAGAGCGAGGCTCCCCGGCTAATGACCGTTGTGAGTGGAGTGCAGCTCCTCACAAGGTCGGCTAAGGCTAGCGAGACGAGTCTCACATCGCCTGGTGCTTGTGAGTGTGCTTGAGCCTGACATGGACGTCAGGGCTTAAAGGGGGGAAGAATGTAACACCCCCGGAATTTGGATTAGTCCTCTATATAAATGATATAATAGGACTAAATCTCTAACCCGGCTATAGCATTTTGGATGGTAGCAAGATCCAAGAGGAACATGAGAGTTAAGCGTGCTAGAGCTAGAGTAGTTCTAGGATGGGTGACCCCCTGGGAAGTGGGGCGTCACAAAACTCCCCCTCAATTGGTTATCAATTATTTAAGATATAAAATATTCAACCAAAAATTGATATCGAGTTTCATACTTAACTCAATTTTCAAATATGATAAAAACTATACCAAGAGATCATATGAGAGAGAAATTGACTTTGATCAATTAAAGATGACTTAATTGACATAAATGATCATTGCATCAAAAGAATTATTATGATATCCAAAGCATAATAAATTTCTAAATGAATGAAAGGATGCAAGTAAAGTCAATTATACTAATGCTCAATTAATGTTCTATGTTCAAACATAGATAAGGAACAAAAACACAAAACAAAACCTAACCTAAGCAATGGTTTCAAAAAGAAGTTATTTCAAGGAAAGCATGCCTATTGCCTTACGCAAATGAATAAATCATTTTTGATCCAAAGGTTTTGTTAAAATGTCAGCCAATTGATCCTCAGTTGAAATGTAGGAAATTTGAAGAATATTTGACTCAACTAGCTCTCTTAGAAAATGATATGTAAGTTCAATGTGTTTTGTTCTAGAGTGCAACACAGGGTTTTTAGAAATATTTATAGCACTTGTGTTGTCACAAAGAATTGTTACCGAAGTTGCTGAAATTCGGAAGTCGCTCAACACGCTTTTCATCCAAATGAGTTGAGTTGAACAACTACCCGCTGAGATATATTCCGCTTCGGCAGTCGAGAGTGCAATGCAGTTTTGCTTTTTACTATGCCATGCAACAAGGCAATGGCCAAGATAAAAACATGCACCACTCGTACTTTTCCGATCATCCACAGATCCTGCCCAATCGGCATCTGAATATCCTATAATGTCGAGCGATGTTCCCATAGGATACCAAATTCCGAAATTTACGGTTCCTTTGACGTACCGGATGATCCCTTTCACCGCTTTCAGGTGAACCTCCTTTGGTGTTGACTGATATCTCGCGCAGATCCCAACACTAAAGGATATCCCAACACTAAAGGATATATCCGGGCGACTAGTCGTGAGATAGAGTAGACTGATCCTATCATGCTGCGATAAAGCTTCTCGTCTACACTCTCACTAAGAGATTCACTTCCTAATCCCTTGTTGCTAGTTCCCATCGGAGTCGGAAAGTCTTTAGAATTTTCTAGTTCAAACTTCTTAACCAACTCCTTAGCATACTTGGATTGGCATAAATGGATGCCTTCTTCATTTTGTTTCACTTGCAATCCAAGAAAGTATGTCAGTTCGCCCATCATAGACATCTCAAATTCGCTTTCCATGGTTTCAGCGAATTTAGAAGCATCATTGTCTCTAGTTGCACCAAATACAATGTCATCGACATAGATTTGTGCGACAATGAAGTTACCCTGATAATGCTTCACAAAGAGAGTCCGGTCTGCTCCCCCTCGAGTATAGCCCTTTTCCAATATGTGCTTTGTTAACCTTTCATACCATGCTCGCGGTGCTTGTTTTAGACCGTAAAGAGCCTTTTTCAAACGAAAAACATGGTTAGGTTGCTTATAGTCTACAAAACCTTTCGGTTGAGCCACATAAACTTCCTCGTTTAAAAACCCATTTAAAAACGCGCTCTTAACGTCCATTTGAAAGAGTTTTATTTTAAAATGACAAGTAATTGCGAACAAAATTCTAATCGACTCGAGTCGAGCTACCGGGGCGAACGTCTCATCAAAGTCTATTCCTTCTATTTGTGAATAGCCCTGAGCAACTAGACGTGCTTTGTTCCTGATGATGGTACCATCCTCGTTTTTCTTATTCTTGAAAATCCATTTAGTACCAATCACGTTGTGTTGCTTCGGAGGCTTCGTTAATTCCCAGACTTTGTTTCGTTCGAACTGATGGAGCTCTTCCTGCATTGCTTCAATCCAGTAGTCATCCTGAAGAGCTTCATCTATGTTCTTTGGTTCTATCATGGAGACATAACATGCGACTCCACAAACCAACTGTCTCCGAGTCCTGACTCCTTCTTGTGGGTCTCCAATAATGTTTGATTATGGATGATCTTTGGAGATTCGTAACGTTTGCGGTAACGGAGTACTCGGAGGTGCGTGTGATGATTCCTGCACATCAGATAAACTTGAAGAACCATTAGATGCATCAACATTATCAAAAGAGTTATTATGAGAAGATGCATTTACAGGAGTATCATCATCAAGAGACATATCAAGGATAGATTTATCAGATGCAAAATGAAAAGCTTCATCTACTTTAACATTAATAGATTCTACCATCGTTTTAGATTCCAAGTTAAATACCCGATATGCTCTGCTATTTGTAGAATAACCCATGAAAATCCCTTCGTCACTTCGAGAGTCGAATTTACCAAGATTTTCGCGATCACGCAAAATGTAACAGCGACTCCCAAATATACGAAAATATTTGATATTCGGTTTTCTACAAAACCACAGCTCATATGGTGTATTTAAAGTTCCCGGGCGCAAATACACTCGATTAATTACATAGACAGCGGTGTTCACAACTTCAGCCCAAAAATATAACGGTAAATTCCGGCTATGAAGCATAACACGCACCATCTCTTGAACAACCCTGTTTTTGCGCTCGACTACACCATTCTGCTGAGGTGTATAGGGTGCTGAGAATTCATGTTTTATGCCGTTGGAAGTGCAAAAATCAATGAATTTGGAATTTATGAATTCTCCACCTCTATCACTTCGAACACGAACGATCTTTTCATTTCTTTCAATCATAATACGATGACAAACCTCATGAAAAAAGTCAAAAGTATCCGCTTTCTCTTTTAAAAATGTTACCCATGAATATCTAGAGAAATCATCAACCAAAAGAAAAATATACCATTTACCTCCCAAAGATGGTTGACGAGTCGGTCCCATTAAGTCCATGTGCAGTAATTCCAAGGGCCGTTTGGTACCAACGAGGTTCAAAGACAAGGGGAGAATTCACCTTTGCGTACCCAAACCTTTTGAGTTTTGGAGTACGTCGGCAATGTTTGTGAAGTTATTCTCCTTGGTGAAAGCATCTTGATTGATTCATCGCTTTTCTTTGACATCGTCGTCTTGTTTGAAGTACTACCAATGTTCTTATCTTTTGAAAAATCCTTCTTTGATTTCCGAGAAGTGAACTCATTGGTAGTTGTTGCAAGAGGTGCTTGATATGCTTGTTTTACTCCCATCTTGCAATTTCTTCGAATGTGCCCTGCAAAACCACAACTAAAACATACCTTTGAACTTGACGAAACCGAAGTAGGTGAGGTAAGGTTGTTGTCGTTGTATGCAGTGAATTCCGTTGTCGGAGGAGGAGTTACCGACTGGGGCAGAAAATGTCGGGTTATATTAATAATGATCTAAATAGGGGAAAAAACACCTAGAGGGGGGTGAATAGGTGTAAACGTTTAAACACTCAAAAATCGTTGCGCAATAAAACCCAATGCGGAAATAAAAATAACACGCAAGATTTTTACGTGGAAAACTCCAAGCCGGAGTAAAAAAACCACGGGACCGATAACACGGTGAAATCCACTAGAATTATAACACGTACAAAGGTGATATACCGTACTCAGAGACGACTCAACCTTTTTCCATACGCTCCTAGTTGATCTTCTCCGCTCGCTCCGCAACGCTGCTCGAATCCACGATTAGCGTCCAATGCCGAATCCACGACGTCTGACCGAATCCACGGTCTTCACCCAGTAGCACGTCTCGAATCCACGAACGTACCTCGCTCCGAATCCACGAGAGCGGTAGCACCTTGAATCCACAAGGCCACGCGAGTCCACGCGCCGATTTGGAGAAATCGTTGTTTTTTTTTGGGTGGTGATGATCCGCCGAATACTTAGATTAGAAATAGATCGGAAATACCATCTAAGTATTCATTAATTTGATTCTACTCAAAACCTGAGTATGAAAACCTAGAATTAAATTAATTAATATAGATGAAGAAACATAGAATTAGATCTATTGATTTCCTTTCTTCTCTATAGGTGGATATTTCTTTTTGTGGCCGTCTTTGATTTTTTCGGCTTATACGGCTTACCCTAGAAAAAGAATCATAGGGTCTATTTATAGGTTAGAAACTATTGGAAGAAGATAAGAATAAAAAACTAACCTTTTCTGGAATTTTACAGGACGACGATCCGGATCGGATTTACTGCGATCCGGACTATCGTAACGAAACAGCCAATTTCCAGAAAAACAGAGGTTCGGGATCCGGATTGAAATGCCTGATCCGGATCGTTCATACTTTTCAGTAGAAACCAATGTTCGGGATCCGGATTGAAATGCCTGATCCGGACTGTTCATACTTTTCAGCAAAAACCAATGTTCGGGATCCGGATCAGAAATGGCTACGATCTGGATTGGATTTGCGTATGAATCAACACCCTTCGGGATCCGGATTGTCTTGTCTGATCCGGATCCTGAACATGTCTCATGTCCAGTTTTTGATTTTTATGCAATTAAAAATCCATCCAAGTGTTTCTACACTATAAGAAGTATTCAGATCACCATAAATAATTAGTTAAACATACCTGATCATTTTTGATTTCTTCTTTCTTGAGATTGAGTTATATGATCCAAACTTCTTCATCTTCAATCTTCAAGATTTATTACTTTCACGAAATGCGCCAAAACAAATTCCTTAACAATCTCCCCCTTTGGCGGTTTCGTGACAAAACACAAATCCACTTAAGAAAATTTAAAAAGATATTTTTGTTGCTATTGTTACGGAATTTGAGTTGGCGTAATTTCGTGAAAGGTTCTAGTCTTGAAGATTGAAGGTGAAGAAGGTTGGATCATTTAACTCAATCTCAAGAAAGAAGAATTCAAAAGGATCAGGTATGTTTAACTAAAGATTTATGGTGATCCGAATACTTCTTGTAGTGTAGAAACACCTGGAAGAATTTTTCATTGCATAAAAATCAAAAACTGGACATGGGACATGTTCAGGATCCGGATCAGATATTCCAATCCGGATCCCGAAGGGTGTTCGTTCATACACTGGTTCAATCCGGATCGCAACATCTCATGATCCGGATCCCGAACACTAGTTTTACCTTTTTACTTGCACGATCCGGATCAGGATTTGCAATCCGGATCCCGAACGTTGATGTTTGGTAAAACTGTATGAACGATCCGGATCAGCCATTTCGATCCGGATCCCGAACTATTGATTTTTTGGAAACCGTCTTTCTTGCTACTGCAATCCGGATCGCCGAAATCCGATCCGGATCGCCGTCCGTAAAATTTCCAGAAATGGTAGGTTTTTGATTCTTATCTCCTTCCAAATGTTTCTAACCTATAAATAGACCCTATGATTCTTTTTCTAGGGTTAGTCCAAAAAGCGGCATATATTGAAAAAGACGGCCGTGAAAGAATAATCCACATATAGAGAAGAAAGGAAATACTAGATTTAATTCTTATGTTTCTTCATCTATATTGATTAGTTTGATTCTAGGTTTTCATACTCACATCTTGAGTTGAATCAAACTAATGAATACTTAGATGGTATTTCCTATCTATCTTTGATCTAAGTATTCGGCGGATCATCACCACCCAAAAACAACGATTTCCCAAAAATCGGCGCGTGGACTCGCGTGTCCTTGTGGATTCAAGGTTCAACCGCTCTCGTGGATTCGGAGCGAGGTACGTTCGTGGATTCGAAGCGTGCTACTGGGTGAAGACCGTGGATTCGGTCAGACGTCGTGGACTCGACGTTGGACGCCGTGGATTCGGCGTTGGACGCAGATCGTGGATTCGAGACGCGTTGCGGAGCGAGCGGAGAAGATCAACTAGGAGCGTATGAAAAAGGTTGAGTCGTCTGTGAGTACGGTATATCACCTTGTACGTGTTTAATTCTAGTGGATTTCACCGTGTTATCGGTCCCGTGGTTTTTTACTCCGGTTTGGAGTTTTCCACGTAAAAATCTTGCGTGTTCATTTATATTTCCGCATTGGATTTTTATTGCGCAATGATTTTTTGAGTGTTTATTGTTTACACCTATTCACCCCCCTCTAGGTGTTTTTTCCCCTATTTAGATCTATATTACATATAACCCAACAAGTGGTATCAGAGCGGGAATAGGGTTGTAAACAATGGTTGAAGGTGGAAACATCAACAGACCCCCGTTCTTCGACGGAACAAATTATGCGTACTGGAAAGTACGGATGAAAGCCTTTTTAATTTCCATCGACGAACGGGTGTGGCAATCAATCGAGTTAGGATGGTCTAATCCAACTGAAGTTATTGTTGATGTTCACACCATCAAACCTAGGTCGAAATGGACCAAGGAAGAGTTAGATTTATTTTCTTACAATGGCAAGGGAATTAATGCTATTTTTAATGCCTTATCTCAAACTGAATTCTCTCGCGTCTCGGCATGTGAGACTGCGAAAGAAATCTGGGATGTTCTCCAGGTTACACATGAGGGAACTAACCTCGTGAAGATTCAAAAGCTGCAAATGCTTACGAGCAGATTTGACTCTATTATCATGGCAGAAAATGAATCTTTCACGGACTACTATACACGATTGCAAGACATCGTAAACTCATGTGCTAACCTTGGAGAGAAGATTCCAGAATTTAAGATTGTAAGAAAGATCTTAAGAACTCTTCCTGAACGATTTCGCCCAAAGGTTACAGCCATTGAAACTATTAAACACCCGGACGAAATACGTGTAGAAGAACTAGTTGGTTCATTACAAACTTATGAAATGACATTTACTACTAACTATTCTTCTGGAAAAGCATCCTCTTCTAAGTCTTCAGGTTATGCGTTGAAAACAACTAAGGAAGAAGACGCGGATACATCCTCCTCAGACGATGACGAGAACCTATCTATGGAGGAATTTGAGAAGCAGCTCGCTCTCTTGACAAGAAAGTTTCGCCGCAACTTTCGAAGGGGTAATTCAAGTAAATCTCCATCCTTCGGAAAGTCGAAGAAAGGCAAGGGTACTTCAAGTTACAAGTCAAGAAAGCAAGAGAACTTCTCAAAGGATAAGAAAAGTTCAGAGGGACAACTACAATGCTTCAAATGTCGAGGCTATGGCCACATTGCAACGGAGTGTCCCAACAAGTATCCGGCAAAGAAGAAAGTGATGCAAGCCGTCACTTGGGATGACAACTCAACGTCAAACGAGTCATCCACAAGTGATGAAGAAGAAAGCGCAACGGCATTCCACGCGTCCACATCTTCACCCTTCATGTGCTTAATGGCAAGTACATCCGAGTCATTGTCCAACTCCACTGTTGAAAAGATTGCAACGGACAACGAATCGGATAATTCGGAAGGTGAAGATTTTGCTCTAGCCTACAAAAAACTTCTAATGGATTCAAAGAAACCGGCTAAGCAAAACAAGGGGTTGAGAGGGAGATTGCAGGATCTCGAAGAAGAAGTAAAAAGGGTAACTTCTCTCTCGACCGATCTTGAAGTGGAAAGGGATAATCTGATAAAAGCAAATGTTTCCCTTCAAGAGTACAATGAGCAACTCGAGAAGAATTATATAGATATGGTGAACAAAGCGAATTACTTCTTGAAGCTCTACGGCGAGGCCCGACAGGAAAAATTGAAAATGACAGAGACCATTCTCCAACTCAAGGATGACTTACAGCAATTTTCTTTTGGAAGGAGTAAGTTGGATAAACTTCTTGGTCTTGGTCAAACAAACAAGTTCGGCCTCGGATACAATCGAACTGAAGACAATTTTAGTTCGGTTGGGACAGTCTTTGTGCCTCAGTCGGTATCTCCTCCTCCGACACCGGAATTCACGACAACCAACGACAACAAGCCTACTTCACCCTCCTCGGGATCGTCAAGCTCTAAGGTATGTTTTCGTTGTAATTTTGCAGGGCACATTGAAAGAAATTGCAAGATTGGAGCTCAAAGATCAAATCAACCACATCTTGCAACTGCTACCAATAAGTTCACTCCCCGGAATTCAAAGAAGGACTTTTCAAAAGAAAAGAACATTGGTAGTACCTCAAACAAGACGATGACAAAAGAAAAAGATCAATCATACAAGACGTCTTCATCAAGAAAAATTTCTCAATCATTGCCAATATACTCCAAAACTCAAAAGGTTTGGGTATGCAAAGGTGAAATTCTTCCTTGTCTTTAATCGTTCTACGATTAATTGTTGTGTAGTTTATGTAGACTATTTTTCTTTCTTTTGACCAACTCGTCAACCATCTTTGGGAGGTAAATGGTATATTTTCTTGATGATTGATGATTTCTCTAGATATTCTTGGGTAGCATTTTTTAAAAGAGAAAGCTGATACTTTTGTTTCTTTTCATGAGATTTGCCATCGTATTATGACTGAAAAGAATGAAACGATCATTCGTGTTAGAAGTGATAGAGGTGGAGAATTCGTTAACTCTAAATTCATTGACTTTTGCACTTCAAACGGTATTAAGCATGAATTCTCAGCACCCTATACACCTCAACAGAATGGTGTTGTCGAGCGCAAAAACAGGGTTGTTCAAGAGATGGCACGTGTTATGCTTCACAGCCGGAGCTTACCGCTACATTTTTGGGCTGAAGCTGTGAACACTGCAATCTATGTAATTAATCGAGTTTATTTGCGCCCGGGAACGTTAAATACTCCATATGAACTATGGTGTGGTAGAAAACCCAACATCAAATATTTTCGCATCTTCGGGAGTCGGTGTTACATTTTACGTGACCGTGAAAATCTTGGAAAGTTTGACTCTCGAAGTGACGAAGGGATTTTCTTGGGGTATTCTACAAATAGTAGAGCATATCGGGTATTTAACTTGGATTCTAAGACGATCGTAGAATCTATAAATGTTAAAGTAGATGAAGCTTTTCACTTTGCATCTGAAAAATCTACCCTCGATATCTCTGTTGATGATGATTCACCAGCTAATGCATCTTCTCATGATAATACTTCCAATATTAATGATGCATCTAATGGTTCTTCTAGTTCATCTAATGTGCAGGAATCGTCTCATGTACCTCCGAGTACTCCGTTACCTCAAACGTTACGAATCTCCAAGGATCATCCGGAATCGAATATTATTGGAGATCCACAAGAAGGAGTTAGAACTCGGAGGCAGTTGGTTTGTGGATTCGCTTGCTACGTATCTTTAATCGAACCAAAGAACATAGATGAAGCTCTTCAGGATGACTACTGGATTAAAGCAATGCAGGAAGAGCTCCATCAATTTGAGCGAAACAAAGTCTGGGAATTAACGAAGCCTCCAAAGCAACATAATGTGATAGGTACCAAATGGATTTTCAAGAACAAGAAAAATGAGGATGGTACTATCATCAGGAATAAGGCACGATTAGTTGCTCAAGGCTACTCTCAAGTAGAAGGTATAGACTTTGATGAAACATTCGCCCCTGTAGCTAGACTCTAGTCCATTCGTATACTATTTGCTATTTCTTGTCATTTTAAAATCAAATTATTTCAAATGGACGTTAAGAGCGCGTTTCTAAATGGGTTTTTAAATGAGGAAGTTTATGTGGCTCAACCGAAAGGTTTAGTAGACCATAAACAACCTAACCATGTTTTTCGTTTGAAAAAGGCTCTTTACGGTCTGAAACAAGCACCGCGAGCATGGTACGAAAGGTTGACAAAGCACCTTTTGGAGAAGGGCTATACTCGAGGGGGAGCTGACAGGACTCTCTTTGTGAAGCATTATCAAAACAATTTCATTGTAGCACAAATCTATGTCGATGACATTGTATTTGGCGCAACAAGAGATAATGATGCTTCTAAATTCGCGGAGACCATGGAAAGCGAATTTGAGATGTCCATGATGGGCGAATTGACTTATTTTCTTGGATTGCAAATTAAACAAAATGATGAAGGTATTCACTTGTGTCAATCCAAGTATGCAATGGAGTTGGTTAAAAAGTTTGACTTAGAAAATTCGAAGGATTTTCCGACTCCAATGGGAACTAGCCACAAGGGACTTGGAAGTGAATCACATAGTGAGAATGTAGACGAGAAACTGTATCGAAGTATGATTGGAAGTCTACTTTACCTCACGGCTAGTCGCCCGGATATATCCTTTAGTGTTGGGATTTGCGCGAGATATCAATCAGCACCAAAGGAGGTTCACCTGAAAGCGGTGAAAAGGATCATCCGGTACATCAAAGGATCAATTAATTTCGGAATTTGGTATCCTATGGGAACTAGTTTGGATATTGTTGGATACTCAGATGCCGATTGGGCAGGATCAGTGGATGATCGGAAAAGCACGAGTGGTGCATGCTTCTATCTTGGCCATTGCCTTGTTGCATGGCACAGTAAAAAGCAGAATTGCATAGCACTCTCGACTGCCGAAGCGGAATACATTTCAGCGGGTAGTTGTTCAACTCAACTTATTTGGATGAAAAGTGTGTTGAGCGACTTCCGGATTTCAGCATCTTCGGTAACAATTCTTTGTGACAACACAAGTGCAATTAACATTTCTAAAAACCCTGTGTTGCACTCTAGAACAAAACACATTGAACTTAGATATCATTTTCTTAGAGAGCTAGTTGAATCAAATACTCTTCAACTTTCATATATTTCAACTTAAGATCAATTAGCTGACATTTTAACAAAACCTTTGGATCAAAAACGTTTTATTCATTTGCGTAAAGCAATTCGAATGCTTTTCTTGAAATAAACTTCTCTTTGAAACTTTTGCTTAGGTTAGGTTTTGTTTTTGTGTTTTTGTTCTTCATCTATGTTTATACATAGTACATTAATTGAGCATGTGTATTATTGACTTTACTTGCATCCTTTCATATAATTAGAAATTTATTATGCTTTGGATATCATAATAATTCAGTTGATGCATTGATCATTTATTTAAATTAAGCCATTTTTAATTGATCAAAGTCAATTTCTCTCTCAATGATCTCTTGGTATTGTTTTTATCTTATTTGACTATTTAGTTGAGTATGAATTCGAGATCAATCCTTGGTTGAATACTTTATATTTTAAATTAATTGATAGCCAATTGAGGGGGAGTCAAAGAAAAGTATAATGCTCAAAAGATGTGGAAAGAGTTACATCCCAATGAGGAGTGTGAAAACTACCACCACATGGAGGAAAGAACTACCACCTCGGTCGTCCGAGTATTGTGTGCAGCTACCACATGAATACCAAGCATGGTTTTGTAATTTTTGATTAAATAAAATGCTGATTGAAATACTTGACTTCGTCAAATTTCAAGGTTGGTATAAGGTGGGATTTATATTGAAAGATGCTCAAAGAGACACTCTCTTCAACAGATTGACTAGATACATTATATAATTTATTTGGGATTTCAAACATCTATTGATCTTGGTAATTCATTTTCTTTACCATTTTAATGATTTGATAAACGCCGTACTCATAAGATCATGATGGATGTGTTTGAACTTGATCAACTTTAAAGGTTTTAATTTCTATAAATTGTCATGTCATTATTTGAATGTTATTGATAGATTTAACATAATTTATTTCTCTTGACATGAAAAGATGATTTTTGTTTAAAGTTGATGTGCTAAAATGCTTACATACTTTTTCTGGATTTTATGGATTTTTTCTAAATTTTTCTGAAGAAAAAGTTGCAGCTGATCCGGATCGGGTTAAGTGATCCGGATCCCGAACGCAGGCTTCTTCCTGCGGCTAGCCGATCCGGATCGAAATCTCGATCCGATCCGGATCACGGCTAGGGTTTTAATAAGAACAAGAGGGTTTTGATTTCTTTTACCTTAATCTTTTGTTCTCAAGTCTCTAGAGCTTCTCTCTCTAGAATTCTTGCACCTTGGAGCTTTCCTAACTCAAGTTCTTCGAATCCAAGTAAGTTTTATTGATCAAAATCTCGTTTTTCACAGGTTTTCTCTATTTTCTTCAAAACGTGATGAGATTTTTCTATCCTTTTCGTTTGTGAATGGTTTTTGGTCAAATTTCCTTTGAAATAAGAACTCTGGGTAAATTAGTTTTGATTATATGCTAGGTATTCTCTTGATTAACGAATTTTTGGGTTTCGATTTCTGAAAATTCGGTTTTAGGGCATATAATAGGAATTTTCCAAAATCATGCGATTGATCTATTTTTAAAATTCCTTTTTGCAAAACTAATTTGATTCTTAGTCTCTCTACACGATTATGATTGTTTGGGTACAATTTTTCAAATTTTTGGAAAATTAACAATTTTTTCATGTGTTCTTGAGTTGGTCTTCACAGGATACATTTTTCACTAGCGATCAAAATGGTGATCACATGGATTATTTTCCTACTTGCTGCCATGGTTCATGTCAAGGACACTGTCAAGCCCAAGAGGGCTAATAAGGATGAAGTCAACTGGGATGAGTTGTCAGAGGATGAGACACATCCTGAAAAATCGCCACAGAAAACCTCTGTTGCTTCAAAAGGGAAAGCCCGTGCAGAGACATCAAATGAAAAGGCTCCGCTCACTGCTACGGAAAAAGGAAAAGCACCAATGACCTTTTCATCCATACTAAAAAGAAAAAGACTCGCTCGACGACCTGGACGAGCTCGAGGTATTGTAATAAATGAACCATGTCAAGAGAACCCAAGGAATATCTCTCAAATTGACACTGAATCAGAAGACGAAGTAGATTGGGACACATTTCTTGACGAAGTACAACAAGGTATTGATGAAGAAAATAAGGTTTACCTAAAGAAAAAGAAGCTACTGAAGTCTTCCTCAATACTTAAGCAGCATGCCAAGAAAAAGAATGTGCCAAGCAATGAACCTCTTGACAACTCACATTCTTTGCCAAGAAGATCTCCTCGGAATGAAGGACAGACTGCTCCGTCAATCGTCACACAACGGTCTTCAAATTCCAGAAGAATTGACCAAAAGGGGAACATGGAGTCTTCCCTCAAACAAGAACAAGACAAAATGACTCTAGGACTCAGAAAGATGTCCAAGGACATACATGAGATGAAACAAGAATGTTCTACGATGTCGGAAATGCTTAAAGAAATCTTGAAGAAACTAGGCTGCACGAGCTCTGAAGACTCTGACTCAGATGATTGAGTTGTCCTCAAACTTTTGTTGTATTCAGATCTTAATCTTTTTGTGCAGGCTTTTACCTTCTTAGATTTTAGTTCAGTTTTTAGGACTTACTCTTAGTTCTAGTTCTTACATTTCCTTACATTTTTGAAATTTTTAACTCTCCTAAATTTTTGTAATTTTGGCTTAGTTTGTGACAAAAAGGGGGAGAGAGTTTAGAGAGAACTTGAACAATGATGATGTGAAAACTGTGTGAATGTGTGAACATCAAGGTAAGTATCACTTCAACTTCAATTTTCTTTATCTTGTGATTTGTTGCATGTTCCTACTAACTATTCGACTAACTATTTGAGCATGTAATATAACTAACAAGTTGATGTTCACTAACAAGTTTGTGACATTTGGTTTTTGAATGCATAGAAGATATGTTGGTTTTTGACTATGATTCTCTTACATATCTGAATTCACAAATGTTATGATGATCAGATAAACTCTATCTCTGTACTTGGTTTTGTATGTTTCAATTCTTGAGGTATCTAACGATTCTTTTTGTCAAGAATGATTTCTATGTGCAGAGAGTACAGATGTCTAAGTCTAGAGTCTGTGTTAGGAGTTTATCTCATGTTTTTAAATTTTTGGATCTCCATTGTAAATTTTTGTTGTATGGTGATAGCAACAAAAAATATCTTTTTGAATTTTCTTTAGTGGATTTGTATTTTGTCACGAAACCGCCAAAGGGGGAGATTGTTACGGAATTTGAGTTGGCGTAATTTCGTGAAAGGTTCTAGTCTTGAAGATTGAAGGTGAAGAAGGTTGGATCATTTAACTCAATCTCAAGAAAGAAGAATTCAAAAGGATCAGGTATGTTTAACTAAAGATTTATGGTGATCCGAATACTTCTTGTAGTGTAGAAACACCTGGAAGAATTTTTCATTGCATAAAAATCAAAAACTGGACATGGGACATGTTCAGGATCCGGATCAGATATTCCAATCCGGATCCCGAAGGGTGTTCGTTCATACACTGGTTCAATCCGGATCGCAACATCTCATGATCCGGATCCCGAACACTAGTTTTACCTTTTTACTTGCATGATCCGGATCAGGATTTGCAATCCGGATCCCGAACGTTGATGTTTGGTAAAACTGTATGAACGATCCGGATCAGCCATTTCGATCCGGATCCCGAACTATTGATTTTCTGGAAACCGTCTTTCTTGCTACTGCAATCCGGATCGCCGAAATCCGATCCGGATCGCCGTCCGTAAAATTTCCAGAAATGGTAGGTTTTTGATTCTTATCTCCTTCCAAATGTTTCTAACCTATAAATAGACCCTATGATTGTCACGCCCCGGGGTCGAAACCGCGACCCGGGCCCGCCAAACAGATCCGCCACCTATGCCAACCAGCATAGGCGAAGCGTCCTACCTGCAAGAAAAGTACTATAACTAAACAGATATCAGAGCTATAAATGAAAATCTGCTGTAACTAAAAATCAATCACTGTACAACTGGAAATAAAACAACACTGTCTGCCTCCCAAAATAATAATAATAATACAATATCCACAAGTACAAGCTCTAAACCCAGCCGGGAGGTAACTCCACTATATACAACAGTGTACAGTCTCTCAATACAAAATATCCTCACTACAAGTCTCTCAAAAGAGGAAAAGAAACTGCTAATCTACTGATGATCTCCTCAGAAGGGTACCGCTACTCTCCAACGCCGGGTAGGGATCTAGCTCGCGACTCCCTCGCCACGATCAACGACCACAGAGTCGGCAACACCTGCTAAGACTCTGCAAAACAAAGGAGAGGAGAGAAAAAGAGGGGGAAACCCCCAAAGGGTGTGAGAACTACACCAAAAAGGGAGTTCTCAGTGGGTACCACCGCCAGACCCGACGGTCTGCCCACCAAGTCCTCAAGAGACAAAAACTGACCCAAGTCATAAGGCTGAAATGAGTACGCTGGAAACTCTCAACAGCTACCCTGCCCCTCACTAAAGGCTAAAAGGGGAGAACCAAACAGTGGTATGCAACCACTAGCACATAAAGTGCACCAACGACCCAATCGAGCTGACTGCCACATCTGGTCCAGTCAACCTGCATCCACCTACAACCACCTCCCAAGACGGGCAGGAATTACGTAGGGCGTCCAAACGGACTAGCTCGCTATCGAGTAGAGGATCATGCAGGCTATGGTGAAAATCCACGCTCCCTCACAGACGGATAGAATCAAGATGCTCAACCTCTCACACAGCGGTCAAAGTACTCGCAACAACTCGGGACCACCGTCAACCAGATGGCTCTCAACAATACCAACACTGATCCAAACTCAACTACCAGTCTGCACTCGGCCCCCAGGCACGAGTGTAACCATAAAAGTATTTGACCGAAATAAACTCAATCGAATGAACCGGTATAAAACCCGGCACTGCCTGCTCTGTCCAAATGACCGGAACCCAACACGGTCTGACCGGAACCCAACACGGTCTCACCGGAACCCAACACGGTCTGACCGGAACCCAACACGGTCTGAAGCCTACTCCGGAGCGGCACTCGAGGGGAGCTACCCACACGAGTAAAGCATCTCTGTCATCAATATCACCAGTATCTCGAAACAGCAGGACTAGATCATCAATCAGATCAAAGTGGAAAAACTCAACCACTAAAGAAAGACCCGACCTCAGTCAGATGCAACTAAACGCTAAGTGGGAAACTCCATCCACTAAGTAAAACTGATACCCAATCAGGTGCATAGAGAAACATCCGGTCAACCGCCCAATATCCGCGGTTGCCGCAAAGCCCCACAACTAAACCAACCTGTCCCAGACACGAAGTCCCGAATATACACTACCCAAACCCCCTGCTCGAACCCGAGCAACACTGACCACCTGACCAACAAGATGGAGAAAAGAAAAGCATGGTTTCTCCTAAGTCAAGTTCCAATAAGTAGTGCAGCAGTAAAAGATGGCCTAACTACATGACCATACAAGCATGCAAATGTCCTCAAGGAAATAAAGGGGTAAAGCATAATAATAGTTCCTTTAGGAATAAACAACATGCCGGAATCTCAAAACTAGACCTGTCCACAACTCAGGGTTCAACAATAGAATGATCATAATAACTCCTCAGAGTACAAATCCGCACATAGCTACGAAATCCTGTCCCAAGCATAATCCATCACAAGAAAGGCTATGTGCTAACATGGCATGTTACATAATCTCATAGGGTAACATTATCCTAGGTAAGCTTACACTAATCATCACATAGATGTCCAACTCATGCAAGTCCTCGGTATACCTCATACATACTATTCTTGCAAACATTTATACCAATATCAATAACAAGCTTACCTACTTGCCAATATAGACTATGTACCCTACACATGCATGCATCAGTCACAGAGGGGGGGACATCCCCACAAGTGGGCTTATACTTGCCACAACATAAACATTGCCTTAAACAATTACTGATAATAAGCTCACCCACCTGAAGCGCTTAACCCAAGGCAAACCTGAAGTCGGTGAAGTGGGTAGACGCCCGCGGTCCAAAATCTGCCAACATATCACCCAAGGTACAAGTCGCGTAAGCCTCGGCTTCAAACAGCTAAAGACACCCCTGGGCACAACAATAACGCTCAACATTACACTTTTATTCCAAAACTAACCAAACATACACAATCTGAAAGTCAGTCCCAAAGCCGCGCATATTTCACCTGCTGCAAGTGCCCCGAAAAATCCAATAAAAATACCACAGTAATCCTCGCGTCGATACCTTCGAAACGAGTACCTGCACGTCCAATTCCGAGCTTCCTACACTGAGAAACAATTCCGACAAGGGAACCACCCCGAATCAAACTACACTCAAAAACTGTAGCAACAATTACTGTTCACAGATAATCTTCACCTTCGAGAAATATTCAGAAAATTCCAAGAAAATTTGGGCATATTCCTCGTGATGTGTAGATGCAAATCGCCTCCTGAATCACCCCAATCCGATGCCTGTGCGCGAAGATATCGCCAAAATACCGCACCGCTGTCCCAAAACTCCGCCCAGAAAAAGGGGTTACAAGATGATCCGAAAGACCCATGAAAAGCTCGGAATGGGAAAAACCAGTAAACATGGGAAACATAGCCCTACCTGTCGTGAAGCCAACGGCGCAAGAATCACCGAAAAAGGTGCCCGGGGTAGGCCGGGAGAGTCCTCGCACCAAAACGCGACGAAGAAGACCACAAACGAACGAGCGTCGCGCCGCGCCGTAAAAATAGAAACCTCGATAAGCGTGCCACCAAAAATCCCAAAACTTTGCAGAAAGATGCATCCAAACTCGGGGATCATCTTTGTTGAAGACACCCAGGCGAGATGAGGCTTGGAAATGGCGGAGAAAGGGAAGAAAGGGAGCTCGGATCGCCTTTTATAGGCAGCAGAAACAATTGGGAAAATACCGAATAAGTCCCCGTTTCCGGGCGCTGGGAGTTTTCGGGCGCGCACTGTAGCAGCCCGAAACCCCCCGCGCCCGAACACTGTAGCCGCCCGAATCCCATCCAGGCCTCCACGTCGCCCGCCAAACAGGCGACAGCCGCTCCAGCCGTACCCGTCGCGCCGCGTGGCCACCCGCGGACGACGACACGTGTCCTCCCCAAGCGCGGGAATCCGCCCGACCGCGCCCACGTGCGCCTGACGCCGCCGCCTGCCACCCTGCCGCGCACAGTAGCCCCACCAATCGGAGAACGCCACGTGTCAAGCCACTGCCTAGTGAACCCGGTGCACGAAATCCTGTGGACCGAACCAATGCGAACCTGCCACGTGTCCAAGCCCGGTGCACCGTAAACCACGAGCCATCCCGAATACTGCGTAGACCAACCGCTGTGAACCCACCTCTAAGATGCTGCCACGTGTCACCCCCGGTCCACCGTGCGCCCCGCACTCCCCCGTAGACCGCGCCCCGCGGACCGGCCCACTCCCGGGCCGCCACGCGTCCAGCCCCCGGTGCACGCCTGCCGCGTGGACCGGGCGGCCCGCGCCTCCGTCCGCCGCGCCGCCTGCGGCCGCTCCGCCGCTGCCGCCGCCGCCGGAAACACTGTTCCGGCGTGAACAGTGTCCAGAGTCCAAAAATAACAAGTGGGTAGTCCGTTTTAACCGTTTTCGCGCGCTGAATCCAAATCCGAAGTCCAATTTGCCAAATTCCAACTCCAAAATTTGCCGAAGGCATCCGGAAAGGTAATCCTTGGTCCAAACTTCGCACTGAGTCCAATTTAAATATCCTTGGCGCGCGAAACCACTTCTAACGATCCGACGGAGTCCAATGATCACCCACGTGATCCATTAAACACGCTGAGCCCAACACTAATGTCCAATTGGGGCACAAATACCACCAACACGCCACATAGGCCTCCGGGAGCTGTAGATGATCCAGTAATCTCGACGTGGGGATCCAGGTCCTCACATCCTCCCCCACTAAGAAAAGTTTCGTCCTCGAAACTAACTCAAATCCCCCAAGGGTCCCACATACCACGGGTAGGTATTCATCAATAACGCCTCCAGCTCCCGAAACATCGCTCACTCCCCGTGATTACTTCCCAACAACAACAACAACAAGTACGGCATGGCCCGACATGCGATTTTCTCAACTCCCGAGCCAGAAATCGCAACGGGCGTCCCTCGTACTCCAACAATCACCGATCTCGGAAGGGCAAGTCAATCACGGGCGAGGGATCCAAAAGCAAAACACTCCTGAGCTGAGACGTGAAACAATACAGAGGCCCCAACAAGAGCCGGGGAAAACAGAATAATCAACAACGCAACACGCCCCAAACCACCTCCTGGTGTCTACTCAACCAGGATCACCCAAAGTATACCCACAAATTCATCCGATGAGGAAAAAGATCCAATAAGCTGGGGTCTTCACTCGGTTACTTCCGATCCAAAATCACCCGAGTGGCCTACTCGACCACGAGCTACCCTCAAAAGGGATCCTCAAGAGACACAATCTCAAGCCACGGTTGGACACTCAACAAGCCAACATAACTCCAGCGGACCCACGGGTCGAAAAGATGCCCTGACGGGGACCAAACCGTCAGTGAACGGGAGGGAAAACTGGCTCGAAAGGCGATCAAAAAGCGGAGGCTCAAACCCGCGGTCAAAAATCCCAAATCAGCAACAACATTCCGCGGAAATCCCACTCAAGATGCTGAGTAATCAAAACTGATAGCCAAACAGGCATGGCCTACGCCCAGGTATAACAATCCAAGCTGGGAATAAAGGGCGTACTGAAGGCTCAACCGGGGAATCTAAGCTGCCTGCAAAACAGCGGTTCATCCTGCCACAACACTCATAGGGTTGGACTAATAAAGTGTGGACCGAAGATCCACCCACGGTAACTCCACCGCCACAATGGAAGGCATCACTAAATCACACAATTCCATCTCCCAACACAGGAAACACTAGCATTGGCGCTAATATCAGACACATTATCCATTGGCCATGCTCTCTCGGCACCGCCAAGTCTAGAAGCTTCTCACCTCAAGAATGAAAATCGGTCTCAGTCAACTTGAATAACATCCATTAGGTCGGGTTCCACCGCCGCCCCTACGGCTCGAACAAAACGACCCAAGAAGGTATGCTTCTGCAGCTACATCTTGTACTTCAATAACTTGGCATACCGCTTCATCCCCACGGCATGATAGCACATCCACAAAGCGCTCCTCGTGCTCCAAATCACTCTGGGAGTAAATCAAAATATCACCGGGAAAATACCACTCCCAGTCCGTCCAAGTACAACCGGGACCTATTATTCCACAGATCCTGAAATCCACGGGGCAATCGTCATTCCATTGGCCTCACTAACAACTCATAATGCCCTCACCGCGTCCAAAACGCCACCTAGGCGAAGTCCTCAGCTGTCTAACACCAAGTGGGTGCTCGCATCATCCACCAACTGCCGGAGTATAGTTCCATCGAAAGGTCATAGATACCACCCGGACCTGTCTACACTCGAACCATAAAAGGATCCTCACAGTCGTGTATCAACGACGTGGCATCACCACCGTATACCCACGGCGTGGCACTAGGTCAAACAGACCCCTCGATCCATCAGATCCTGCAACTGTGCCAACAGCTCTCTCTCAGCTCTACCGGCGATATCCAATGAGGTGCCGTCCCGAGTGGCGCGGTTCCTCGAACCACGTCAAACGCAATCTCTATCTCCCTAACCGGCGGCATTACCAACAACTAAGGGGAAATCACACACGGGATCTCGCAGGCAACAGAGATATCCTCGAGTCCCGGTGCCGCCGTAAGCACCTCTCATCCTGTCGCTAAAACCAGAGTGCTCTAACAACCTCAACGAGCAAGCCTCCAATTGCCTGTCTTGCCGAAGATCAAGTCCTCTTTTGCCGCAGTCGAACATCCTGTGGCATAGTGCCCAACCATCCCAAGCATAAGGTCAAAACACCTAATTGCTATAATCTCCAATAATTCTGCCGGCATCTCGCGGTCTCGGCCGCACTGGACATGATCCAAAAGCCTCCCCCACGTGCACAACAACAACAGGAACCTGTACCTCTAGTGCACGTGGTAACAAATCTGCCTCTAACCCAGGTAAGAGTGGAACATGCTCTCACTCCGACTACCGTGGTGAAATCCCACCTGCGACACTCAATCCACTACCGTGGCGCCCTCCAACCGGGCGGCACAGATCCATTCGCTCAAAGCAAGTGGTTGTTGCTCAATCTGCCTGAAAATCAGGGCTATCACTAGGAAGCACGACCTCTGTCTCCGACCACAATGAGGCGACGAATAAGGTCCTCCGCAGATAACAAATCCATGCTATTGCTGCGCCACTCTGATAAAATACTGATGTCGCCTTCGGGGTCCACTCGACCTCTGACATCTCGGGAATTCGCCATCCAAGAAAGAAAATTAGTCATGCCCCTGCCGGCCGATCTGTCCTCCATCATCCGGCGCCAAACGCCCAAAATCCAGAACTCACCTCTGGCGACAGATCCCTATCCAAAGGAACTGCAATGCCGCGTTCCATACACTGTGCCTGCTCCAACGAGGCGTCTAAATCTACAATGGAGGGACTGAATAACAGAAAGGTGTCCTGGCGCAATCCACTCCCAGTCTCATATATCCTATGCGCCTCGTCCCTCGAATCTGGAGTGCGCAGTTCAACAACTGCATACACTCACAAGCACAGGGAGGCTCTCAATTAATCACTCCATCACCACCAGCCGCGACTCTGCCTCCAACGGCTCCAAACTCAATCTTACGAGTCGGGGTGGTTCATCTGCCAAATATGGCCCAGAAGGTCGATCATGTCCCACAGCTCACCAGCTGTCAACCATCCACCCTGCCTCGGTGCCTCGACACTAAACATTGGCACAGAGGGGGCTACTCAGTGCTCCGACAACTGTGTCACCAAGACCAGCTGCTCCCACAGCCGCTGATAAGCCTCTGACAATCCTGTCATCTGGGTCCGGGGTTCTCTGACCTCAATCCAGGTATCCGGCCCAAAACCAACTGCTCAAGCTCAACTGCCATGACAGGATGCACACGGGTCAAAACCCAACGTCGGGGAGACACCGCTCGCCACGACGAAACAACAAAACAGCACACAACAACACTCGACCCAATCCAGCGAAAGTCTAAAGCATGTCACCCGTTCCACAGCATTATGTTGTCTGCAGCCAACATAATTACTTAGGAGAATAAACATGCCAATCACTCCTCCCGTCCCTTGGGAGAGGTATAAAACTCAATCAGGACTCTCGCAAAATCACGACTCTCACGAAGTCAGTCAAGGGTCAAACCAAAAGCCTAGGGTTTCTAAGTCCACCATGACCTACAACCTAGGCTCTGATACCACTCTAATCTGTCACGCCCCGGGGTCGAAACCGCGACCCGGGCCCGCCAAACAGATCCGCCACCTATGCCAACCAGCATAGGCGAAGCGTCCTACCTGCAAGAAAAGTACTATAACTAAACAGATATCAGAGCTATAAATGAAAATCTGCTGTAACTAAAAATCAATCACTGTACAACTGGAAATAAAACAACACTGTCTGCCTCCCAAAATAATAATAATAATACAATATCCACAAGTACAAGCTCTAAACCCAGCCGGGAGGTAACTCCACTATATACAACAGTGTACAGTCTCTCAATACAAAATATCCTCACTACAAGTCTCTCAAAAGAGGAAAAGAAACTGCTAATCTACTGATGATCTCCTCAGAAGGGTACCGCTACTCTCCAACGCCGGGTAGGGATCTAGCTCGCGACTCCCTCGCCACGATCAACGACCACAGAGTCGGCAACACCTGCTAAGACTCTGCAAAACAAAGGAGAGGAGAGAAAAAGAGGGGGAAACCCCCAAAGGGTGTGAGAACTACACCAAAAAGGGAGTTCTCAGTTGGTACCACCGCCAGACCCGACGGTCTGCCCACCAAGTCCTCAAGAGACAAAAACTGACCCAAGTCATAAGGCTGAAATGAGTACGCTGGAAACTCTCAACAGCTACCCTGCCCCTCACTAAAGGCTAAAAGGGGAGAACCAAACAGTGGTATGCAACCACTAGCACATAAAGTGCACCAACGACCCAATCGAGCTGACTGCCACATCTGGTCCAGTCAACCTGCATCCACCTACAACCACCTCCCAAGACGGGCAGGAATTACGTAGGGCGTCCAAACGGACTAGCTCGCTATCGAGTAGAGGATCATGCAGGCTATGGTGAAAATCCACGCTCCCTCACAGACGGATAGAATCAAGATGCTCAACCTCTCACACAGCGGTCAAAGTACTCGCAACAACTCGGGACCACCGTCAACCAGATGGCTCTCAACAATACCAACACTGATCCAAACTCAACTACCAGTCTGCACTCGGCCCCCAGGCACGAGTGTAACCATAAAAGTATTTGACCGAAATAAACTCAATCGAATGAACCGGTATAAAACCCGGCACTGCCTGCTCTGTCCAAATGACCGGAACCCAACACGGTCTGACCGGAACCCAACACGGTCTCACCGGAACCCAACACGGTCTGACCGGAACCCAACACGGTCTGAAGCCTACTCCGGAGCGGCACTCGAGGGGAGCTACCCACACGAGTAAAGCATCTCTGTCATCAATATCACCAGTATCTCGAAACAGCAGGACTAGATCATCAATCAGATCAAAGTGGAAAAACTCAACCACTAAAGAAAGACCCGACCTCAGTCAGATGCAACTAAACGCTAAGTGGGAAACTCCATCCACTAAGTAAAACTGATACCCAATCAGGTGCATAGAGAAACATCCGGTCAACCGCCCAATATCCGCGGTTGCCGCAAAGCCCCACAACTAAACCAACCTGTCCCAGACACGAAGTCCCGAATATACACTACCCAAACCCCCTGCTCGAACCCGAGCAACACTGACCACCTGACCAACAAGATGGAGAAAAGAAAAGCATGGTTTCTCCTAAGTCAAGTTCCAATAAGTAGTGCAGCAGTAAAAGATGGCCTAACTACATGACCATACAAGCATGCAAATGTCCTCAAGGAAATAAAGGGGTAAAGCATAATAATAGTTCCTTTAGGAATAAACAACATGCCGGAATCTCAAAACTAGACCTGTCCACAACTCAGGGTTCAACAATAGAATGATCATAATAACTCCTCAGAGTACAAATCCGCACATAGCTACGAAATCCTGTCCCAAGCATAATCCATCACAAGAAAGGCTATGTGCTAACATGGCATGTTACATAATCTCATAGGGTAACATTATCCTAGGTAAGCTTACACTAATCATCACATAGATGTCCAACTCATGCAAGTCCTCGGTATACCTCATACATACTATTCTTGCAAACATTTATACCAATATCAATAACAAGCTTACCTACTTGCCAATATAGACTATGTACCCTACACATGCATGCATCAGTCACAGAGGGGGGGACATCCCCACAAGTGGGCTTATACTTGCCACAACATAAACATTGCCTTAAACAATTACTGATAATAAGCTCACCCACCTGAAGCGCTTAACCCAAGGCAAACCTGAAGTCGGTGAAGTGGGTAGACGCCCGCGGTCCAAAATCTGCCAACATATCACCCAAGGTACAAGTCGCGTAAGCCTCGGCTTCAAACAGCTAAAGACACCCCTGGGCACAACAATAACGCTCAACATTACACTTTTATTCCAAAACTAACCAAACATACACAATCTGAAAGTCAGTCCCAAAGCCGCGCATATTTCACCTGCTGCAAGTGCCCCGAAAAATCCAATAAAAATACCACAGTAATCCTCGCGTCGATACCTTCGAAACGAGTACCTGCACGTCCAATTCCGAGCTTCCTACACTGAGAAACAATTCCGACAAGGGAACCACCCCGAATCAAACTACACTCAAAAACTGTAGCAACAATTACTGTTCACAGATAATCTTCACCTTCGAGAAATATTCAGAAAATTCCAAGAAAATTTGGGCATATTCCTCGTGATGTGTAGATGCAAATCGCCTCTTGAATCACCCCAATCCGATGCCTGTGCGCGAAGATATCGCCAAAATACCGCACCGCTGTCCCAAAACTCCGCCCAGAAAAAGGGGTTACAAGATGATCCGAAAGACCCATGAAAAGCTCGGAATGGGAAAAACCAGTAAACATGGGAAACATAGCCCTACCTGTCGTGAAGCCAACGGCGCAAGAATCACCGAAAAAGGTGCCCGGGGTAGGCCGGGAGAGTCCTCGCACCAAAACGCGACGAAGAAGACCACAAACGAACGAGCGTCGCGCCGCGCCGTAAAAATAGAAACCTCGATAAGCGTGCCACCAAAAATCCCAAAACTTTGCAGAAAGATGCATCCAAACTCGGGGATCATCTTTGTTGAAGACACCCAGGCGAGATGAGGCTTGGAAATGGCGGAGAAAGGGAAGAAAGGGAGCTCGGATCGCCTTTTATAGGCAGCAGAAACAATTGGGAAAATACCGAATAAGTCCCCGTTTCCGGGCGCTGGGAGTTTTCGGGCGCGCACTGTAGCAGCCCGAAACCCCCCGCGCCCGAACACTGTAGCCGCCCGAATCCCATCCAGGCCTCCACGTCGCCCGCCAAACAGGCGACAGCCGCTCCAGCCGTACCCGTCGCGCCGCGTGGCCACCCGCGGACGACGACACGTGTCCTCCCCAAGCGCGGGAATCCGCCCGACCGCGCCCACGTGCGCCTGACGCCGCCGCCTGCCACCCTGCCGCGCACAGTAGCCCCACCAATCGGAGAACGCCACGTGTCAAGCCACTGCCTAGTGAACCCGGTGCACGAAATCCTGTGGACCGAACCAATGCGAACCTGCCACGTGTCCAAGCCCGGTGCACCGTAAACCACGAGCCATCCCGAATACTGCGTAGACCAACCGCTGTGAACCCACCTCTAAGATGCTGCCACGTGTCACCCCCGGTCCACCGTGCGCCCCGCACTCCCCCGTAGACCGCGCCCCGCGGACCGGCCCACTCCCGGGCCGCCACGCGTCCAGCCCCCGGTGCACGCCTGCCGCGTGGACCGGGCGGCCCGCGCCTCCGTCCGCCGCGCCGCCTGCGGCCGCTCCGCCGCTGCCGCCGCCGCCGGAAACACTGTTCCGGCGTGAACAGTGTCCAGAGTCCAAAAATAACAAGTGGGTAGTCCGTTTTAACCGTTTTCGCGCGCTGAATCCAAATCCGAAGTCCAATTTGCCAAATTCCAACTCCAAAATTTGCCGAAGGCATCCGGAAAGGTAATCCTTGGTCCAAACTTCGCACTGAGTCCAATTTAAATATCCTTGGCGCGCGAAACCACTTCTAACGATCCGACGGAGTCCAATGATCACCCACGTGATCCATTAAACACGCTGAGCCCAACACTAATGTCCAATTGGGGCACAAATACCACCAACACGCCACATAGGCCTCCGGGAGCTGTAGATGATCCAGTAATCTCGACGTGGGGATCCAGGTCCTCACAATGATTCTTTTTCTAGGGTTAGTCCAAAAAGCGGCATATATTGAAAAAGACGGCCGTGAAAGAATAATCCACATATAGAGAAGAAAGGAAATACTAGATTTAATTCTTATGTTTCTTCATCTATATTGATTAGTTTGATTCTAGGTTTTCATACTCACATCTTGAGTTGAATCAAACTAATGAATACTTAGATGGTATTTCCTATCTATCTTTGATCTAAGTATTCGGCGGATCATCACCACCCAAAAACAACGATTTCCCAAAAATCGGCGCGTGGACTCGCGTGTCCTTGTGGATTCAAGGTTCAACCGCTCTCGTGGATTCGGAGCGAGGTACGTTCGTGGATTCGAAGCGTGCTACTGGGTGAAGACCGTGGATTCGGTCAGACGTCGTGGACTCGACGTTGGACGCCGTGGATTCGGCGTTGGACGCAGATCGTGGATTCGAGACGCGTTGCGGAGCGAGCGGAGAAGATCAACTAGGAGCGTATGGAAAAGGTTGAGTCGTCTGTGAGTACGGTATATCACCTTGTACGTGTTTAATTCTAGTGGATTTCACCGTATTATCGGTCCCGTGGTTTTTTACTCCGGTTTGGAGTTTTCCACGTAAAAATCTTGCGTGTTCATTTATATTTCCGCATTGGGTTTTTATTGCGCAATGATTTTTTGAGTGTTTATTGTTTACACCTATTCACCCCCCTCTAGGTGTTTTTTCCCCTATTTAGATCTATATTACATATAACCCAACAGCTATCACCATACAACAAAAATTCACAATGGAGATCCAAAATTAAATACATGAGATAAACTCCTAAAACAGACTCTAGACTTAGACATCTGCACTCTCTGCAAAAAGAAATTATTCTTGACAAAAGAAGATCGTTAGATACCTCAAGAATATTTAGCATTCAAAACCTAACAGAGATAGAGTTTATACTCACCATGACATTCACGAATTTAGATATGTAATAAGATCGCCATCAAATATCGACATATCTTCTAAGCAATAAAATTCAAAATGTCATAAGTTTGTTAGTAATCAAACAACTTGTTAGTAATATTACATGCCCAAATAGTTAGTCGAATAGTTAGTCGAGGCATGCATTGAAACAATAAAAACCAAAGTTGAAGTTATACTTACCTTTCAAGTTGAGGTTATACTTACCTCCATAGTTTCAAGTTTCTCACAATCTCAAGCATTGTGTCGTAACATTGTATCATTGTTTATATTTTTCTCTCCCCCTTTTTGTCACAAAAGTTAGCCAAAATTTACAAAACGTAAGGAGAGTTAAAAGTTCAAGAACCAAAAGTGTGAGAACAAAAAAAAAACTTAAAACCTGCACAAGAAAAAGTAAAAAAAAATAGAGTGCACAAATTAGTCATCTGAGTCGGATGCATCAGAGGCACTACATCCCATTGTTGAAAGCATTCTCTTCATAAGCTTTTTCATTGAAGAGACCGTCTTAGTCAATGTTATTTGGGATGCTGTAATAATTTCAAGTTCTTCTGAGATGCGCCTTTGTTCTTTGGTGATCTTCTCTTGTTCGAAAGATAGGCGTTGTTGCTGCTTGTAAATTGAGGTTACCGAGGCTTCTTCATCCTGTCCGGGTGTTTGTCGTGATGGAGAGGCAGAGGTGCCGACACAAGGTTTCTTTCCAGAGGAAGGAGTCGGAGTAACATGAGGCAATTTGTGAAGGGACTTAACAATTGTGGATTCATTTATCATCCCCAAACAATACTGGTACGATGTTGAGCTGATATCGATTTGAAATTTCTTTAGAATCCTCATAATGATCAATGGAAACGGAAGCCGTTCGGTAGGATGAGGGTGCTCAACATATCTAGACATTCTGTTCCAAATAATGTAAGGGATGTTCATGTTCAATCCAACTATTTCAGATGGATGCCCTAGGAGGTATAAAAACAGCATACGATCCCATCTCACCACCTTTGTTTGCATGTTCGGGAGAATGTTATAACAGGTGATGAAGTTGAGAAACCGGTATTCAAGCCGGAGTTGTTTGGATTTAACAGTTTTACCATCTGTCGATTCAGTGCCGTCCAAACAAATTCCTTCTATAACGGTTTGCCATAGAGCATTCGTCAAGCTTTTTCCAGTTAAATAGTTAATCCCCGATGTACTCGCTGGCATTTCTAGAACTTCCCCGATCAACTGCGGAGTTATTTTGAGTCTCATCCCTTGGATGTTTGTGTAAAATTGCATCGAACCGTGTTCATCTTCCTGAAGATGTCTCGCATTTGAGTAAAAGGTTCTCACACGATGCAAACAATACCCAAGTAATTCCGGGAATCTGCAAACTTGGATAAGATTAGCTCGTTCAATTAACATCCCGAACTCCGGTGAGTGATCTCGAAGGGCACCAATATTCACATGTCTTTCTCCGATGCATTCTCGATGTTCAAATGCCCTAAGACGATCAGCATTAATGAACACTTCTTCCAAGCGAGGCGGAGAATCAGGAACTAATGGTTTGATAACATCTCGTGCTTGTCCAAAGCGTTGAGCAAGTCGTTTCCTTTTCACCGAGATGGTTGGTGAAGTCATAGGTGCTTTTCCTCTTGATGTGTCGGAAGTCTTTTGCATAGATTTAATGGGCATTGATTCATCATCCGTCAATTTGTCCCAATCTACTTCTTCATTATCAGCTTCAGCCTCTGAATCGCTGATAAGAAGAAACTCACCTTTCCGTTGAGTTTTCTTAGCTCTTTTCAGTTTGTTAGTCGCTCTCGTGTGCACCATAGCAACCAAAAGGAAGATTATCCATGCAAACGCCATTGTGCTATTGTTTGTGAAGAGGAGAATCCTGTGAGCAACAACTCAAGAGTACGACAAAAATTGTTTATTTTCAAAAATTTGAAAATTTGCACCTAAACAATCATTATCATGTAGAGAGACTAGGTATCAAACTAATTTTGCCAAAAGAATTTTAAAAATAGATCAATCCCATGATTTTCAAAAATTCCTATTATATGCCCTAAAACCGAATTTTTAGAAATCGAAGCCTAAAAATCCGTTAATCAGGAGAATACCTAGCATATAATCAAAACTATTCTACCCAGAGTTCTTATTTCAAAAGAAATTTGATCAAAAACCAATCCAAAACGAAAAAGATACAAAATTTTCATCACGTTTTGAGGAAAAACATGAAAAACTGTGAAAAACCGAGATTTTGATCAAGAAAACTTACTTAGAATCGAAGAACTTGAGTTTGGAAGCCTCCAAGATGGATGAATTCTAGAGAGAGAAGCTCTGGAGACTTAGGAACAAAAGATTGAAGTAAAAAGAAATCAAAACCCTTTTGTTCTATATAAAACCCTAGCCGCGATCCGGATCGGATCTTGAATCCAAACAGGATGGGCTACCCGCAGAAAATACCTGCGTTCGGGATCCGGATCGGCTTGTCCAATCCGGATCGCCTCCAACTTTTTCTTCAGAATAATTCAGAAAAATTCCACAAAATCCAGAAAAAGTATGTGAGCACTTTTGTGTATCAACTTTAAATGAAAATCATCGTTTCATACAACAAGAAATAGATTATGTCAAATCTATCAACAATATTCAACAAATGAAACGAAAATTTATAAAAATTAAATCCCTTAAAGTTGAACAACTTCAATCACATCTAACATGATCTTATGAGTAATGCCTTTATCAAATCATCAATTTGGTAAAGAAAAAGAAATACCAAGATCAATAGATGTTTGAAATCCCAGATAAGTTAGATAATATATCTAGTCAATTTATTGTAAGGAGTGGCTCTTTGAGCATCTTTCAATAAAATCCCCACCTTATACCAACCTTGGAATTTGACAGGGTCAAGCATTCCAAAAAGCATTTTTTCTAATCAATCTTGAAAAATCATGCTTGGTATTCATGTGGTAGCTGCACAGTACTCGGACGACCGAGGTGGTAGCTCTTTCCTCCATGTGGTGGTAGTTTTCACACTCCTCATTGGGATGTAACTCTTTCCACATCTTTTGAGCATAACAATTTTCATTAACTCCCCCTCAAATGGCTATCAATTATTTAAAATATAAAGTATTCAACCAAAAATTGATCTCGATTTCATACTCGACACAACCGTCAAATAAGATAAAAACTAAACCAAGAGATCATTTGAGAGAGAAATTGGCTTTGATCAAAACAAAGATGATTTAATTGACATAAATGATCATTGCATCAAATGAATTATTATGATATCCAAAGCATAATAAATTTCTAAATGAACGAAAGGATGCTATTAAAGTCAAAAATACACATGCTCAATTAATGTTCTATGTCTAAGCATAGATAATGAACAAAAACACAAAAACAAAACCTAACCTAAGCAATGATTTCAAAAGAAATTATTTCAAGAAAAGCATTCCAATTGCCTTACGCAAATGAATAAATCGTTTTAGATCCAAAGGTTTTGTTAAGATGTCAGCTAATTGATCCTCAGTTGAAATGTAGGAAATTTGAAGAATATTTGACTCAACTAGCTCTCTTAGAAAATGATATCTAAGTTCAATGTGTTTTGTTCTTGAGTGCAACACAGGGTTTTTAGAAATGTTTATAGCACTTGTGTTGTCACAAAGAATCGTTACCGAAGTCGCTGAAATTCGAAAGTCGCTCAACACGCTTTTCATCCAAATGAGTTGGGTTGAACAACTACCCGCTGAAATATATTCTGCTTCGGCAGTCGAGAGTGCAATGCAGTTTTGCTTTTTACTATGCCATGCAACAAGGCAATGGCCAAGATAAAAACATGCACCACTCGTGCTCTTCCGATCATCCACAGATCCTGCCCAATCGGCATCTGAATATCCTATAATGTCAAGCGTTGTTCCCATAGGATACCAAATTCCGAAATTCAAAGTCCTTTGATGTACCGGATGATCCTTTTCACCGCTTTCAGGTGAACCTCCATTGGTGCTGATTGATATCTCGCGCAAATCCCAACACTAAAGGATATATCCGGGCGACTAGCTGTAAGATAGAGTAGACTTCCAATCATGCTGCGATAAATCTTCTCGTCTACACTCTCACTAAGAGATTCACTTCCTAATCCCTTATTGGTAGTTCCCATAGGAGTCGGAAAATCTTTAGAATCTTCTAAACCAAATTTCTTCACCAACTCCCTTGCGTACTTGGATTGACATAAATGAATGCCTTCTTCAGTTTGTTTCACTTGCAATCCAAGAAAGTAAGTCAATTCGCCCATCATTGACATCTCAAATTCGCTTTCCATGGTTTCAGCGAATTTAGATGTCACGCCCCGGGGTCGAAACTGCGACCCGGGCCCGCCAAACAGATCCGCCACCTATGCCAACCTGCATAGGCGAAGCGTCCTACCTGCAAGAAAAGTACTATAACTAAACAGATATCAGAGCTATAAATAAAAATCTGCTGTAACTAAAATCAATCACTGTACAACTGGAAATAAAACAACACTGTCTGCCTCCCAAAATAATAATAATACAATATCCTCAAGTACAAGCTCTAAACCCAACCGGGAGGTAACTCCAATATACAACAGTGTACAGTCTCTCAATACAAAATATCCTCACTACAATAGTCTCTCAAAAGAGGAAAAAGAAACAACTAATGCACTGATGATCTCCTCTGAAGGGTACCGCTACTCTCCAACGACGGGTAGGGATCTAGCTCGCGACTCCCTCGCACGATCAACATCCGCAGAGTCGGCAACACCCGCTAAGACTCTGCAAAACAAAGGAGAGGAGAGAAAAAGAGGGGGGGAAAACCCCCAAAGGGTGTGAGAACTACACCAAAAAGGGAGTTCTCAGTGGGTACCACCGCCAGACCCGACGGTCTGCCCACCAAGTCCTCAAGAGACAAAAACTAACCCAAGTCATAAGACTGAAATGAGTAGGCTGGAGACTCTCGACAGCTACCCTGCCCCTAACTAAAGGCAAAAAGGGGGAGAACCAAACAGTGGTATGCAACCACTAGCACATGAAGTGCACCATCGACCCAATCGAGCTGACTGCCACATCTGGTCCAGTCAAACCTGCGCCCACCTACAACCACCTCCCGCTGACGGGCAGGAATTACGTAGGGCGTCCAAACGGACTAGCTCGCTATCGAGTAGAGGATCATGCAGGCTATGGTCAAAATCCACGCTCTCTCTCAGAACGGATAGAATCATGATGCTCAACCTCACACACAGCGGTCAAAGTACTCGCAACAACACGGGACCACCGTCAACCAGACGGCTCTCAACAATACTAGCACTGCTCTAAACTCAACTACCAGTCTGCACTCGACCCCCAGGCACGAGTGTAACAATAAAAGTATTTGACCGAAATAAACTCAATCGAATGAACCGGTATAAAACCCGGTACTGCCTGCTCTGTCACCAATCTCCCGAACTCAGTATCTCCACTGTCCAAATGACCGGAACCCAACACGGTCTGACCGGCACCCGACACGGTCTGACCGGAACCCAACACGGTCTGACCGGAACCCAACACGGTCTGAAGCCTACTCCGGAGCGGCACTCGAGGGGAGCTACCCACACGAGTAAAGCATCTCTGTCATCAATGTCACCAGTATCTCTAAACGGCAGGACTTGATCATCAATCTGATCAAAGTGGGAAAACTCAACCACCAAGGAAAGACCCGACCTCAATCGGATGCACTAAACGATAAGTGGGAAACTCCATCCACTAAAGAAAACTGATACCCAATCAGGTGCATAGAGAAACATCCGGTCAACCGCCCAATATCCGCGGTTGCCGCAAAGCCCCACAACTAAGCCAACCTGTCCCAGACACGAAGTCCTGACTACTCTATCCAGACCCCTGCTCGAACCCGAGCAACACTGACCACTTGACTAGCAAAGGCGGAGAAAGGAAAAGCATGGTTTCTCCTAAGTCAAGTTCCCATAAGTAGTGCAGCAGTAAAAGATGGCCTAACTACATGACCATACAAGCATGCAAATGTCCTCAAGGAAATAAAAAGGGGGGGGGGGGTAAAGCATAATAATAGTTCCTTTAGGAATAAACAACATGCCGGAATCCCAAAACTAGACTTGTCCACCAACCAGGGTCCATCAACAGAATGATTATAATAACTCCTCAGAGTACAAATCCGCGCATAGCTACGAAACCCTGTCCCAAAGCATAAACCAACCACATGAAAGGCTATGTGCTAACATGGCATGTTACATAATCTCATAGGGTAACATTATCCTAGGTAAGCTTACACTAGTCATCACATAGATGTCCAAGTCATGCAAGTTCTCAGTATACCTCATAAATACTATTCTTGCAATCATTATATAAATATCATTATCAAGCTTACCTGCTTACCAACATAAACCATGTACCCTAAACATGCATGCCTCAGTCATAGAGGGGTGACATCCCCACAAGTGTGCTTATATTTGCCACAACAACTCAATGCCTTAAATAGTTACTGCTATTAAGCTTACCCACCTGAAGCGCTTAAACCAAGGCAAACCTGAAGTCGGTGAAGTGGGTAGACGCCCAGGGTCCAAAATCTGCCAACATAACACCCTCGGTACAAGTCGCGCAAGCCTTGGCTCCAAACGACTGAAAACACCCCTGAGTACATCAATAAGGCTCAACATTACACTTTTATTCCAAAATTAACCAAGTATACACAATCTGAAAATCAGTCCCAAAGTCGTGCTTATTTCACCTGCCGAAAGTGCCCAGAAAAATCCCATAAAAATACCACAGTAATCCTCGCGTCGATACCTTCGAAACGAGTACCTGCACGTCCAATTCCGAGCCCCGTAGGCCGAGTTACAAATTCCACAGTACAGGTGCGCAAAACCACACAGCAACATAACTGTAATTCCATTTACAGATAAGGGGAAGAACATATACCTTCGGGCAAAACTCAGAAAAATCCAATAAAAATACTGTGATATTCCTTGCGCCGAGTAGATGAAAAAAGTGTATAAGCACGTCGTCAAACGATGCCCGGTTGCGGAGATAACGCCGAAATACCAAGCCGCTGTCCAAATCTCCTTCACAGAAATGGGGTCACAGTAAGCTCGAACAAACACCTCGAAAAGCGCGAAATGAGGGAAAGCTGAAAATACCAAGATCGTAGATCTGTCCGTCGCGAATCCAGCGGCGAAGAAATCACTCGAAAAGGTGGTCGGAGTAGGCCGGGGGAGCTCGCGCACCGAAACGCGACGAAGGGGAACACAAAAGGACGAGCGTCGCGCCGCGCCGTAAAAATAGAAACCTCGATAAGCGTGCCACCAAAAATCCCAAAACTTTGCAGAAGGATGCAGCCAAACTCGGGGATCATCTTTGCTGAAGGCACCCAGGCGAGAGGAGGCTCGGAAATGGCGGAAAAAGGGGAAAGAAGGAGGCTCGGATCGCTTTTATAGGCTGCAGAAACAATTGAAGAAATACCGGATATGTCCCTATTTCCGGGCGCAGGGGATTTTCGGGCGCGCACTGTAGCAGCCCGAAATCCCCGCGCGCGAGCACTGTAGCCGCCCGAATCCGCCCTGGGCCTCCACGTCGCCCGCCAAACAGGCGACAGCAACACCAGCCGCTCCCCGCGCGACACGTGGCGCCCCCAGACGCCGACACGTGGCCGCCCCAAGCGCGGGAACACCCCGTCAACGCGCCCACGTTCGCTCTGCGCCCGCCGCCTGCGCCTCTGTGCGCACGCTTCCCGAGGCGCCCGCAGGTGCACCGTGGACCGGGTGCACGTGGACCGGCCAACCGGTGCGCGCCACGTGTCCCCCCACCGGTCCACCGTACACCCGCCTTTCCCGTGGACCGCGCCCGCTGCGCCGGCCCAACCGGGAATCGCCACCTGGCCCGCGACCGGTGCACGCCTCCGCGGTGGACCGCGCACCCGCCAGAGCCTGCTCCGCCGCGCTCCGCCGCTGCCGGCCGCCGCGCGCCGCCGCCGCCGGTGCCGGAACAGTACCCTTGCCTCGAAAAATGTGCCGAATCACCCGGACTCCGGAAAAAGCAAGTGAATAGTCCATTTTCATCGTTTTCGCACGCTGAATCCAAATCCGAAGTCCAATTTGCCAAATTCCAACTCTAAAAATTGCCGAAGGCATCCGGGAAGATGTTCCTTGATCCAAACTTCGCGCTGGGTCCAATTTTAATATCCATGACGCGCGAAACCACTTCTGGAGCTCCGACGGAGTCCACCGATCACCCACGTGATCCATTAACACACTGAGCCCAACACTAATGTCCAATTGGGGCACAAATCCCACCAACACGCCACATAGGCCTCCGGGAGCTGTAGATGAACCAGTAATCTCGTCGTGGGGATCCAGGTCCTCACATCCTCCCCCACTAAGGAATGCTTCGTCCTCGAAACTAGCTCAAATCCCCCAAGAGTCACAAATAACACGGGTAGGTATCCATCTATAACGCCTCCAGCTCCCGAAACATCACTCACTCCCCGTGATTACTCCCCAACAACCACAACAACAAGTACGGCATGGCCCGATATGCGATTTTCTCAACTCTCGAGCCAGAAATCGCAACGGGCGTCCCTCGTACTCCAACAATCACAGATCTCAAAAGGGGCAAGTCAATCACGGGCGAGGGATCCAAAAGCAAAACACTCCTGAGCTGAGACGTGAAACAACACAGAGGCTCCATTAAGAGCCGGGGGAAACGGAATAACCATCCGCGCAACACGCACCAAACCACCTCCTGGTGTCAACTCAACCAGGACCTCCCGAAGTATACCCACAGATTCATCCTATGAGGAAAAGGATCCAATAAGCTGGGGTCTTCACTCGGTTACTTCCGATCCAAAATCACCCGAGTGGCCTACTCAACCACGAGCTACCCTCGAAAGGGATCCTCAAGAGACACAATCTCAAGCCACGGTTGGACACTCAACAAGCCAACATAACCCCGACAGACCCACGGGTCGAAAGGATGCCCTGACGGGGACCAAACCGTCAGTGAACGGGAGTGAAAACTGGCTCGAAAGGCGATCATAATGCGGATGCCCAAACTCGCGGTCAAAAATCCCAAACCAGCAACGACAATCCGCGAAAATCCCACTCAAGATGCTGAGTAATCAGAACTGATAGCCAAGCCGGCATGGCCTACGCCCAGGTATATCAATCCAAGCTGGAAATGAAGGACGTACAGAAAGGCTCAACTGTGGAATCCAAGCTGCCTGCCATAACACTCATAGGGTTGGACTAATGAAGTGTGGACCGAAGATCCACCCACGGTAACTCTACCGCCACAATGGGAGGCATCACTAAATCACACAATTCCATCTCCCAACACAGGAAACACTAGCATTGGCGCTAATATCAGACACATTATCCATTGGCCATGCTCTCTCGGCACCGCCAAGTCTAGAAGCTCCTCACCTCAAAAATGAAAGTTGGTCTCAGTCAACTTGAATAACATCCATTAGGTCGGGTTCCACCGCCGCCCCTACGGCTCGAACAAAGCGACCCAAGAAGGTATGCTTCTGCAGCTACAACTTGTACCTCAATAACTTGGCATACCGCTTCATCCACACGGGCATGGTAGCACATCCACAAAGTGCTCCTCGTGCTCCAAGTCACTCTGGGAGTAAATCAAAATATCCTCGGAAAACACCACTCCCAGTCCGTCCAAGTACAACTGGGACATACAATCCCTCATATCTTGAAGTCCACAGGGCATTCGTCATTCCATTGGGCCTCGCTAACAACTCATAATGCCACCACCGTGTCCAAAACGCCATCTAGGCGAAGTCCTCGGCTGTCTAACTCCAAGTGGGTACTCGCATCATACACCAACTGCCGGAGTATAATTCCATCATAAGGTCCTGGATACCATAAAAGGACCCTCACATTCGTGTATCAATGACGTGGCATCACCACTGTATACCAACGGCGTGGCACTAGGTCAAACAGACCCCTCGATCCATCGGACCCTGCAACAGTGCCATCGGGTCTCTCCCAGCTCTACCGGCGATATCCAATGAGGTGCTGTCCAGGGTGGCGCGGTTCCTCGAACCACGTCAAACGCAATCTCTATCTCCCTAACCGGCGGCATTACCAACAACTAAGGTGAAATCACACACGGGATCTCGCGGGCAACAGAGATATCCCTGAGTCCCGGTGCCGCCGTAAGCACCTCTCACCCTGTCGCTAAAACCAGAGTGCTCTAACAACCCCAACGAGCATGCCTCCAATTGCCCGCCTTGCCGAAGATCAAAGTCCTCTCTTGCCGCAGTCGAACATCCTGTGGCTTAGTACCCAACAATCTCAAGCATAAGGTCAAAACACCTAATTGCTATAATTTCCAATAACTCTGCCGGTATCTCGCGGTCTCGGCCGCACTGGACATGATCCAAAAGCCTCCTCCACGTGCACAACAACAACAGGAACCTGTACCTCTAGTGCACGTGGTAACAAATCTGCCTCTAACCCATGTAAGAGTGGAACATGCTCTAACTCCGACTACCGTGGTGAAATCCCACCTGCGACACTCAATCCACTACCGTGGCGCCCTCCAACCGGGCGGCACAGATTCATCCGCTCAAAGCAAGTGGTTGTCGCTCAATCTGCCTGAAAATCAGGGCTATCACTAGGAAGCACGACCTCTGTCTCTGATCACATTGAGGCGACGAACAAGATCCTCCGCAGATAACAAATCCACGCTATCGCTGCGCCACTCAAATAAAAATACTGATGTTGCCTTCGGGGTCCACCCGACCTCTGACATCTCGGGAACTCGTTATCCAGGAAAAGAAATTAGACATGCCCCTGCCGGCCGATCTGTCCTCCATCATCCGGCGCCAAGCGCCAAAATCCAGAACTCACCTCTGGCGGCTGATCCCTATCCAAAGGAACTGCAATGCCACGCTCCATACATAATGCCTGCTCCAACGAGGCGTCTAAATCTACAATGGAGGGACTGAATAACAGAAAGGTGTCCTGGCGCAATCCACTCCCAGTCTCATATATCCTATGCGCCTCGTCCCTCGAATCTGGAGCGCGCAGTTCAACAACTGTATACACTCACAAGCACAGGGAGGCTCTCAATTAATCACTCCATCACCACCAGCCGCGACTCTGCCTCCAAGGGCTCCAAACTCAATCTTACGAGTCGGGGTGGTTCATCTGCCAAATATGGCTCAATAGGTCGATCATGTCCCACAGCTCACCAGCTGTCAACCATCCACCCTGCCTCGGTGCCTCGACACTAAACATTGGCACAGAGGGGGCTACTCAGTGCTCCGACAACTGTGTCACCAAGACCAGCTGCTCACTCTGCCGCTGATAAGCTTCTGACAATCCTGTCATCTGGGTCCGGGGTTCTTTGACCTCAATCCGGGTATCCGGCCCAAAACCAACTACTCAAGCTCAACAGCTATGACAGGATGCACACGGGTCAAAACCCAGCGTCGGGGAGACACCGCTCGCCACGACGAAACAACAAAACAGCACACAACAACACTCGACCCAATCCAGCGAAAGTCTAAAGCATGTCACCCGTTCCACAACATTATGTTGTCTGCAGCCAACATAATCACTTAGGAGAATAAACATGCCAATCACTCCTCCCGTCCCTTGGGAGAGGTATAAAACTCAATCAGGACTCTCGCTAAAAAAATCACGACTCTCACAAAGTCAACCAAGGGTCAACCATAAGCCTAGGGTTTCTAAGTCTACCATGACCTACAACCTAGGCTCTGATACCACTCTAATCTGTCACGCCCCGGGGTCGAAACTGCGACCCGGGCCCGCCAAACAGATCCGCCACCTATGCCAACCTGCATAGGCGAAGCGTCCTACCTGCAAGAAAAGTACTATAACTAAACAGATATCAGAGCTATAAATAAAAATCTGCTGTAACTAAAATCAATCACTGTACAACTGGAAATAAAACAACACTGTCTGCCTCCCAAAATAATAATAATACAATATCCTCAAGTACAAGCTCTAAACCAACCGGGAGGTAACTCCAATATACAACAGTGTACAGTCTCTCAATACAAAATATCCTCACTACAATAGTCTCTCAAAAGAGGAAAAAGAAATAACTAATGCACTGATGATCTCCTCTGAAGGGTACCGCTACTCTCCAACGACGGGTAGGGATCTAGCTCGCGACTCCCTCGCACGATCAACATCCGCAGAGTCGGCAACACCCGCTAAGACTCTGCAAAACAAAGGAGAGGAGAGAAAAAGAGGGGGGGAAAAACCCCCAAAGGGGTGTGAGAACTACACCAAAAGGGAGTTCTCAGTGGGTACCACCGCCAGACCCGACGGTCTGCCCACCAAGTCCTCAAGAGACAAAAACTAACCCAAGTCATAGACTGAAATGAGTAGGCTGGAGACTCTCGACAGCTACCCTGCCCCTAACTAAAGGCAAAAAGGGGGAGAACCAAACAGTGGTATGCAACCACTAGCACATGAAGTGCACCATCGACCCAATCGAGCTGACTGCCACATCTGGTCCAGTCACACCTGCGCCCACCTACAACCACCTCCCGCTGACGGGCAGGAATTACGTAGGGCGTCCAAACGGACTAGCTCGCTATCGAGTAGAGGATCATGCAGGCTATGGTCAAAATCCACGCTCTCTCTCAGAACGGATAGAATCATGATGCTCAACCTCTCACACAGCGGTCAAAGTACTCGCAACAACACGGGACCACACCGCAACCAGACGGCTCTCAACAATACTAGCACTGCTCTAAACTCAACTACCAGTCTGCACTCGGCCCCCAGGCACGAGTGTAACATAAAAGTATTTGACCGAAATAAACTCAATCGAATGAACCGGTATAAAACCCGGTACTGCCTTGCCTGCTCTGTCACCAATCTCCCGAACTCAGTATCTCCACTGTCCAAATGACCGGAACCCAACACGGTCTGACCGGCACCCGACACGGTCTGACCGGAACCCAACACGGTCTGACCGGAACCCAACACGGTCTGAAGCCTACTCCGGAGCGGCACTCGAGGGGAGCTACCCACACGAGGTAAAGCATCTCTGTCATCAATGTCACCAGTATCTCTAAACGGCAGGACTTGATCATCAATCTGATCAAAGTGGGAAAACTCAACCACCAAGGAAAGACCCGACCTCAAATCGGATGCACTAAACGATAAGTGGGAAAACTCCATCCACTAAAGAAAACTGATACCCAATCAGGTGCATAGAGAAACATCCGGTCAAACCGCCCAATATCCGCGGTTGCCGCAAAGCCCCACAACTAAGCCAACCTGTCCCAGACACGAAGTCCTGACTACTCTATCCAGACCCCTGCTCGAACCCGAGCAACACTGACCACTTGACTAGCAACAGGCGGAGAAAGGAAAAGCATGGTTTCTCCTAAGTCAAGTTCCCATAAGTAGTGCAGCAGTAAAAGATGGACTAACTACATGACCATACAGCATGCAAATGTCCTCAAGGAAATAAAAGGGTGGGGGGGTAAAGCATAATAATAGTTCCTTTAGGGAATAACACATGCCGGAATCCCAAAACTAGACCTGTCCACCAAACCAGGGTCCATCAACAGAATGATTATAATAACTCCTCAGAGTACAAATCCGCGCATAGCTACGAAACCCTGTCCCAAAGCATAAACCAACCACATGAAAGGCTATGTGCTAACATGGCATGTTAGATAATCTCATAGGGTAACATTATCCTAGGTAAGCTACACTAGTCATCACATAGATGTTCCAAGTCATGCAAGTTCTCAGTATACCTCATAAATACTATTCTTGCAATCATTATATAAATATCATTATCAAGCTTACCTGCTTACCAACATAAACCATGTACCCTAAACATGCATGCCTCAGTCATAGAGGGGTGACATCCCCACAAGTGTGCTTATATTTGCCACAACAACTCAATGCCTTAAATAGTTACTGCTATTAGCTTACCCACCTGAAGCGCTTAAACCAAGGCAAACCTGAAGTCGGTGAGTTGGGTAGACCGCCAGGGTACAAAATCTGCCAACATAACACCCTCGTACAGTCAGCCGCAAGCCTTGCTCCAAACTACTGAAAACACCCCTGAGTACATCAATAGAGGCTCAACATTACACTTTTATTCCAAAATTAAACCAAGTATACACATCTGAAAATCAGTCCCCAAAGTCGTGCTTATTTCACCTGCCGAAAGTGCCCAGAAAAAATCCCATAAAAATACCACAGTAATCTCGCGTCGATACCTTCGAAACGAGTACCTGCACGTCCAAGTTCCGAGCCCCGTAGGCCGAGTTACAAATTTCCATAGTACAGGTGCGCAAAACCACACAGCAACATAACTGTAATTCCATTTACAGATAGGGGGAAGAACATATACCTTCGGCCAAAACTCAGAAAAAATCCAATAAAATACTGTGATATTCCTTGCGCCGAGTAGATGAAAAAAGTGTATAAGCACGTCGTCAAACGATGCCCGGTTGCGGAGATAACGCCGAAATACCAAGCCGCTGTCCAAATCTCCTTCACAGAAATGGGGTCACAGTAAGCTCGAACAAACACCTCGAAAAGCGCGAAATGAGGAAAGCTGAAAATACCAAGATCGTAGATCTGTCCGTCGTGAATCCAGCGGCGAAGAAATCACTCGAAAAGGTGGTCGGAGTAGGCCGGGGGAGCTCGCGCACCGAAACGCGACGAAGGGGAACCCAAAAGACGAGCGTCGCGCCGCGCCGTAAAAATAGAAACCTCGATAAGCGTGCCACCAAAAATCCCCAAACTTTGCAGAAGGATGCAGCCAAACTCGGGGATCATCTTTGCTGAAGGCACCCAGGCGAGAGGAGGCTCGGAAATGGCGGAAAAGGGGAAAGAAGGAGGCTCGGATCGCTTTTATAGGCTGCAGAAACAATTGAAGAAATACCGGATAGTTCCCTATTTCCGGGCGCAGGGGATTTTCGGGCGCGCACTGTAGCAGCCCGAAATCCCCGCGCGCGAGCACTGTACCGCCCGAATCCGCCCTGGGCCTCCACGTCGCCCCCCACAGGCGACAGCACCACCAGCCGCCTCCCGCGCGACACGTGGCGCCCCCAGACGCCGACACGTGGCCGCCCCAAGCGCGAACAACCCCGTCAACGCGCCCACGTGCGCTCTGCGCCCGCCGCCTGCGCCTCTGTGCCGCACACGCTTCCCGAGGCGCCCGCAGGTGCAACCGTGGACCGGGTGCACGTGGACCGCCAACCGGTGCGCGCCACGTGTCCCCCCACCGGTCCACCGTACACCCGCCTTTCCGTGGACGCGCCCGCTGCGCCGGCCCAACCGGGAACCGCCACCTGGCCCGCGACCGGTGCACGCCTCCGCGGTGGACCGCGCACCCGCCAGAGCCTGCTCCGCCGCGCTCCGCCGCTGCCGGCCGCCGCGCCGCCGCCGCCGGTGCCGGAACAGTACCCTTGCCTCGAAAAACGTGCCGAATCACCCGACTCCGGAAAAAGCAAGTGAATAGCCCATTTTCATCGTTTTCGCGCGCTGAATCCAAAATCCGAAGTCCAATTTGCCAAATTCCAACTCTAAAAATTGCCGAAGGCATCCGGAAGATGTTCCTTGATCCAAACTTCGCGCTGGGTCCAATTTTAATATCCATGACGCGCGAAACCACTTCTGGAGCTCCGACGGAGTCCACCGATCACCCACGTGATCCATTAACACACTGAGCCAACACTAATGTCCATTGGGGCACAAATCCCACCAACACGCCACATATGCCTCCGGGAGCTGTAGATGACCAGTAATCTCGTCGTGGGGATCCAGGTCCTCACAATTGAACATCATTGTCTCTAGTTGCCCCAAATACAATTTCATCGACATAATTTGTGCAACAATGAAAATTATCCTAAATGCTTCCACAGAGAGTCCGTCGCTCCCCCTCGAGTTAGCACCCTTTTCTAATAGGTGCTTTGTCAACCCTTTCGTACCATGCTCGCGGTGCTTGTTTTAGATCGTAAAAAGACAAAAGCTTTTTTCAAACTAAAACCCATTTAGGTTTTTTTACATTCTACAAACCCTTTCGGTTGAGCCACCATAACTTCCTCATTTAAAAATCCATTTAAAAACGCGCTCTTGACGTCCATGAAAAGAGTTTGATTTTAAAATGACAGCAATAGCGAATAAATACGAATTGAACTCGAGTCTACTACCGGGCGAATGTTTTCATCAAGTCCTATACCTTATTTGAGAGTAGCCTTGACGCAACTCGCGTGCTTATTTTCCTGATGATGGTACATCCTGTTTTTTCTATTCTTGACAATCCATTTGTAACAATCTATCATTGTGTGCTTCGGAGGCTTCGTTTATTTCCCAAACTTTGTTTTTCGTTCGAACTAATGGAGCTCTTCCCTGCATAGCTTTCAATCCAGTAGTCATCCTGAAGACTTCATCGATGTTTCTTTGGTTTCAATATGGAGAACGTAGCAATCGACTCCACAAACCAACTGTCCCGAGTTCTAACTCTTCTTGTGGGTCTCCCAATAATTTAGATTCTGATGATCCTTGGAGATGCTAACGTTTGCGGTAATGGAGTAGTCCGATACATGTGATATTTTTTCTGCACATTAGATAAACTTGAAAACATAATGCATCAACTTTATTGAAAGAGTTATTACGAGAATGCATTTTACAGATTATCATCATCTAGAGACATATCAGGTAAATTTATCAATGCAAAGTGGAGCTTCATCTACTTTAACATTTATAGTTCTATCATCGTTTTCGATTCCAAGTTAAATACCCGATATGCTAACTGTTAGTAGAATACCCATGAAAATCCCTTCGTCGCTTCGAGAGTTCGAACTTACAAGGTTTTCCGCGATCACGCAAATAAACTCGACTCCCAAGATACGAAATATTTGATGTTTGGTTTTTCTACTAAACCACAGCTCATATGTGTATTTAA
>JAQNDB010000049.1:160264-194634 GCA_029204045.2 Tillandsia leiboldiana | reverse complement strand
TGGGGCGCAGTATCGCCCGGGGCGTGACAGTGCCCCTTTCGACTTTCAGCGGGCACCTCATCCGCATCGGCTCCTTTTCTGCCTCAGCAGCAGTTGTCGCCTCAGAGGATTTATGCTTCTAGCAAGCGGATCCCTTCTTTTTAGCGGCGGATCAAAGGCCGCCGGCTCAGAGCGGTCGGGTCTACGCCGCTCAGGTGGAGGACTTTACAGCAGCCGACCTTATGGTGACAGGTATTATTTTTTGTTGTTATTTATATTTACCGGCATTGGTTTGCCATTGTATTGCACTTGAGCATCCTAGTCATTGGTTAGGAGTGCAGGTACTTCTTCGCATGGGGTTAAGGGTAGGACGGTTACCTGGTGTTCCGGAGGTTAATATTCTCGATCCTCTGGCACGTGGGGAGTGTTGGTGTCCTGCCGGTGCAGTTGAGTCCTGATAGTACGGTAGACCTGATGGTCTTAACCTAGTTGTGGTACTTGGATTTGGTACTTAGGACTGTTTGGCTGACTCGGTTTTTCTTTTTCGCGGCGGTTGATTGTGCGCGAGACGGTCCCTCTAGGAGGGGCTAGGCCAGGAGTAGATGGTGCTGGGGTTGTTACGGATTTGAGTTGGCGTAGTTTCGTGAAAGGTTCAAGTCCTGAAGATTGAAGGTGAAGAAAGTTGGATCATTTAACTCAATCTCAAGAAAGAAGAATTCAAAAGGATCAGGTATGTTTAACTAAAGAATTTGTGTGATCCGAATACTTCTTGTAGTGTAGAAACACTTGGAAGAATCTTTCATTGCATAAAAATCAAAAACTGGACTTGGGACATGTTCAGGATCCGGATCAGGCTGTTCGATCCGGATCCCGAAGGTGGTTCGTTCATACTTCAGTTCAATCCGGATCGTAGTCTCTTGATCCGGATCCCGAACATTAAGTTTACCGTTTTCCTTGAACGATCCGGATCTTGCTTCGCAATCCGGATCCCGAACGTTGATGTTTGGTAACTGTATGAACGATCCGGATCGTGCACTTCGATCCGGATCCCGAACCTTCGTTTTTCTGGAATTGGCTAACTCGTTATGACGATCCGGATCTCAGCTAAGCCGATCCGGATCGCCGTCCGTTAAATTTCCAGAAATGGCAGGTTTTTGATTCTTATCTCCTTCCTAGGGTTTCTAACCTATAATAGACCCCATGATTCTTTTTCTAGGGTCAATCCACATAGCCGTCATTTTCATATATCATTTTATACGGCTATAGATCCACATATAGAGAAGAAAGGAAATCATTAGAGAATACTCTATGTTTCTTCATCTATATTGATTAGTTTGATTCTAGGTTTTCATACTCACATCTTGAGTTGAATCAAACTAATGAATACTTAGATGGTATTTCCGATCTATCTTTGATCTAAGTATTCGGCGGATCATCACCACCCAAAAACAACGATTACCCCAAAATCGGCGCGTGGATTCGCGTGTCCTTGTGGATTCAAGGTTCAACCGCTCTCGTGGATTCGGAGCGAGGCACATTCGTGGATTCGAAGGGTGCTATTGGGTGAAGACCGTGGATTCGGTCAGACGTCGTGGATTCGACGTTGGACGCCGTGGATTCGGCGTTGGGCGCAGATCGTGGATTCGAGAAGCGTCGGAGCGAGCGGAGAAGATCCTCTAGGAGCGTATGGAAAAGGTTGAGTCGTAAGTGTGTACGGTAAATCACCTTGTACGTGTTTTAATTCTAGTGGATTTCTGCCGTGTTATCGGTCCCGTGGTTTTTTACTCCGGTGAGGGAGTTTTCCCACGTAAAATCTTGCGTGTTTTTTTATTTTCCGCATTGGGTTTTATCGCAACGATTTTTGGAGTGTTTATACGTTTACACCTATTCACCCCCCTCATAGGTGTTTCTTCCCCTATTTAGATCCGTATTATATACGACCCAACAAGTTGGTATCAGAGCTGGAATAGGGTTGTGAACAATGGTTGAAGGTGGAACATCAATCGACCCCCTTTCTTTGATGGAACAAATTATGCGTACTGGAAAGTACGGATGAAAGCTTTTCTATCTTCCATCGACGAAAGGGCGTGGCATTCAATTGAATCAGGATGGTCTAATCCAACTGAAATTATCTCTGATGTTCACACCTTAAAACCTAGGTCGAAATAGACCAAGGAAGAGTTTGATTTATCTTCTACAATGGCAAGGGAATTAATGCTATTTTTAATGCCTTATCTCAAACTGAATTCTCTCGCGTCTCGGCATGTGAGACTGCGAAGAAATCTGGGATGTTCTCCAGGTTACACATGAGGGAACTAACCTCGTGAAGATTCAGAAAACTGCAAATGCTTACGAGCAAGTTTGACTCTATTTTGATGGCAGAAAATGAATCTTTCACGGACTACTATACACGATTGCAAGACATCGTAAACTCATGTGCTAATCTGGGAGAGAAGATTCCAGAATTTAAGATTGTAAGAAAAATCTTAAGAACTCTTCCTGAACGATTTCGCCCAAAGGTTACTGCCATTGAAACTATTAAACCACCCGGACGAAATACGTGTAGAAGAATTAGTGGTTCATTACAAACTTATGAAATGACTTTTACTACTACCATTCTTCTGGGAAAGGCATCCACTTCTAAGTCTTCAGGTTATGCGTTGAAAACAACTAAGGAAGAAGACGCGGATACATCCTCCTCAGACTGATGACGAGAACCTTTCAATGGAGGAATTTGAGAAGCAGCTCGCTCTCTTGACAAGGAATTTTCGCCGGAACTTTCGAAAGGGGGAATTCAAGCAAATCTCCATCCTTCGGAAAGTGGAACAAAGGCAAGGGTACTTCAAGTCACAATCAAGAAAGCAAGGAGAACTTCTCAAAGGATAAGAAAAGTTCAGAAGGACAACTACAAGTGCTTCAAATGTCGAGGCTACGGCCACATTGCAACGGAGTGTCCTAACAAGTATTCGGCAAAGAAGAAGGCGATGCAAGTCATCACCTTGGGATGGACAACTCAACGTCAAATGAGTCGTCTTCAAGTGATGAAGAAAAGAGCTCCCACGGCATTCCACGCGTCCACATCTTCACCATTCATGTGCTTAATGGCAAGTACATCCGACTCGCGGTCCAACTCCACTGTTGAAAAGATTGCAATGGACAACGAATCGGATGATTCGGAAGGTGGAGATTTTGCTCTAGCCTATCACAGATCTTTACGGGATTTAAAGAAACCGGCTAAGCAAAACAAGGGGTTGAGAGGGAGATTGCAGGATCTCGAAGAAGAAGTAAAAAGGGTAACTTCTCTCTCGACCGATCTTGAAGTGGAAAGGGATAATTTGATAAAAGCAAATGTTTCCCTTCAAGAGTCCAATAAGCAGCTCGAGAAGAACTATATAGATATGATGAACAAGCAAACTACTTCTTGAAGCTCTATGGCGAGGGCCGACAGGAAAGACGGAAATGACAGAGACCATTCTCCAACTAAAGGATGACTTACAGCAATTATCTTTAGGAAGGAGTAAGTGGATAAACTCCTTGGTCTCGGTCAAACAAATCGGTTCGGCCTCGGGTACACTCAAACTGAAAACAGTCCAAGTTCGAGTGGGACAGTTTTTGTGCCTCAGTCGGTATCTCCTTCTCCGACACCGGAATTCAAGACAAACAACGACAACAAACCTACCTCATCCTCCTCGGAATCGTCAAGCTCAAAGGTATGTTTTCGTTGTAATTTTGCAGGGCACATCGAAAGAAATTGCGAGATTGGAGCTCAAAGATCAATCAACCACATCTTGCAATTGCTACCAATAAGCTCACTTCCCAGAATTCAAGGAAGGATTTTTCAAAAGAAAAGAACATTGGTAGCACCTCAAACAAGACGATGACAAAAGAAAAAGATCAATCATACAAGACGTCGTCTTCAAGGAGAATTTCTCAACCATTGCCAACATACTCCAAAACTCAAAAGGTTTGGGTATGCAAAGGTGAAACCTCTCCTTGTCTTTAATCGTTGTACTATTAAACCTTGTATAGTTTATGTAGACTATTTTCTTTTCTTCCTTTTCTTTTGGCCAACACGTCAACCATCCTTGGGAGGTAAATGGTACATTTTCTTAATGGTTGATGATTTCTCTAGATTTTCTTGGGTATCTTTTCTAAAAGAGAAAGCTGATACGTTTGACTCTTTTCATGAGATTTGCCATCGTATTATGATTGAAAAGAATGAAAAGATCATTCGTGTTAAAAGTGATAGGGGTGGAGAATTCATAAATTCCAAATTCATTGATTTTTGCACTTCAAATGGCATTAAACATGAATTCTCGGCACCCTATACACCTCAGCAGAATGGTGTTGTTGAGCGCAAAAACAGGGTTGTTCAAGAGATGGCGCGTGTGATGCTTCATAGCCGGGATTTACCGCTACATTTTTGGGCTGAAGCTGTGAACACCGCTGTCTATGTCATTAACAGAGTGTATTTGCGCCCAGGAACTTTGAATACACCATATGAGCTGTGGTTTAGTAGAAAACCGGATATCAAATACTTTCGTATCTTCGGGAGTCGATGTTACATTTTACGTGACCGTGAAATCTTGGAAAGTTCGACTCTCGAAGTGATGAAGGGATCTTTTTGGGTTATTCTACGAATAGCAGAGCATATCGAGTATTTAACATCGAATCTAAGGACGATCGTAGAATCTATAAATGTTAAAGTAGATGAAGCTTTTCACTTTGGATCTGGAAAATCTACCCTCGATATCTCTCTAGATGATGATTCACCTGCTAGTGCATCTTCTCATGATAATACTTCCAATATTAATGATGCATCTAATGGTTCTTCTAGTTTATCTGATGTGCAGGAATCATCTCGTGTATCTCCGAGTACTCCATTTCAACAAACGTTACGAATCTCCAAGGATCATCCGGAATCGAACATCATTGGAGATCCACAAGAAGGAGTTAGAACTCGGAGGCAGTTGGTTTGTGGATTCGCTTGCTACGTATCTTTAATCGAACCAAAGAACATAGATGAAGCTCTTCAGGATGACTACTGGATTAAAGCTATGCAGGAAGAGCTCCATCAATTTGAGCGAAACAAAGTCTGGGAATTAACGAAGCCTCCAAAGCAACATAATGTGATAGGTACCAAATGGATCTTCAAGAACAAGAAGAATGAGGATGGTACTATCATCAGGAACAAGGCACGATTAGTTGCTCAAGGCTACTCTCAAGTAGAAGGTATAGACTTTGACGAAACATTCGCCCCTGTAGCTAGACTCGAGTCCATTCGTATACTGTTTGCTATTGCTTGTCATTTTAAAATCAAATTATTTCAAATGGACGTTAAGAGCGCATTTCTAAATGGGTTTTTAAATGAGGAAGTTTATGTGGCTCAACCGAAAGGTTTTGTAGATCATAAACAACCTAACCATGTTTTTCGTTTGAAAAAGGCTCTTTACGGTCTGAAACAAGCACCGCGAGCATGGTACGAAAGGTTAACAAAGCACCTTTTGGAGAAGGGCTATACTCGAGGGGGAGCTGACAGGACTCTCTTTGTGAAGCATTATCAAAACAATTTCATTGTAGCACAAATCTATGTCGATGACATCGTATTTGGCGCAACAAGAGATAATGATGCTTCTAAATTCGCGGAGACCATGGAAAGCGAATTTGAGATGTCCATGATGGGCGAATTGACTTATTTTCTTGGATTGCAAATTAAACAAAATGATGAAGGTATTCACTTGAGTCAATCCAAGTATGCACTGGAGTTGGTCAAAAAGTTTGATCTAGTAAATTGTAAAGATTTTCCAACTCCAATGGGAACTAGCCACAAGGGACTTGGAAGTGAATCAAATAGTGAGAATGTAGACGAGAAACTGTATAGAAGTATGATTGGAAGTCTACTCTACCTCACGGCTAGTCGCCCGGATATATCCTTTAGTGTTGGGATTTGCGCGAGATATCAATCAGCACCAAAGGAGGTTCACCTGAAAGCGGTGAAACGGATCATCCGGTACATCAAAGGATCAATTAATTTCGGAATTTGGTATCCTATGGGAACAAGTCTGGACATTGTTGGATACTCAGATGCCGATTGGGCAGGATCAGTGGATGATCGGAAAAGCACGAGTGGTGCATGCTTCTATCTTGGCCACTGCCTTGTTGCATGGCACAGTAAAAAGCAGAATTGCATTGCACTCTCGACTGCCGAAGCGGAATACATTTCAGCTGGAAGTTGCTCAACTCAACTCATTTGGATGAAAAAGCGTATTGAGTGACTTCCGCATTTCAGCATCTTCGGTAACAATTCTTTGTGACAACACAAGTGCTATTAACATTTCTAAAAACCCTGTGTTGCACTCTAGAACAAAACATATTGAACTTAGATATCATTTTCTTAGAGAGCTAGTTGAATCAAATACTCTTCAACTTTCATATATTTCAACTGAGGATCAATTGGCTGACATTTTAACAAAACCTTTGGATCAAAAACGTTTTATTCATTTACGAAAAGCAATTGGTATGCTTTCTTTGAAATAAACTTCGTTTTGAAACCTTTGCTTAGGGTAGGTTTTGTATTTGTTTTGTTTTGTTCTTTATCTATGTTTGTACATAGGACATTAATTGAGCATAGATCATAATTGACTTTAATTGCATCTTTTCGCACATTTAGAAATTTATTATGCTTTTGCCATCATAATATTTCACTGTTGCAAATGATCATTTATATTAATTAAATCATCTTCTAAGTGATCAAAGTCAATTTCTCTCTCAATGATCTCTTGGTATAGTCATTATCTTATTTGACTGTTTAGTCGAGTATGAAATCGAGATCAATTTTTGGTTGAATACTTTATATCTTAAATAATTGATAGCCAATTGAGGGGGAGTCAATGAAAAGTAAAATGCTCGAAAGATGTGGAAAGAGTTACATCCCAATGAGGAGTGTGAAAACTACCACCACATGGAGGAAAGAGCTACCACCTCGGTCGTCCGAGTATTGTGTGCAGCTACCACATGTATACCAAGCATGGTTGTTCAATTTTTCATTAAGAAAAATGCAGGTTTGAAATACTTGACTCCGTCAAATTTCAAGGTTGGTATAAGGTGGGATTTTAAAGAAAGATGCTCAAAGAGCCACTCTCTTCAACAGATTGTCTAGATAAATTATCTATCATATTTGGGATTTCAAACATCTATTGATCTTTGTATTTCATTTTCTTTACCAAATTGATGATTTGATAAAGGCATTACTCATAAGATCAAGTTAGATGTAATTGAATGTGTTCAACTTTAGGGGATTTAATTCTTGTAAATTTTCGTTTCATTTTTGGATATTATTGATAGTTTTGGCATAATCTAGTTCTTGTTGTATGAAACGATGTTCTTTTGTTTAAAGTTGATACACATTTGTGCTTACAATCTTTTTTCTGGTTTTTCTTGAATTTCTCTGAAATTTTCTAAAGAAAAAGTTGGAGCCGATCCGGATCGGGCAAAATGATCCGGATCCCGAACGCAGGTTTTTTCTCCTGCGGGCTGACGATCCGGATTGGACCTGCCGATCCGGATCCCGAACGCAGTTTCTCACTGCGGGTTAGCCGATCCGGATCGCAAGCACGGGATGATCCGGATCGCGGCTAGGGTTTTATAAAGAACAAAAGGGTTTTTGATTTCTTTTACTCCAATCTTTTGTTCCAAAGTTTCCAGAGCGTCTCTCTCTAGATTTCATCCATCTTGGAAGCTTTCAAACTCAAGTTCTTCGGTTCCAAGTAAGTTTTATTGATCAAAATCTCGGTTTTTCACCGTTTTACTCTTTTCCTCCTCAAACGTGATGAATGTTTGGATCGATTTGGTTTGTGGATGGTTTTTGATCAAATTTCTTTTGAAATAAGAACTCTGGGTAGATTAGGTTTGATTATATGCTAGGTTTTCTCCTGATTAACGGATTTTTAGGCTTCGATTTCTAAAATTTCGGTTTTAGGGCATATAATAAGGATTTTCGAAAATCATGCAATTGATCTATTTTTAGAAGTCCTTTTGCAAAACTAACTTGATTCTTAGTCACTCTACATGATTATGATTGTTTGGGTACAATTTTTCAAATCTTTGAAAATTAACAATTTTTCATGTGTTCTTGAGTTTTGCTCACAGGATCTTAATCCTCTTAAAAGCACTTGAATCAATGGCACTCTCTTGGTTAATCCTGTTACTAGTCACAATGGTGCACAAGAGTACATCTGTAAAAGAGGAACCGGATATTTCAACAGGAGATAAGACAACCGAAGGCAGGGAGGACAGCTCAGAGTACGATACGGAAGAATGGGATGAATTCTTCAAAGATGTTCAACAGAAAATTGATGAGCAAAACAGGAAATCTGTCAAAGGCAAAAGGCTTATGAAATCTGCATCAACAACTAAGCAATATACAAGACGAAAGAATGTCCTACGAAGTGAAAGTTATCATAGTGGGCCTCTTACTAGAGCTCGCTCACTCTCTGGGGTTCTTCAAACTGAATCTCCATGGGTTAAGGGATTGGATGCACCATCTGCTTCTAGACAGCACCCATCACACTCGAAAAGACAGAGTACAGACGCTGCTGTATTGGAATCGCTTCGCCAGGAACAACAAAGACTCTCTGCTGCACAAGAGAGGACAGCGAAAGAACTTCAGCAAATTTCCTCTGAACACAAGAAGATCAAGAAGAAGTGTTCAACTATTTCGACAATGCTTAAAGGGATTTTGAGCAAGCTGAGTTGTACCAGCTCAGACTCCTCCGACTGAACTGCACCTTCCTCTTCTTTTGTGCAGGATTTTGATTTTAGGATTTAGTTTTATACTTACTTTAGCTTAGTTCTCAGGTTTTACGTTTTATTGGAACTTTTCACTCTCCTAACATTTCGTAGTCTTAACTACATTTTGGCTTTGTTTTGTGACAAAAAGGGGGAGAGAGTTAGAGAGAACTTTGAACAATGTTGACTGCATGAAACATGAAACATCAAGGTAAGTGAACAATGTTGGATATGAAAACTGGATGAATATCAAGGTAAGTATTACTCCAACTTCCATTTTCAACTTGAGGTTTTTCAGCTGTTTGAATGCATGCCTCGACTAACTATTTGCTAACTATTTGGGCATGTAATATAACTAACAAGTTGATGTTTACTAACATGACATTTGGTTTTTAATTGCATACAAGATATGTTGGTGTTTTAACTATGATCAGTTTACATATCTAAATGTATAAATGTCATGATATATATAAATGAGTATAAACTTCATCTCTGCATGTGGTTTTTGAATGATATAAAATTCTTGAGGTATCTAACGATTTCTTTTGTCAAGAATGATTTCTTTTGCAGAGAGTACAGATGTCTAAGTCTAGAGTCTGTTTTAGGAGTTTAACTCATGTATTGTATTTTGGATCTCCATTGTAAATTTTTGTTGTATGGTGATAGCAACAAAAATATCTTTTTGAATTTTCTTTAGTGGATCTTTGTTTTGTCACGAAACCGCCAAAGGGGGAGATTGTTACGGATTTTATGTTGGCGTAGTTTCGTGAAGGTTTCAAGTCCTGAAGATTGAAGGTGAAGAAAGTTGGATCATTTAACTCAATCTCAAGAAAGAAGAATTCAAAAGGATCAGGTATGTTTAACTAAAGAATTTGTGTGATCCGAATACTTCTTGTAGTGTAGAAACACTTGGAAGAATCTTTCATTGCATAAAAATCAAAAACTGGACTTGGGACATGTTCAGGATCCGGATCAGGCTGTTCGATCCGGATCCCGAAGGTGGTTCGTTCATACTTCAGTTCAATCCGGATCGTAGTCTCTTGATCCGGATCCCGAACATTAAGTTTACCGTTTTCCTTGAACGATCCGGATCTTGCTTCGCAATCCGGATCCCGAACGTTGATGTTTGGTAAACTGTATGAACGATCCGGATCGTGCACTTCGATCCGGATCCCGAACCTTCGTTTTTCTGGAATTGGCTAACTCGTTATGACGATCCGGATCTCAGCTAAGCCGATCCGGATCGCCGTCCGTTAAATTTCCAGAAATGGCAGGTTTTTGATTCTTATCTCCTTCCTAGGGTTTCTAACCTATAAATAGACCCCATGATTCTTTTTCTAGGGTCAATCCACATAGCCGTCATTTTCATATATCATTTTATACGGCTATAGATCCACATATAGAGAAGAAAGGAAATCATTAGAGAATACTCTATGTTTCTTCATCTATATTGATTAGTTTGATTCTAGGTTTTCATACTCACATCTTGAGTTGAATCAAACTAATGAATACTTAGATGGTATTTCCGATCTATCTTTGATCTAAGTATTCGGCGGATCATCACCACCCAAAAACAACGATTACCCCAAAATCGGCGCGTGGATTCGCGTGTCCTTGTGGATTCAAGGTTCAACCGCTCTCGAGGATTCGGAGCGAGGCACATTCGTGGATTCGAAGGGTGCTATTGGGTGAAGACCGTGGATTCGGTCAGACGTCGTGGATTCGACGTTGGACGCCGTGGATTCGGCGTTGGGCGCAGATCGTGGATTCGAGAAGCGTCGGAGCGAGCGGAGAAGATCCTCTAGGAGCGTATGGAAAAGGTTGAGTAGTAAGTGTGTACGGTAAATTACCTTGTACGTGTTTTAATTCTAGTGGATTTCTGCCGTGTTATCGGTCCCGTGGTTTTTTACTCCGGTGAGGGAGTTTTCCACGTAAAATCTTGCGTGTTTTTTTATTTTCCGCATTGGGTTTTTATCGCAACGATTTTTGGAGTGTTTATACGTTTACACCTATTCACCCCCCTCTAGGTGTTTCTTCCCCTATTTAGATCCGTATTATATACGACCCAACAGGGGTTACTTGGGGGCTATCTTTGCCTCTATGGTTTCGACTTTGCGAGCGGGGCGGGTGTCCCGCCGTGGGTGCGCATCCTTTTTGGCCAGCGTGGTTGTGGGATACACAGGGAGTGCGGGGGTACTCGCGTTGAGATTTTATGCCTTTGGACTTGGTGGTTGGATTATCGGGGCCCTGGGAGGAGCAGATGCTTGCACCGATGAAGACTACTTGGTAGCTCGAGCGGTTAGCCCAGCTGTACTTGGACGAGGTGGTGCGGTTTTCTGGAGTGCCCGCCTCTATTTTGTTCTAGTTAGAGACCCGAGGATTGCGTCGCGTCTCTGGAGGAGGTATTAGACAGCCTTGGGAGCTTGAGTGGTGGATGATTGGATATTTACCCTCTCTATTTGGTTGAGGTTCCGGGTTGAGGAATGACTTTAGTTTCAAGGACGAAACTTTCTTTTAGTGGGGGAGGATGTGATGACCTGGATCTCAGCAGAGCTTCTGCAGTGGGTTTGGCAGCTTCTGGGGGCCTGTACTGTGTGTTGGAGGTGTTAGTGCACCAATTTGACACAAGTGGCGGACTTCGGGCTTAATGGATCACGTGAGTGATCGGAGGACCCCGTTGAGTGTTTAGAAGTGTTCTTGCGCGAAACAGATGTCAAAATTGTATTCAGCGCGAAATTTGGGGTAAAAACACTTGTCTGGATGTGTTCGGCAAATTTTAGGAGCAGAATTTGGCAAGTCGGACAGCGGATTTGGATTCAGCGCGCGAAAACGATGAAATTGGGCTACTCACTGGATTTTTTCGCCACTGGTTACTGTTCACGTCGGAACAGTAACTCTGGCAGCCGGCGGGCTGCGGCGGCGGCGGCGGGCAGCGGCGGAGCACGGCGGACGGGCTCGGGCAGGCGGCGAAGCGGGCGCGGGCAGCGCGCGGGCAGGCGCGCGGGCGCGCGGGCAGGCGCGCGGTGCACGGGAGCGCGTTGGATACGTGGCAGCTGGCGATAGGGTCGGTTCAGTGGGCGCGGTTCAAGGAGTGGCGCGGGTGGTGCATGGACCGGCGGGACACGTGGCGGATTCTGGTTGGCGGGCTCACGCAGGCAGGGACCACGGAGCGCGGGGTGCCTCGGAACAGTGCATGGCAGGGGCGCGCCAGGCGGCGCGCCAGGGTTGGTCGGGGGGCGGTAGTGCGGGCCAGGTGGCGCCCTGTGATTCGCGGGCGCCACCTACCCGCGTTGACCAGGAGTGGCCGCGCGGCGCCACGCGTGCGGCGGGAAAGGCTGTTGCCTGTTCGGGGCAACGTGGCACTCTCCGGGCGTTCCGGGCGCTCGTCGCGGGCCGGCCCGTGGGGCTTTCGGGCGCCCGAAAATGGGCCTGCGCCCGAAAGTTGGGACAAATCCGGGATTTTTGGATTTGTCATTTTGGGCCTATAAATAGAGCCCGAACTTCACCCTGGAACTCTTTACCTGCTCCTCATCTCTCTGTGCAACCTTCACGAGATCTCTTCCTCTCCCTGTGGCGATTCTATCTGCAGATTCCAAGATTTTTCTGCGACACACATCCCGAGGTTTTCATTTTTACGGCGCGGCGCGATGCTCGTTCGTTTGTGATCTTCTTCGTCGCGTTTTGGTGCGATGACTCCCCCGGCTTACTCCGACCTCCGTTTGAGGCGATTTTTGCGCCGTTGGACTCACGACAGGTAGAGCTTCGATCTTCGTGTTTTGAGCTCTCCCTCATTTCGAGTTTATCTTGGAGTTCCCCGAGCTTTCATTTGACCCTTTTTCTTGGGCAGAGTTTTGGACAGCACTGTGGTATTTCGGCCATAGCTTCGCCTACAGACATCGGATTGGGGTGTTTCAAAAGGCTTTTTGCATCTACACATCACGAGGAATATCCCCAAATTTTATTGGAATTTTGTGAATTTTTCCCGAAGGTGAAAAGTTTCTGATTACAGAACCTTGTGATTCAGATTTTGTGATTGGTTTATTTCGGGGTGGTTCACTTGTCGGATTTGTTTCTCAGTGTAGGAAACTCGGATTTGAGCGTGCAGGAACTCGTTTCGACGGGTTCGTCGCAAGGATCATGACAGTATTTTTCTTGGAATTTTTCGGGCATTTCTCGCAGGTAAAAATAGGGCATCTTTGGGACTGAATTCTGGACAGCATATGTTTGGATACTTGTGTGCTTATTTGTATGTATATTGGGGATATTTTGTACAGTGATCGCGGCGGTTTGGCTTGTTTGGGCGAGAGCACTATTTGGACTTGGAATTAGCGATCGAGGTGGGTGGTTGCTATACTCCTCATTTTTTGACATACCCCTAGGAATATTGGAGAGATCCTCTCATTGGTTACATTGAATGATCAACTATGGACATACATGCTTAAAGTAAAATGATTGTGAGCCTATCAAATGGAAATTACTATTATGAAACTCTGATAGTGGTTGGGGGATTATACATGTTTGTATGGATATAGTTTTGGCACTTAACCTTGCATGTGGAATTTACTTTTATGTTGGGATAAAATGAAATGTCTTGTGGGAGGGTACCACTTGAGGATCTTTTGGGACATGCATATAGCTGAATGATTTAGGTGAGGAAAAATTGTGGATTTTAAACATGTGTGGTTGGATAATGATTTAGCATGATGGTTATATCTATGCGGAGCTATTAATTGATACACATGTGGAGCCACTATCTGTCACACTTTCTTTTATCGCTCTTGAGGACATATGCATGCTTGTATGGTCAACTAGATAGGCCCCTTTTTATTGCTGCACTATCATTTTGGGACTTGAGTTAGGAGAAACCATGTTTGTTTTCTTTTCTCCATCTTATTTAGACCTTTGAGTCTGGTTGCTCGGGTTCGAGCAGGGGTTTGGGATAGTGTAGCGGGTTCCTTAGGGTCGGTGACAGGTTGTGTTTGATTTTGGATTGGGGGCTATTGCGGCTACCGCGGATAGTAGGCGGTTGACCGGATGTCGGATGTGGGACATGATTGTGATTTTGGGTTATTCCGGCGACCGCGGATATTGGGCGGTTGACCGGAGGTCAGTTGTGAGACTTGGTTGTGGATTGTGAGGTATTGCGGCGATCGCGGATTTTGGGCGATTGACCGGACGTTCATTTGTGCATCAGATTGGGGATTAGTTTTCTTTTAGTGGAGGGGTGTGTTCAACTGGGGTTTTATATTGATCCACTCCTGCTTTTACTTATCACACCGGCGCGGTTATTGCCCGGTGATGCTTTCCTCGTGTGGGTCACTTCCCTCGAGTTCCCCTCCGGAAGCCGGGGCCAGACAGTTTGTGACGCCCCACTTCCCAGGGGGTCACCCATCCTAGAACTACTCTAGCTCTAGCACGCCTAACTCTCATGTTCCTCTTGGATCTTGCTACCATCAAAAATGCTATAGCCGGGTTAAGAGATTTAGTCCTATCATATCATTTATATATAGGACAAATCCAAATTCCGGGGGTGTCACATTCTTCCCCCCTTTAAGCCCTGACGTCCACGTCAGGCTCAAGCACACTCACAAGCACCAGGCGATGTGAGACTCGTCTCGCTAGCCTTAGCCGACTTTGTGGGGAGCTGCACTCCACCCACAACGGTCATTAGCCGGGGAGCCTCACTCTACCCTCTAAATAACCCTGGCTCAGCCGAGACTCATCTCACATTTCCGGCTGGTAAATGGCTCTGATACCAACTGTGACTCCCCACTTCCCAGGGGGTCACCCATCCTATAACTACTCTAGCTCTAGCACGCCTAACTCTCATGTTCCTCTTGGATCTTGCTACCATCCAAAATGCTATAGCCGGGTTAAGAGATTTAGTCCTATCATATCATTTATATATGGGACTAATCCAAATTCCGGGGGTGTCACACAGTTATTGACAGTTTTGCTATCACATCGGCGCGGCTTATTTGCCCGATGATGAGGGCGGCAGCAGGAGTTTTGCTATCACATCGGCGCGGCTTACTTGCCCGATGATGAGGGCAGTACAGATTGGGTTCATCTGGGACGGTTGGTTACTGTTGCATACGGTTGTTCCAGTCTAGGACTGCATTTTTAGAGGCATAGTAGTGGTAGTTTTTCCTTTGCAGTAGTCTTTTACTTACCACTCTTCTTCCCCTTTTTGCCTCTGGTAGACCTAGTGGGTGTGTTCAGGGCGTGAGGCTTTACCCACTAGGGGAGGCTAGTGTTCACTAGTTGTTCTCACCCCCATTCTTCTTTTTCTTTTCTTCTCCTTTATTTTGCAGAGCCTTCTGCGGGTGCTGCTGGACATACAGCGGCGGGTCGAGGAGAGAGGACGGCTGAGTAGCTAGACAGTGGGCCTGATAGTGAGTAGCTAGACTGGTACCTCTTATGTATCCTATCTCAGACGGTTGTACTTTTACTTTTGGGGTCTGGCTTTAGCCAGCTTGTTGTATATTTGTGGTGAGCTGGGAGAGAGACTTGTACTTTATTTTACAGTCATTTTGTATTTTTACTTCTAGTTCAGTCTGAGATGTAGTATTTTCAGTTCATCTCTGTTTTATTGCTCTATTATTGTATCTGTTTTATTTGAGCAGGTTACCGGCGCTTCGTGTATGCGGAAAATTCCGTGTGCACGGCGGATCAGTAGACGAGCCCGAGTTCTGGTTTACACTCGGGGCGTGACAAGTAACTACCAAGTAACTCGGCCAGGGCATGCAACCATTTGGTAACTCGGCCAGTGCATGCAACCATCTGGTAACTCGGCCAGGGCATGCAACCACCTGGTAACTCGGCCAGGGCATGCAACCACCTGGTAACTCGGCCAGGGGCAAGTAACTACCTGGTAACTCGGTCAGGGCATGCAACCATCTGGTAACTAGGCCAGGGCATGCAACCATCTGGTAACTCGGCCAGGGCATGCAACCACCTGGTAACTCGGCCAGGGCATGCAACCACCTGGTAACTCGGCCAGGGGCAAGTAACTACCTGGTAACTCGGCCAGGGGCAAGTACACAATCCACGCATCCACAGCATGACCCGAGGGGAGCGACCCCAACGAGTATCAAGCATCTCATCTGTCTCAAAAGAAGCGGCCTATGCAGGCTATGGTCCACGATCAAACAGATCGTCAACTCGGTGCTCAAAGCACAACTCAGTCGGAATAAGACTCCATGACTCAACAGGAAATGCCCAAGTCCACACATAATCTATCGGAGAACCCTCTACGACTCGATCTGCCAGAACCCCAAAACTCTCATAACTGAGTGGGAAAAAACCCCCTCCACTATCAAATCAGAGGTACATGACTCATGATCTAGAATAATCTCATCAGAAGCTCTAAACTCAAAGGACACTATAACTCATCCCAAGGCTCGAAAAGAGACCCCCTCGGCCCCCAGGCATGAGGTCAGAAACACCCTGAACCAAAGCCATAACCCTGGGGAATTCCTGATTTAAAATCACATTTAAAGAAAGCTGCTTTTTCCTTAAAACGGGTTTTCTCGATTTTTGAAACGATCAGGGTGCAAAATAAATGCCAAAAGAACATGCAGTCTAGTGTCATATAGTATCAGGAGTCTACTAAAAATGATCTGGGGTTCCCACGAATTTTACAGAAAATTTCAGGCCACTATCAGATTAAAACTGTGAAAATAGCATGATTATTATAATCAAATTGCATTCAATAGCTTTAAAGGGCATTCTATACATTTCGGAGAAATTCCAACCCACCTAAAACGCTTTCCGCAGGCAAAAGCTGAAGTCGGTGAAGTGCCGGAACCTCGGACTGACGAAACCTCGAAAATCGTGCCGCAAATCCCGGAAAAATCTCGGAAGCTCCAAAAAACTTCCTCGAGTCCACTACAAACATCTGCGCGTATTTTGGCTCACTTCACGGTCAAACAGTGCAAACAAGGATCTCAGTACTCCACATTCCACTAACAGCAGCTGAACACTCAAAAGAATATGCACACATAATTAACCTTCAGCACACTCAAAAGCCCAAATACCCATAATCCCTCACACAAGGCTCACAGCATAACTAAACACCTCTCACAGCACCCAAAAAAATCCACCAGCTCACCAACATCACTTAACACTAAACCAATAAATATTTACACACACAAAACTTTCCCTGCTCGCATAAGGCCACAACTCAACACACACCAAGTCCAGCAAAAAAAAACTCTCATCACTTTGCTCTGATGAAATTCCAAAAACCCACTACACAGCCAGGAGAAAACCGCGCGCGAGCTCCCTGTCAGATCCCACTGCACGCGCGGCGCCCAGCTTACCGCGCGCACCAAGCTGCTGAACCAAACACAAAAGAGGAAAAAGGAAAAACTCATCAGTCTGGTCACGGCACAAAACACGAAACCGACGGCCTAAAACCGGCTCCGGCCGACGAAGATGTCGCGAGCCCACGCGAGAAACAACCCACGCTCGCGTCGATGCGCGCGGCGCTGCCGCCGCAAGCACGCACTCGCGCCAGCCGCGCGGCACCCGAGGCCCGCCGCGCGGCGCCTGCCCTGCTGTGCGGCAGCCGCAGCAACTACGCGTGGCGCCCATGGCGCCCGCGCAGTGCTCGCGGCCCGTTGCGAGCGCGCCCCCTGGCGCCCGCGCAACGCCAGGCGCTGCTGCGCGGGGCGCCCCTGGCGCCCGCGCAGCGCCCTGGTGCCGTTGCTCGCGCGCGCCGTGGCGCTAGCCGCGCGGCGCCCGAGCGGCCCGCCCTGCTGCGCGCCGCCAAGCTGCGCGCGCGCAGCAGCCTAGCGCTTGCTGCGCGCGGCGCCCATGTGCGCCCGCGCCGCAGTCCGCGCCTGCCGTGTGCGCACCTTTGCGCACCCGCACGGCCACCGCCTCCTCGCAGCTGCCCTTGCTGCAGCCACACCCACCATGGACAGCGAGTCCAGCACACCAACCACCAAACCAAACCCAAAAAAGAAATGCCAAGCTTCTTCTAAAAAAAACTGCCCATACCTCGCTTAGAGCCGTCGCGCGCGCGCGCCGCTCCTCGCTCGCTCCACACGGCCTCACGGCTCTTAGCAGGAAGTTCCACCATCAAAACTTCATCTATTCCTTCTCTTTTCCTTCTTTCCTTCCTCTTCTTCTTCCTTCTTTTCTCTCCTTTTCTCTTCCTCTGTTTCTTATCATTTCCTCTGCTTCTTATCATTTCCTCTGCTTCTTTATGAAGAAGAAGAAGGTGAGGTGGCGGGCAATTAATTAGCATCAGGCTAATTAATAAGGGTGGTTGGGGCAATTAATGCACTACCCAAAAAAAACATAACCACTTTCACACTTAAGTCCAATCCTTCACAGGCAACAAAACCCCCCTTAATTAATCAATTAAATAATTTAATTAATCCAAATTAGGCCACTCCAAGTCACTTTTTGCCTTCGGGATCTCCGCACCGACCCGAAACCTCCCGAACCCCGCTGTAATATGAAAATACACGTGTCCACAGCTTTTTTCTCCTCAAAAAGCTCAACCGTTGAGTCGGGGTGCTCAAACCAAAAACCGGCTCCAAAATTGCCAGTTCCAACTCACTTCTAACCTTCGGGTCCCCCGCGTCAGCCCGGAACCTCCCGAAATCCGCTGTAATTCCAAAGTACACCTGTTCCAGGTATTTCCCAATTTTCTGCACACCACGGTGGAGTCGATGCTTCCCCGAAACCAGTACTCAAACGGCGCAAAAAGCCCGGAAAACCCCGTATTGACCTGGGGCTTCCGTGTTGATCCGAGTCGACCCGAACTCATCTGTAATCCAATAAGGAACACGCTCGAGGCGATGTATCCACACCACACCAACTCACGAGGTCGGCGCGCTAACCGAAATCCCGGTATTCTACATGTGGCGCGCCCCGGTCCATGCGCCGAGCCGCTCGACTCCGTGGACCGCGCAGCGTAAACCCGCCAATGATAGGCCACCACGTGTCTCTCCATCGGTCCACTGCACCATCGCCTAGGTTCCCTGGACCGGAAGCATGCGCCGGCCAATCCTTGGATGCCACGTGCCACTCCCGCCGGTCCACAGCCCCCCCGTGCACCAAAACACATTGAAAACTTCCGGGGGTCCCTTTTTGGGCGTCCGGACTCCGAAAAATACAAGTAAATAGCCGTTTTCAAGCGTTTTTCCGCACTGAATCCAAATACGGCCTCCGTTTTGCCCAATTCCGCTTCTAAAATTTGTCGAAGGCATCCTAATAAGTAATCTTAATCTAAATTCCGCGCTGAGTCCAATTCTTCAGTCCGATTCGCGCACAAGTACCTCCAACACACAGCATCGGTCTCCAGAAGCCGCTAACCACACCGCAAAAGCTCAGTGGAGATCTGGGTCATCACACAAACCTTACAAGTTTTGGAATACGTTGGCAATGATCGCGATGTTAAACTCCTTTGTGAATACGTCTTGTTCGGTTGATCACTTCTCATTGATTTCCATGTCGATGTTGTCTTGGGGGGTATGCTACCATTGTTCTTGACCTTTGGTTGATTTTCTTTCGATTTTCGGTTAGTTTTCTTGATGGTAGTCAATGCATAATTCGCTGGATATGCTTGTTTTGCTTCATGTTTGCAATTTGGTCTTATGTGCCCTTGTTCTCCACGTTTGTGGCATACCTTATTTAACTTGGAATTCTCTCGTGATGTAGAAGGTTTGTCAACAATTGATAGGGTGATTTCAGTCGGCGGAGGAGGTGAGACCTGTTAAAGATTTTGTTTTGGCGTATTTCGTGAAATGGTTAAGTCTTGAAGATTGAAGATGAAGATGGTTGAATCATATACCTCAATCTCAAGAAAGAAGAATTCTAAAGGATCAGGTAAGTTTAACTAAACAATATTGGTGATCCGAATACTTCTTATTATGTAGAAACACTTGGATGGGTTTTTAATCGCATAAAAATCAAAAACTGGACATGTTATTTGTTCAGGATCCGGATCAGAGTACGACAGTCCGGACCCCGAACATAGGTTAGTTCATGCGCAAATCTAGTCCGGAACACACCTGTTTCAGTCCGGACCCCGAACATGGAATTTGCAGAAATTGCATGAACAGTCCGGACCGTGGTTACTTCAGTTCGGACCCAGAACGTTGTTTTCTGGAAAAGTTCTATTTATTGACGACAGTCCGGATCACATTTATTCCAGTCCGGACTGTCGACCCGAAAATTTCCAGATAAGGTTAGTTTTTGATTCTTATCCTCTTCCAATGGTTTCTAACCTATAAGTAAACCCTAATTCTGTCTTTTAGGGTAATCCACGATAAGTTTTATACTCCGGGAAATGATGGAAAAATATTAACGAAGAAAAACTTATAAATCCACATATAGAGAAGAAAGGAAATAACTAGATTTAATTCTATGTTTCTTCATCTATATTAATTAATTTGATTCTAGGTTTTCATACTCAGATTTTGAGTAGAATCAAATTAATGAATACTTAGATGGCATTTCCGATCTATCTTTGATCTAAGTATTCGGCGGATCATCACCACAAAAAAAAACAACGATTTTCCCCAAAATCGGCGCGTGGATTCGCGTGGCCTTGTGGATTCAAGGTGCTACCGCTCTCGTGGATTCGGACCGAGGTACGTTCGTGTGATCGAGGCGTACTACTTGGTGGAGACCGTGGATTCGGTCAGACGTCGTGGACTCGACGTTGGACGCCGTGGATTCGGCGTTGGACGCAAACTGTGGATTCGAGGCGCGTTGCGGAGCGAGCGGAGAAGATCAACTCGGAGCGTATGGAAAAAGGTTGAGTCGTGTGTGAGTACGTTATATCACCTTTGTACATGTTTAATCTTAGTTGGTTTCACCGTGTTATCGGTCCCGTGGTTTTTTACTCCTGTGATGGAGTTTTCCACGTAAAAATCTTGCGTGTTATTTTTCATTTCTGCATTGGATTTTATTACGCAAAGATTTTTGAGTGTTTATCGTTTACACCTATTCACCCCCCCTCTAGGTGGTTTTTTCCCTATTTAGATCCTTATTAGACATAACCCAATAATTGGTATCGGAGCGGGAATAGGGTTGTAAACAATGGTTGAAGGTGGAAACATCAACAGACCCCCGTTCTTCGATAGAACAAACCATGCCTACTGGAAAGTACGGATGAAAGCCTTTTTAATTTCCATCGACGAACTGGTGTGGCAATCAATCGTGTTAGGATGGTCAAATCCAACTGAAATTATTGTTGATGTTCATACCATCAAACCTAGGTCGAAATGGACGAAGGAAGAGATTGACTCATCTTCTTACAATGGCAAAGGAATTAACGCTTTATTTAATGCTTTGTCGCAAACTGAGTTCTCTCGCGTCTCGGCATGTGAGACTGCGAAAGAAATCTGGAATGTTCTACAAGTTACACATGAGGGAACAAACCTTGTGAAGATTCAAAAGCTGCAAATGCTTACGAGCAAGTTTGACTCTATTTTCATAGCAGAAAATAAATTTTTCACAGATTAATATATGCGATTGCAAGACATCGTGAATACACGTGCTAACTTGGGAGAGAAATTCTAGAATTTAAAGTTGTAAGAAAGATTTTAAGGACTCTTCCTGAAAGATTTCGTTCCAAGGTTACGGCCATTGAAACTATTAAACACCCGGACGAAATCCGTGTAGAAGAATTAGTTGGTGCACTTCATACATATGAAATGACATTTCCTACTAACTATTCTTCTGGAAAGGCATCTACTTCTAAGTCTTTAGGTTTTGCGTTGAAAACAACAAAAGAAGAAGATGCGGATTAATCCTCCTCAGACGATGACGAGAACCTATCTATGGAGGATTTTGAGAAGCAACTTGCTCTCTTGACAAGAAAATTTCGCCGAAACTTTCGAAGGGGTAATTCAAGTAAAACTTCATCCTTCGTAAAGTCGAATAAAGGCAAAGGTTCTTCAAGCTACAAGTCAAGAAAGCAAGAGAGTTTTTCGAAGGATAAGAAAAGCTCAGAGGGACAAATCCAATGCTTCAAGTGCCGAGGCTACGTCCATATCTCAACGGAGTGTCCCAATAAGAATCCGACGAAGAAGAAGGCGATGCAAGCCATCACTTGGGATGACACCTCATCGTCAAATGAGTCATCTTCCAGTGATGAAGAAAATAACGCAACGGCATTCCACGCGTCCACAACTTCACCCTTCGTATGCTTAATGGCAAGTACATACGATTCCTTGTCCAACTCCTCCCAAGTTGAAAAGAATGCAACGGACAACGAATCGAGTAATTCCGAAGGTGAAGACTTTGCTTTTGCCTACCATAAACTTTTAAAGGATTCAAAGAAACTGGCAAAGCAAAACAAGGGTTTGAGAGGGAGATTGCAGGATCTCGAAGAAGAAGTAAAAAGAGCAACTTCTCTCTCAAACGGTCTTGAAGTGGAAAGGGATAACTTGGTCAAAGTAAATGTTTCCCTTCAAGAGAAAAATGAGCATTTCGAGAAGGAACACGTAAAAATGGTGGATAAAGCAAGTTACTTCTTGAAGCTCTACTCCTAGGCTCGACAGGAAAAGATGGAGATGACGAAGACCATTTTCCAACTTAAGGATGATTTGAAGCGATTTTCTTCGGGAAGGAGCAAGTTGGATAAGATGCTTGGTCTTGGTCAAACAAACCGTTTCGGCCTTGGATACAATCGAACTGGAGACAGTCCTAGTTCGGTTGGGACAATTTTTGTGTTACGGAATTTGAGTTTGCGTAGTTTCGTGAAAGGTTCAAGTCTTGAAGATTGAAGGTGAAGAAGGTTGGATCATTTAACTCAATCTCAAGATAGAAGAATTCAAAAGGATCAGGTAAGTTTAACTAAAGATCTTTGATGATCCGAATACTTCGTGTAGTGTAGAAACACTTGGAAGAATTTTTATTGCATAAAAAATCAAGAACTGGACATGAGACATGTTCAGGATCCGGATCAGATTGTTCGATCCGGATCCCGAAGGTGGTTCGTTCATACAACAGTTCAATCCGGATCGTAGCTTCCCTTGATCCGGATCCCGAACAGTGAGTTTACCATCTTCCTTGAACGATCCGGATCAGGCTTCGCAATCCGGATCCCGAACGTTGATGTTTGGTAAACTGTATGAACGATCCGGATCATGCACTTCGATCCGGATCCCGAACCTTCGTTTTTCTGGAATTGCCTGACTCGTTACGACGATCCGGATCACAGCTAATCCGATCCGGATCGCCGTCGTAAAAATTTCCAGAAACGACAGTTTTTGATCCTTATCTCCTTCCTAGGGTTTCTAACCTATAAATAGACCCTATGATTCTTTTTCTAGGGCAAGTCCACAGAATAGAAAAAGTAGCCGTCATCTTTTATACGGACTAAGATCCACATATAGAGAAGAAAGGAAATCATTAGATATTACTCTATGTTTCTTCATCTATATTGATTAGTTTGATTCTAGGGTTTCATACTCACATCTTGAGTTGAATCAAACTAATGAATACTTAGATGGTATTTCCTATCTATCTTTGATCTAAGTATTCGGCGGATCATCACCACCCAAAAACAACGATTTACCCCAAAATCGGCGCGTGGATTCGCGTGTCCTTGTGGATTCAAGGTTCAACCGCTCTCGTGGATTCGGAGCGAGGCACGTTCGTGGATTCGAAGGGTGTTATTGGGTGAAGACCGTGGATTCGGTCGGACGTCGTGGATTCGACGTTGGACGCCGTGGATTCGGCGTTGGGCGCAGATCGTGGATTCGAGAAGCGTCGTGGAGCGAGCGGAGAAGATCCTCTAGGAGCGTATGGAAAAGGTTGAGTCGTAAGTGTGTACGGTAAATCACCTTGTACGTGTTTTAATTCTAGTGGATTTCGCCGTGTTATCGGTCCCGTGGTTTTTTACTCCGGTGATGGAGTTTTCCACGTAAAAATCTTGTGTGTTATTTCTATTTCCGCATTGGGTTTTTATCGCAACGATTTTTGAGTGTTTATACGTTTACACCTATTCACCCCCCTCTAGGTGTTTTTTTCCCCTATTTAGATCCTTATTACATATAACCCAACAAGTGGTATCAGAGAGGGAATAGGGTTGTAAACAATGGTTGACGGTGGAAACATCAACCGACCCCCGTTCTTCGATGGAACAAATTATGCGTACTGGAAAGTACGGATGAAAGCCTTTTTAATTTCCATCGACGAACGGGTGTGGCAATCAATTGAATTAGGATGGTCTAATCCAACTGAATTTATTGGTGATGTTCGCACCTTAAAACCTAGGTCGAAATGGACCAAGGAAGAGTTAGATTCATCTTCTTACAATGGCAAGGGAATTAATGCTATTTTAATGCCTTAACTCAAATTGAATTTTCTCGCGTCTCGGCATGTGAGACTGCGAAAGATATCTGGGATGTTTTTCAGGTTACACATGAGGGAACTAACCTCGTGAAGATTCAGAAACTGCAAATGCTTACGAGCAAGTTTGACTCTATCTTGATGGCAGAAAATGAATCTTTCACGGACTACTATACACGATTGCAAGACATCGTAAACTCATGTGCTAACCTGGGAGAGAAGATTCCAGAATTTAAGGTTGTAAGAAAGATCTTAAGAACTCTTCCTGAACGATTTCGCCCAAAGGTTACAGCCATTGAAACTATTAAACACCCGGACGAAATGCGTGTAGAAGAATTAGTTGGTTCATTACAAACATATGAAATGACATTTACTACTAACAATTCTTCTGGAAAAGCATCCTCTTCTAAGTCTTCAGGTTATGCGTTGAAAACAACTAAGGAAGAAGACGCGGATACATCCTCCTCAGACGATGACGAGAACCTTTCTATGGAGGAATTTGAGAAGCAGCTCGCTCTCTTGACAAGGAAGTTTCGCCGCAACTTTCGAAGGGGTAATTCAAGTAAATCTCCATCCTTCGGAAAGTCTTACAAAGGCAAGGGTATTTCAGGTTATAAGTCAAGAAAGCAAGAGAACTTTTCAAAGGATAAGAAAAGTTCAGAGGGACAACTACAATGCTTCAAATGTCGAGGCTACGGCCACATTGCAACGGAGTGTCCCAACAGGTATCTGGCAAAGAAGAAGGCGATGCAAGTCGTCACTTGGGATGACAACTCAACGTCAAATGAGTCGTCTTCAAGTGATGAAGAAAAGAGCACCACGGCACTCCACGCGTCCACATCTTCACCCTTCATGTGCTTTATGGCAAGTACATCCGAGTCATTGTCCAACTCCACTGCTGAAAAGATTGCAACGGACAACGAATCGGATAATTCGGAAGGTGAAGATTTTGTTTTAGCCTACCACAGACTTTTACGGGATTCAAAGAAACTGGCTAAACAAAACAAGAGTTTGAGAGAGAGATTGCATGATCTCGAAGAAGAAGCAAAAAGGGCAACTTCTCTCTCAAACGCTCTTGAAGTGGAAAGGGAAAATCTGATAAAAATAAATGTTTCCCTTCAAGAGTCCAATGAGCAACTCGAGAAGAATTATATAGAGATGGTGAACAAAGCGAATTACTTCTTGAAGCTCTACGGCGAGGCCCGACAGGAAAAATTGGAAATGACAGAGACCATTATCCAACTCAAGGGTGACTTGCAGCATTTTTCATCAGGAAGGAGTAAGTTGGGTAAGCTTCTTGGTCTTGGTCAATCAAACAAGTTCGGCCTCGGATACGATCGAACTAAAGACGATTTTAGTTCGGTTGGGACAGTTTTCGTGCCTCAGTCGGTATCTCCTCCTCCGACACCGGAATTCACGACAACCAACGACAACAAGCCTACTTCACCCTCTTCGGAATCGTCAAGCACAAAGGTATGTTTTCGTTGTAATTTTGCAGGGCACATTGAAAGAAATTGCAAGATTGGAGCTTAAAGATCAAATCAACCACATCTTGCAACTGTTACCAATAAGTTCACTCCCCGGAATTCAAAGAAGGATTTTTCAAAAGAAAAGAACATTGGTAGTACTTCAAACAAGACGATGACAAAAGAAAAAGATCACTCATACAAGACGTCTTCATCAAGGAAAAATTTCTCAACCATTGCCAACATACTCCAAAACTCAAAAGGTTTGGGTATGCAAAGGTGAAATCCTTCCTTGTCTTAATCGTTCTACGATTAAATGTTGTGTAGTTTATGTAGACTATTTTTCTTTCTTTTGGCCAACTCGTCAACCATCTTTGGGAGGTAAATGGTATATTTTCTTGATGATTGATGATTTCTCTCGGTATTCTTGGGTAGCATTTTTAAAAGAGAAAGCTGATACTTTTGATTCTTTTCACGAGATTTGCCTTCGTATTATGATTGAAAAGAATGAAAAGATCATTCGTGTTAGAAGTGATAGAGGTGGAGAATTCGTTAACTCTAAATTCATTGACTTTTGTACTTCAAACGGTATTAGCATGAATTCTCTGCACCCTATACACCTCAACAGAATGGTGTTGTCGAGCGCAAAAACAGGGTTGTTCAAGAGATGGCACGTGTTATGCTTCACAGCCGGAATTTACCGCTACATTTTTGGGCTGAAGCTGTGAACACTGCAATCTATGTAATTAATCGAGTTTATTTGCGCCCGGGGAACGTTAAATACACCCATATGAACTATGGTGTGGTAGAAAACCCAACATCAAATATTTTCGCATCTTCGAGAGTCGGTGTTACATTTTACGTGACCGTGAAAATCTTGGAAAGTTTGACTCTCGAAGTGACGAAGGGATTTTCTTGGGGTATTCTACAAATAGTAGAGCATATCGAGTATTTAACTTGGAATCTAAGACGATCGTAGAATCTATAATTGTTAAAGTAGATGAAGCTTATCACTTTGGATCTGGAAAATCTACCCTCGATATCTCTCTAGATGATGATTCACCTGCCATTGCATCTTCTCATAATAATACTTCCAATATTAATGATGCATCTAATGTTTCTTCAAGTTTATTTGATGTGCAGGAATCATCTCATATATCTCCGAGTACTTCCGTTTCAACAAACGCTACGAATCTCCAAGGATCATCCGGAATCGAATATTATTGGAGATCCACAAGGAGTTAGAACTCGGAGGCAGTTGGTTTGTGGATTCGCTTGCTACGTATCTTTAATCGAACCAAAGAACATAGATGAAGCTCTTCAGGATGACTACTGGATTAAAGCAATGCAGGAAGAGCTCCATCAATTTGAGCGAAACAAAGTCTGGGAATTAACGAAGCCTCCAAAGCAACATAATGTGATAGGTACCAAATGGATTTTCAAGAACAAGAAAAATGAGGATGGTACTATCATCAGGAACAAGGCACGATTAGTTGCTCAAGGCTACTCTCAAGTAGAAGGTATAGACTTTGATGAAACTTTCGCCCCTGTAGCTAGACTCGAGTCCATTCGTATACTATTTGCTATTGCTTGTCATTTTAAAATCAAATTATTTCAAATGGACGTTAAGAGCGCGTTTCTAAATGGGTTTTTTAAATGAGGAAGTTTATGTGGCTCAACCGAAAGGTTTTGTAGACCATAAACAACCTAACCATGTTTTTCGTTTGAAAAAGGCTCTTTACGGTCTGAAACAAGCACCGCGAGCATAGTACGAAAGGTTGACAAAGCACCTTTTGGAGAAGGGCTATACTCGAGGGGGAGCTGACAGGACTCTCTTTGTGAAGCATTATCAAAGCAATTTCATTGTAGCACAAATCTATGTCGATGACATTGTATTTGGCGCAACAAGAGATAATGATGCTTCTAAATTCGCGGAGGACCATGGAAAGCGAATTTGAGATGTCCATGATGGGCGAATTGACGTATTTCCTTGGATTGCAAATTAAACAAAATTATGAGGTATTCACTTGAGTCAATCCAAGTATGCAATGGAGTTGGTTAAAAAGTTTGACTTAGGAAATTCGAAGGATTTTCCAACTCCAATGGGAACTAGCCACAAGGGACTTGGAAGTGAATCACATAGTGAGAACGTAGACGAGAAACTTATCGAAGTATGATTGGAAGTCTACTTTATCTCACGGCTAGTCGACCCGGATATATCCTTTAGTGTTGGGATTTGCGCGAGATATCAATCAGCACCAAAGGAGGTTCACCTGAAAGCGGTGAAAAGGATCATCCGGTACATCAAAGGATCAATTAATTTCGAAATTTGGTATCCTATGGGAACTAGTTTGGATATTGTTGGATACTCAGATGCCGATGGGCAGGATCAGTGGCTATGATCGGAAAAGCACGAGTGGTGCATGCTGTCTATCTTGGCCATTGCCTTGTTGCATGGCACAGTAAAAGCAGAATTGCATAGCACTCTCGACTGCCGAAGCGGAATACATTTCAGCGGGTAGTTGTTCAACCCAACTCATTTGGATGAAAGTGTGTTGAGCGACTTCCGGATTTCAGCATCTTCGGTGAACAATTCTTTGTGACAACACAAGTGCAATTAACATTTCTAAAAACCCTGTGTTGCACTCTAGAACAAAACATATTGAACTTAGATATCATTTTCTTAGAGAGCTAGTTGAATCAAATACTCTTCAACTTTCATATATTTCAACTGAAGATCAATTAGCTGACATTTTAACAAAACCTTTGGATCAAAACGTTTTATTCATTTTGCGAAAAGCAATTGGAATGCTTTCCTTGAAATAAACTTCTTTTTGAAACCTTTGCTTAGGATAGGTTTTGTTTTTGTTTTGTTTTGTTCATTATCTATGTTTGTACATAGGACATTAATTGAGCATAGATCATAATTGACTTTAATTGCATCTTTTCGCACATTTAGAAATTTATTATGCTTTTGCCATCATAATATTTCACTGTTGCAATGATCATTTATGTTAATTAAATCATCTTCTAAGTGATCAAAGTCAATTTCTCTCTCAATGATCTCTTGGTATAGTCATTATCTTATTTGACTGTTTAGTCGAGTATGAAATCGAGATCAATTTTGGTTGAATACTTTATATCTTAAATAATTGATAGCCAATTGAGGGGGAGTCAAAGAAAAAGTAAAATGCTCAAAAGATGTGGAAAGAGTTACATCCCAATGAGGAGTGTGAAAACTACCACCACATGGAGGAAAGAGCTACCACCTCGGTCGTCCGAGTATTGTGTGCAGCTACCACATGTATACCAAGCATGGTTGTTCAATTTTGATTAAGTAAAATGCATGTTGAAATACTTGACTCTGTCAAATTTCAAGGTTGGTATAAGGTGGGATTTTAAAGAAAGATGCTCAAAGAGCCACTCTCTTCAACAGATTGTCTAGATAAATTATCTACCATATTTGGGATTTCAAACATCTATTGATCTTTGTATTTCATTTTCTTTACCGAATTGATGATTTGATAAAGGCATTACTCATAAGATCAAGTTAGATGTATTGAAGGTGTTCAACTTTAAGGGATTTAATTTTTGTAAATTTTCGTTTCATTTTTGGATATTATTGATAGATTTGGCATAATCTAATTCTTGTTGTATGAAACGATGATTTTTTTAAAGTTGATACACATTTGTGCTTACAATCTTTTTCTGGTTTTTCTTGAATTTCTCTGAAATTTTCTAAAGAAAAAGTTGGAGCCGATCCGGATCGGGCAAGATGATCCGGATCCCGAACGCAGGTATTCTTCTGCGGGCTGACGATCCGGATTGGACCTGCCGATCCGGATCCCGAACGCAGTTTCTCACTGCGGGTAGCCGATCCGGATCGCAATCATGAACTGATCCGGATCGCGGCTAGGGTTTTATAAAGAACAAAAGGGTTTTGATTTCTTTTACTCCAATCTTTTGTTCCAAAGTTTCCAGAGCTTCTCTCTCTAGATTTCATCCTCCTTGGAAGCTTTCAAACTCAAGTTCTTCAACTCCAAGTAAGTTTTATTGATCAAAATCTCGGTTTTTCACCGTTTTTCTCTTTTCCTCCTCAAACGTGATGAATTTCTTGGATCAATTTGTTTGTGGATGGTTTTTGATCAAATTTCTTTTGAAATAAGAACTCTGGGTAGATTAGTTTTGATTATATGCTAGGTATTCTCCTGATTAACGGATTTTTAGGCTTCGATTTCTAAAATTTCGGTTTTAGGGCATATAATAAGGATTTTCGAAAATCATGCAATTGATCTATTTTTAAAAGTCCTTTTGCAAACTAATTTGATTCTTAGTCTCTCTACATGATTATGATTGTTTGGGTACAATTTTTCAAATTTTTGAAAATTAACAATTTTCGTGTGTTCTTGAGTTGTTGCACACAGGATTTCTTTTCTCAGAGACCAATAGCAATGGTGATCACCTGGATCATTTTCTTTTGGCTGCTATGGTACATACGAGAGACACTGCCAAGAGGGCTAAAAAGGATGAAGTAATGGGATGAGTTATCAGATGATGAAACACATCCTGGAGAATCGCCACAGAAACCTCTGTCTGCATCGAAAGGAAAGCCATGCAGAGACATCAAAGGAAAAGGCTCCGCTCACTGCTGCGGAAAAAGGAAAAGCACCAATGACCTCTTCATCCATATTCCTAAAAAGAAAAGACTTGCTCGACGACCTGGACCAGCTCGGGGTATTGAAATAAATGAACCATGTCAAGAGAATACCAAGAATTTTTCTCAATTGACACTGAATCTGAAGACGAAGAAGATTGGGACACATTTCTTGATGAAGTACAACAAGGTATTGATGAAGAAAATAAGGTTTACCTAAAGAACAAAAAGCTACTGAAGTCTTCCTCAATACTTAGCAGCAAGCAAGGAAAAAGAATGTGCCAAGCAATGAACCTCTTTACAATTCACATTCTTTGCCAAGAGATCTCCTCGGAATGAAGGTCAGACTGCTCCGTCAATCGTCACACAACGTTCTTCAACTTCCAGAAGAACTGACCAAAAGGGAAACTTAGAGTCTTCCATCAAACAAGAACAAGATAAAATGGCTCTAGAACTCAGAAAGATGTCCAAGGACATACATCAGATGAAACAAGAGTGCTCTACGATTTCGGGAATGCTTAAAGGAATTTTTGAAAAAGCTGGGTTGCACGAGCTCTGAAGACTCCGCCTCGTTGACTCAGATTAGATGCCTGAATCGTCTGTCTAACAATTCTCTTATGCAGGAACTTTAGACTTTTAACTTTTTCGTTTGTGCAGACTTCAGTTTTTAGGTTTTAAGTTCAGTTTTTACTTGTTTAGTTTAGTTCTCAGGTTTTTCAAATTTTGAACTTCTTAACTCTCCTAATTTTTGTAATTTTGGCTTTGTGTGACAAAAAGGGGGAGAGAGAGTTTAGAGAGAACTTGAAAAAAGTCATTGACAATGATATGTGAATGTGTGAACTTAAGGTAAGTATCCTTCAACTTTGACTTTGGTAAGGGTAAGTACACAACTTTGGTTTTTATCTTGTGTTGTTGCATGTCCTACTAACTATTCGACTAACTATTTGGGCATGTAATATTACTAACAAGTTGTTTGTTACTAACAACAAAGTTATGACATTTGGTTTTTATTGCTAGAATATGTTGGTTTTTGATTATGATTTATACATATCTGAATTACTCAATGTCATGATGAGCAAAAACTCTATCTCTGTTAGGTTTTGAATGCTAAATATTCTTGAGGTATCTAACGATCTCTTTTGTCAAGAATGATTTCTTTGTGCAGAGAGTACAGATGTCTAAGTCTAGAGTCTGTTTTAGGAGTTTACTCATGTTTTTAATTTTTGGATCTCCATTGTAAATTTTTGTTGTATGGTGATAGCAACAAAAATATCTTTTTGAATTTCTTTAGTGGATCTGTGTTTTGTCACGAAACCGCCAAAGGGGGAGATTGTTACGGAATTTGAGTTGGCGTAGTTTCGTGAAAGTCTCAAGTCTTGAAGATTGAAGGTGAAGAAAGTTGGATCATTTAACTCAATCTCAAGAAAGAAGAATTCAAAAGGATCAGGTATGTTTAACTAAAGATTTTGTGATCCGAATACTTCTTGTAGTGTAGAAACACTTGGAAGAATCTTTATTGCATAAAAATCAAAAACTGGACTTGGGACATGTTCAGGATCCGGATCAGGTGTTCGATCCGGATCCCGAAGGTGGTTCGTTCATACACCAGTTCAATCCGGATCGTAGCTCTTTGATCCGGATCCCGAACAGTGAGTTTACCATCTTCCTTGAACGATCCGGATCAGGCTTCGCAATCCGGATCCCGAACGTTGATGTTTGGTGAACTGTATGAACGATCCGGATCATGCACTTCGATCCGGATCCCGAACCTTCGTTTTTCTGGAATTGCCTGACTCGTTACGACGATCCGGATCACAGCTAATCCGATCCGGATCGCCGTCGTAAAAATTCCAGAAACGTAGGTTTTTGATCCTTATCTCTTCCTAGGGTTTCTAACTATAAATAGACCCTATGATCTTTTCTAGGGGCAATCCACAGAAATAGAAACAGTAGCCGTCATTCTTTATACGGCTAAGATCCACATATAGAGAAGAAAGGAAATCATTAGAGAATACTCTATGTTTCTTCATCTATATTGATTAGTTTGATTCTAGGTTTTCATACTCACATCTTGAGTTGAATCAAACTAATGAATACTTAGATGGTATTTCCGATCTATCTTTGATCTAAGTATTCGGCGGATCATCACCACCAAAAACAACGATTTACCCCAAAATCGGCGCGTGGATTCGCGTGTCCTTGTGGATTCAAGGTTCAACCGCTCTCGTGGATTCGGAGCGAGGCACGTTCGTGGATTCGAAGGGTGCTATTGGGTGAAGACCGTGGATTCGGTCGGACGTCGTGGATTCGACGTTGGACGCCGTGGATTCGGCGTTGGGCGCAGATCGTGGATTCGAGAAGCGTCGCGGAGCGAGCGGAGAAGATCCTCTAGGAGCGTATGGAAAAGGTTGAGTCGTAAGTGTGTACGGTAAATCACCTTGTACGTGTTTTAATTCTAGTGGATTTCTGCCGTGTCGGTCCCGTGGTTTTTTTACTCCGGTGATGGAGTTTTTCCACGTAAAAATCTTGCGTGTTTATTTTTATTTCCGCATTGGGTTTTTATCGCAAACGATTTTTGAGTGTTTATACGTTTACACCTATTCACCCCCCTCTAGGTGTTTTTTTCCCTATTTAGATCCTATTACATATAACCCAACAATTTTGTGACCTCAGTCGGATTCCTCCTCGATGACGGAATCACTGCAATCAACGACAACCACCTTACTCACCTACTACAGTAGAAGATCAAGGTACAAAGGTGTATTCGTTGTGGTTTTGCAGGGCACATAAGAAAGAGATTGCAAGATTGGAGCAAAAGTGCAAATCAAGCACCTCTTGCAACAACTACCAAAAAGGTGATTCCCCGGAAATCAAAGGAGAACCTTTCAAAGGAAAAGAACCATGGTAGTTCAACCACAAAAACCACGTCATCAAAGAAGAGCGATCCAATCAAACAAGACGCGCTTCACCAAGGAGAAAACTCACATTCATTGCCGACGCAATCCAAAATGGGTTTGGGTGCGCAAAGGTGAAATCTTCCCTTGTCTTGTCATTAATTACTTTTGCATGCTTTTGACAATCATCTTGGTATCTGGATAGCGGATGTTCCCGTCATATGACCGGTGACAAAAATAGTTTTCAAACTTTAGAGAAAATCTCCGAAGGACTTGTAGTTTCGGAGACGGTCGTTCTTCTAAAATTGTTTGGAAAAGGAACAATTGCTATTCTAGAAGGCCCGTTTTGAACAATGTCTTATTTGTTGAATGCCTTAAGACTAAACTCATAGTATAAGTCAACTTTGTGATATTGGTTTTTCAGTTAATTTTTCTTCTGCAGAATGTATTGTAAACTGATAGGACCATGTATTCTTTTTAAAAGGGTTAGATCTGAAAATAATTACTATGTAGTCCAAATAAAATCTTCTGAATTTGTAACCTAGTTTCATTGGGATAATGAAACTCTTTGGCATGAAAGACTATGTCACATAAATTTTAAGGAGCTATCTAGGATTTTGAATAAAGATGTGGTTTAAGGGGGTCCTAAACTTTCTTTTAAAGATAACATTGTGTGTGGAGCTTGTCAAAAGGGAAAACAATCAAGGGCTGCACAAAAAAACTTGAACCACGTTGGTACCAAACGGCCTTTAGAATACTGCATATGGACTTAATGCGGCTCGGCCGACTCGTCAACCATCTTTGGGAGGTAAATGGGTATATTTTTCTTTTGGTTGATGATTTCTCTAGATATACATGGGTAACATTTTTAAAAGAGAAAGCGGATACTTTCGACTCTTTTCATGAGGTTTGTCATCGTATTATGATGAAATAATGAAAAAGATCGTTCGTCGTTCGTTCGTAGTGCGAAGTGATAGAGGTGGAGAATTCATAATTCTAAATTCATTGATTTTTGCACTTCCAACGGCGTAAAACATGATTCTCAGCACCCTATACACCTCAGCAGAATGGTGTAGTCGAGCGCAAAAACAGGGTTGTACAAGAGATGGCGCGTGTTATGCTTCACATGTTCACGGATTTGAGTTGGCGTAGTTCGTGAAAGGTTCAAGTCTTGAAGATTGAAGGTGAAGAAGGTTGGATCATTAATCAATCTTAAGAAAGAAGAATTCAAAGGATTCAGGTAAGTTTAACTAAAGATCTATGGTG
>JAQNDB010000049.1:118758-160164 GCA_029204045.2 Tillandsia leiboldiana | reverse complement strand
TCGAAGGCATCCTAAATAAGTAATCTTAATCTAAATTCCGCGCTGAGAGATTCCAATTCCTTCAGTCCGATTTCGCGCACAAGTACTCCAACCACGACACACATCGGTCTCCAGAAGCCGCTAACCACACCGGCAAAGAGCTCAGTGGAGATCTGGGTCCATCAACACAAACCTTCACAAGTTTGGAATACGTTGGCAATTGATCGCGATGTGTTAACTCCTTTGTGAATACGTCTTGTTCGGTTGATCACTTCTCATTGTGTTCCATGTCGATGTTGTCTTGGGGGGTATGCTACCATTGGTTCTTGACCTTTGGTTGATTTTTCTTTTCGATTTTCGGTTAGTTTTTCTTGATGGTAGTTCAATGCATAATTCGCTGGATCTGCTTGATTTTGCTTCATGTTTGGCAATTTGTTGGGTACTTATGTGCCCTTGTTCTCCCACGTTGTGTGGCATACCTTATTTAACTTGGAATTCTCTCGTGATGTAGAAGGTTTTCAACAATTGATAAGGGTGATTTCAGTCGCGGAGGAGGTGAGACCTGTTAAAGATTTTGTTTTTGGCGTATTTGTTTCGTGAAATGGTTAAGTCTTGAAGATTGAAGATGAAGATGGTTGAATCATATACCTCAATCTCAAGAAAGAAGAATTCAAAAGGATCAGGTAGTTTAACTAAACAATAATTGGTGATCCGAATACTTCTTATTATGTAGAAACACTTGGATGGTTTTTTATATCGCATAAAAATCAAAAACTGGACATGGTTATTTGGTTCAGGATCCGGATCAGAGTACGACAGTCCGGACCCCGAACATAGGTTAGTTCATGCGCAAATCCAGTCCGGAACACACCTGTTTCAGTCCGGACCCCGAACATGGAATTTGCAGAAATTGCATGAACAGTCCGGACCGTGGTTACTACTTCAGTTCGACCCCGAACGTTGTTTTTTGGAAAGTTCTATTTATTGACGACAGTCCGGACACATTTATCCAGTCCGGACCGTCGACCCGAAAATTTCCAGATAAGGTTAGTTTTTGATTCTTATCCTCTTCCAATGGTTTCTAACCTATAAGTAAACCCTAATTCTGTCTTTAGGGTAATCCACGATAAGTTTTATACTCCGGGAAATGATGGAAAAAATTAACGAAGAAAAACTTATAAATCCACATATAGAGAAGAAAGGAAATACTAGATTTAATTCTATGTTTCTTCATCTATATTATTAATTTGATTCTAGGTTTTCATACTCAGATTTTGAGTAGAATCAAATTAATGAATACTTAGATGGCATTTCCGATCTATCTTTGATCTAAGTATTCGGCGGATCATCACCACCAAAAAAAACAACGATTTTCCCCAAAATCGGCGCGTGGATTCGCGTGGCCTTGTGGATTCAAGGTGCTACCGCTCTCGTGGATTCGGAGCGAGGTACGTTCGTGTGATCGAGGCGTACTACTTGGTGGAGACCGTGGATTCGGTCAGACGTCGTGGACTCGACGTTGGACGCCGTGGATTCGGCGTTGGACGCAAACGTGGATTCGAGGCGCGTTGCGGAGCGAGCGGAGAAGATCAACTCGGAGCGTATGGAAAAGGTTGAGTCGTGTGTGAGTACGGTATATCACCTTTGTACATGTTTAATCTTAGTTGGATTTCACCGTGTTATCGGTCCCGTGGTTTTTTACTCCTGTGATGGAGTTTTCCACGTAAAATCTTGCGTGTTATTTTTCATTTCCGCATTGGGTTTTATTACGCAAAGATTTTTGAGTGTTTATCGTTTACACCTATTCACCCCCCTCTAGGTGTTTTTTTCCCTATTTAGATCCTTATTAACATAACCCAACAATTGGTATCGGAGCGGGAATAGGGTTGTAAACAATGGTTGAAGGTGGAAACATCAACAGACCCCCGTTCTTCGATGGAACAAAACATGCCTACTGGAAAGTACGGATGAAAGCCTTTTTAATTTCCATCGACGAACGGGTGTGGCAATCAATCGAGTTAGGATGGTCAAATCCAACTGAAATTATTGTTGATGTTCATACCATCAAACCTAGGTCGAAATGGACCAAGGAAGAGATTGACTCATCTTCTTACAATGGCAAAGGAATTAACGCTTTATTTAATGCTTTGTCGCAAACTGAGTTCTCTCGCGTCTCGGCATGTGAGACTGCGAAAGAAATCTGGGATGTTCTACAAGTTACACATGAGGGAACAAACCTTGTGAAGATTCAAAAGCTGCAAATGCTTACGAGCAAGTTTGACTCTATTTTCATAGCAGAAAATGAATTTTTCACAGATTACTATACGCGATTGCAAGACATCGTGAATACATGTGCTAACTTGGGAGAGAAATTCCAGAATTTAAAGTTGTAAGAAAGATTTTAAGGACTCTTCCTGAAAGATTTCGTTCCAAGGTTACGGCCATTGAAACTATTAAACACCCGGACGAAATCCGTGTAGAAGAATTAGTTGGTTGCACTTCAAACATATGAAATGACATTTCCTACTAACTATTCTTCTGGAAAGGCATCTACTTCTAAGTCTTCAGGTTTTGCGTTGAAAACAACAAAAGAAGAAGACGCGGATTCATCCTCCTCAGACGATGACGAGAACCTATCTATGGAGGATTTGAGAAGCAACTTGCTCTCTTGACAAGAAAATTTCGCCGAAACTTTCGAAGGGGTAATTCAAGTAAAACTTCATCCTTCGTAAAGTCGAATAAAGGCAAAGGTTCTTCAAGCTACAAGTCAAGAAAGCAAGAGAGTTTTTCAAAGGATAAGAAAAGCTCAGAGGGACAAATCCAATGCTTCAAGTGCCGAGGCTACGGCCATATCTCAACGGAGTGTCCAATAAGAATCCGTCGAAGAAGAAGGCGATGCAAGCCGTCACTTGGGATGACACCTCAACGTCAAATGAGTCATCTTCCAGTGATGAAGAAAATAACGCAACGGCATTCCACGCGTCCACAACTTCACCCTTCATGTTGCTTAATGGCAAGTACATCCGATTCCTTGTCCAACTCCTCCCAAGTTGAAAAGAATGCAACGGACAACGAATCGAGTAATTCCGAAGGTGAAGACTTTGCTTTTGCCTACCATAAACTTTAAAGGATTCAAAGAAATGGCAAAGCAAAACAAGGGTTTGAGAGGGAGATTGCAGGATCTCGAAGAAGAAGTAAAAAGGGCAACTTCTCTCTCAAACGGTCTTGAAGTGGAAAGGGATAACTTGATCAAAGTAAATGTTTCCCTTCAAGAGAAAAATGAGCATTTCGAGAAGGAACACGTAAAAATGGTGGATAAAGCAAGTTACTTCTTGAAGCTCTACTCCGAGGCTCGACAGGAAAAGATGGAAATGACGAAGACCATTTTCCAACTTAAGGATGATTTGAAGCGATTTTCTTCGGAAGGAGCAAGTTGGATAAGATGCTTGGTCTTGGTCAAACAACCGTTTCGGCCTTGGATACAATCGAACTGGAGACAGTCCTAGTTCGGTTGGGACAATTTTTGTGTTACGGAATTTGAGTTGGCGTAGTTTCGTGAAAGTTCAAGTCTTGAAGATTGAAGGTGAAGAAAGTTGGATCATTTAACTCAATCTCAAGAAAGAAGAATTCAAAAGGATCAGGTATGTTTAACTAAAGATTTTTGTGATCCGAATACTTCTTGTAGTGTAGAAACACTTGGAAGAATCTTTCATTGCATAAAAATCAAAAACTGGACTTGGGACATGTTCAGGATCCGGATCAGGTTGTTCGATCCGGATCCCGAAGGTGGTTCGTTCATACACCAGTTCAATCCGGATCGTAGTCTCTTGATCCGGATCCCGAACACTGAGTTTACCATCTTCCTTGAACGATCCGGATCAGGCTTCGCAATCCGGATCCCGAACGTTGATGTTTGGTGAACTGTATGAACGATCCGGATCAAGCACTTCGATCCGGATCCCGAACCTTCGTTTTTCTGGAATTGCCTGACTCGTTACGACGATCCGGATCACAGCTAATCCGATCCGGATCGCCGTCCGTAAAATTTCCAGAAATGTTAGGTTTTTGATTCTTATCTCCTTCCTAGGGTTTCTAACCTATAAATAGACCCTATGATCTTTTTTCTAGGGTTAATCCACATAGCCGTCATTGCCGTCATCATTTTATACGGCCTAGATCCACATATAGAGAAGAAAGGAAATCATTAGAGAATACTCTATGTTTCTTCATCTATATTGATTAGTTTGATTCTAGGTTTTCATACTCACATCTTGAGTTGAATCAAACTAATGAATACTTAGATGGTATTTCCGATCTATCTTTGATCTAAGTATTCGGCGGATCATCACCACCCAAAAACAACGATTTACCCCAAAATCGGCGCGTGGATTCGCGTGTCCTTGTGGATTCAAGGTTCAACCGCTCTCGTGGATTCGGAGCGAGGCACGTTCGTGGATTCGAAGGGTGCTATTGGGTGAAGACCGTGGATTCGGTCGGACGTCGTGGATTCGACGTTGGACGCCGTGGATTCGGCGTTGGGCGCAGATCGTGGATTCGAGAAGCGTCGTGGAGCGAGCGGAGAAGATCCTCTAGGAGCGTATGGAAAAGGTTGAGTCGTAAGTGTGTACGGTAAATCACCTTGTACGTGTTTTATTCTAGTGGATTTCGCCGTGTTAATCGGTCCAGTGGTTTTTTACTCCCGGTGATGGAGTTTTCCACGTAAAAATCTTGTTGTATTTTACATGTTCCGCATTGGGTTTTTTATCGCAACGATTTTTGAGTGTTTATACGTTTACACCTTATTCACCCCCCTCTAGGTGTTTTTTTCCCCTAATTTAGATCCTTATTACATATAAACCAACAAGTGGTATCAGAGAGGGAATAGGGTTGTAAACAATGGTTGACGGTGGAAACATCAACCGACCCCCGTTCTTCGATGGAACAAATTATGCGTACTGGAAAGTACGGATGAAAGCCTTTTTAATTTCCATCGACGAACGGGTGTGGCAATCAATTGAATTAGGATGGTCTAATCCAACTGAATTTATTGGTGATGTTCGCACCTTAAAACCTAGGTCGAAATGGACCAAGGAAGAGTTAGATTCATCTTCTTACAATGGCAAGGGAATTAATGCTATTTTTAATGCCTTAACTCAAATTGAATTTTCTCGCGTCTCGGCATGTGAGACTGCGAAAGATATCTGGGATGTTTTTCAGGTTACACATGAGGGAACTAACCTCGTGAAGATTCAGAAACTGCAAATGCTTACGAGCAAGTTTGACTCTATCTTGATGGCAGAAAATGAATCTTTCACGGACTACTATACACGATTGCAAGACATCGTAAACTCATGTGCTAACCTGGGAGAGAAGATTCCAGAATTTAAGGTTGTAAGAAAGATCTTAAGAACTCTTCCTGAACGATTTCGCCCAAAGGTTACAGCCATTGAAACTATTAAACACCCGGACGAAATGCGTGTAGAAGAATTAGTTGGTTCATTACAAACATATGAAATGACATTTACTACTAACAATTCTTCTGGAAAAGCATCCTCTTCTAAGTCTTCAGGTTATGCGTTGAAAACAACTAAGGAAGAAGACGCGGATACATCCTCCTCAGACGATGACGAGAACCTTTCTATGGAGGAATTTGAGAAGCAGCTCGCTCTCTTGACAAGGAAGTTTCGCCGCAACTTTCGAAGGGGTAATTCAAGTAAATCTCCATCCTTCGGAAAGTCTTACAAAGGCAAGGGTATTTCAGGTTATAAGTCAAGAAAGCAAGAGAACTTTTCAAAGGATAAGAAAAGTTCAGAGGGACAACTACAATGCTTCAAATGTCGAGGCTACGGCCACATTGCAACGGAGTGTCCCAACAGGTATCTGGCAAAGAAGAAGGCGATGCAAGTCGTCACTTGGGATGACAACTCAACGTCAAATGAGTCGTCTTCAAGTGATGAAGAAAAGAGCACCACGGCACTCCACGCGTCCACATCTTCACCCTTCATGTGCTTTATGGCAAGTACATCCGAGTCATTGTCCAACTCCACTGCTGAAAAGATTGCAACGGACAACGAATCGGATAATTCGGAAGGTGAAGATTTTGTTTTAGCCTACCACAGACTTTTACGGGATTCAAAGAAACTGGCTAAACAAAACAAGAGTTTGAGAGAGAGATTGCATGATCTCGAAGAAGAAGCAAAAAGGGCAACTTCTCTCTCAAACGCTCTTGAAGTGGAAAGGGAAAATCTGATAAAAATAAATGTTTCCCTTCAAGAGTCCAATGAGCAACTCGAGAAGAATTATATAGAGATGGTGAACAAAGCGAATTACTTCTTGAAGCTCTACGGCGAGGCCCGACAGGAAAAATTGGAAATGACAGAGACCATTATCCAACTCAAGGGTGACTTGCAGCATTTTTCATCAGGAAGGAGTAAGTTGGGTAAGCTTCTTGGTCCTTGGTCAATCAAACAAGTTCGGCCTCGGATACGATCGAACTAAAGACGATTTTAGTTCGGTTGGGACAGTTTTCGTGCCTCAGTCGGTATCTCCTCCTCCGACACCGGAATTCACGACAACCAACGACAACAAGCCTACTTCACCCTCTTCGGAATCGTCAAGCACAAAGGTATGTTTTCGTTGTAATTTTGCAGGGCACATTGAAAGAAATTGCAAGATTGGAGCTTAAAGATCAAATCAACCACATCTTGCAACTGTTACCAATAAGTTCACTCCCCGGAATTCAAAGAAGGATTTTTCAAAAGAAAAGAACATTGGTAGTACTTCAAACAAGACGATGACAAAAGAAAAAGATCAATCATACAAGACGTCTTCATCAAGGAAAATTTCTCAACCATTGCCAACATACTCCAAAACTCAAAAGGTTTGGGTATGCAAAGGTGAAATCCTTCCTTGTCTTTAATCGTTCTACGATTAAATGTTGTGTAGTTTATGTAGACTATTTTTCTTTCTTTTGGCCAACTCGTCAACCATCTTTGGGAGGTAAATGGTATATTTTCTTGATGATTGATGATTTCTCTCGGTATTCTTGGGTAGCATTTTTAAAAGAGAAAGCTGATACTTTGATTCTTTTCACGAGATTTGCCTTCGTATTATGATTGAAAAGAATGAAAAGATCATTCGTGTTAGAAGTGATAGAGGTGGAGAATTCGTTAACTCTAAATTCATTGACTTTTGTACTTCAAACGGTATTAAGCATGAATTCTCTGCACCCTATACACCTCAACAGAATGGTGTTGTCGAGCGCAAAAACAGGGTTGTTCAAGAGATGGCACGTGTTATGCTTCACAGCCGGAATTTACCGCTACATTTTTGGGCTGAAGCTGTGAACACTGCAATCTATGTAATTAATCGAGTTTATTTGCGCCCGGGAACGTTAAATACACCATATGAACTATGGTGTGGTAGAAAACCCAACATCAAATATTTTCGCATCTTCGAGAGTCGGTGTTACATTTTACGTGACCGTGAAAATCTTGGAAAGTTTGACTCTCGAAGTGACGAAGGGATTTTCTTGGGGTATTCTACAAATAGTAGAGCATATCGAGTATTTAACTTGGAATCTAAGACGATCGTAGAATCTATAAATGTTAAAGTAGATGAAGCTTATCACTTTGGATCTGGAAAATCTACCCTCGATATCTCTCTAGATGATGATTCACCTGCCATTGCATCTTCTCATAATAATACTTCCAATATTAATGATGCATCTAATGTTTCTTCAAGTTTATTTGATGTGCAGGAATCATCTCATATATCTCCGAGTACTCCGTTTCAACAAACGCTACGAATCTCCAAGGATCATCCGGAATCGAATATTATTGGAGATCCACAAGGAGTTAGAACTCGGAGGCAGTTGGTTTGTGGATTCGCTTGCTACGTATCTTTAATCGAACCAAAGAACATAGATGAAGCTCTTCAGGATGACTACTGGATTAAAGCAATGCAGGAAGAGCTCCATCAATTTGAGCGAAACAAAGTCTGGGAATTAACGAAGCCTCCAAAGCAACATAATGTGATAGGTACCAAATGGATTTTCAAGAACAAGAAAAATGAGGATGGTACTATCATCAGGAACAAGGCACGATTAGTTGCTCAAGGCTACTCTCAAGTAGAAGGTATAGACTTTGATGAAACTTTCGCCCCTGTAGCTAGACTCGAGTCCATTCGTATACTATTTGCTATTGCTTGTCATTTTAAAATCAAATTATTTCAAATGGACGTTAAGAGCGCGTTTCTAAATGGGTTTTTAAATGAGGAAGTTTATGTGGCTCAACCGAAAGGTTTTGTAGACCATAAACAACCTAACCATGTTTTTCGTTTGAAAAAGGCTCTTTACGGTCTGAAACAAGCACCGCGAGCATAGTACGAAAGGTTGACAAAGCACCTTTTGGAGAAGGGCTATACTCGAGGGGGAGCTGACAGGACTCTCTTTGTGAAGCATTATCAAAGCAATTTCATTGTAGCACAAATCTATGTCGATGACATTGTATTTGGCGCAACAAGAGATAATGATGCTTCTAAATTCGCGGAGACCATGGAAAGCGAATTTGAGATGTCCATGATGGGCGAATTGACGTATTTCCTTGGATTGCAAATTAAACAAAATTATGAAGGTATTCACTTGAGTCAATCCAAGTATGCAATGGAGTTGGTTAAAAAGTTTGACTTAGGAAATTCGAAGGATTTTCCAACTCCAATGGGAACTAGCCACAAGGGACTTGGAAGTGAATCACATAGTGAGAACGTAGACGAGAAACTTTATCGAAGTATGATTGGAAGTCTACTTTATCTCACGGCTAGTCGCCCGGATATATCCTTTAGTGTTGGGATTTGCGCGAGATATCAATCAGCACCAAAGGAGGTTCACCTGAAAGCGGTGAAAAGGATCATCCGGTACATCAAAGGATCAATTAATTTCGAAATTTGGTATCCTATGGGAACTAGTTTGGATATTGTTGGATACTCAGATGCCGATTGGGCAGGATCAGTGGATGATCGGAAAAGCACGAGTGGTGCATGCTTCTATCTTGGCCATTGCCTTGTTGCATGGCACAGTAAAAAGCAGAATTGCATAGCACTCTCGACTGCCGAAGCGGAATACATTTCAGCGGGTAGTTGTTCAACCCAACTCATTTGGATGAAAAGTGTGTTGAGCGACTTCCGGATTTCAGCATCTTCGGTAACAATTCTTTGTGACAACACAAGTGCAATTAACATTTCTAAAAACCCTGTGTTGCACTCTAGAACAAAACATATTGAACTTAGATATCATTTTCTTAGAGAGCTAGTTGAATCAAATACTCTTCAACTTTCATATATTTCAACTGAAGATCAATTAGCTGACATTTTAACAAAACCTTTGGATCAAAAACGTTTTATTCATTTGCGAAAAGCAATTGGAATGCTTTCCTTGAAATAAACTTCTTTTTGAAACCTTTGCTTAGGATAGGTTTTGTTTTTGTTGTGTTTTGTTCATTATCTATGTTTGTACATAGGACACTAATTGAGCATAGATCATAATTGACTTTAATTGCATCTTTTCGCACATTTAGAAATTTATTATGCTTTTGCCATCATAATATTTCACTATTGCAATGATCATTTATGTTAATTAAATCATCTTCTAAGTGATCAAAGTCAATTTCTCTCTCAATGATCTCTTGGTATAGTCATTATCTTATTTGACTGTTTAGTCGAGTATGAAATCGAGATCAATTTTTGGTTGAATACTTTATATCTTAAATAATTGATAGCCAATTGAGGGGGAGTCAAAGAAAAAGTAAAATGCTCAAAAGATGTGGAAAGAGTTACATCCCAATGAGGAGTGTGAAAACTACCACCACATGGAGGAAAGAGCTACCACCTCGGTCGTCCGAGTATTGTGTGCAGCTACCACATGTATACCAAGCATGGTTGTTCAATTTTTGATTAAGTAAAATGCATGTTGAAATTCTTGACTCCGTCAAATTTCAAGGTTGGTATAAGGTGGGATTTTAAAGAAAGATGCTCAAAGAGCCACTCTCTTCAACAGATTGTCTAGATAAATTATCTACCATATTTGGGATTTCAAACATCTATTGATCTTTGTATTTCATTTTCTTTACCGAATTGATGATTTGATAAAGGCATTACTCATAAGATCAAGTTAGATGTAATTGAAGGTGTTCAACTTTAAGGGATTTAATTTTTGTAAATTCTCGTTTCATTTTTGGATATTATTGATAGATTTGGCATAATCTAATTCTTGTTGTATGAAACGATGATTTTTGTTTAAAGTTGATACACAAAAGTGCTTACAATCTTTTTCTGGTTTTTCTTGAATTTCTCTGAAATTTTCTAAAGAAAAAGTTGGAGCCGATCCGGATTGGACCTGCCGATCCGGATCCCGAACGCAGATATTCTTCTGCGGGCAGACGATCCAGATTGGACCTGCCGATCCGGATCCCGAACGCAGTTTCTCACTGCGGGTAGCCGATCCGGATCGCAAACATGATCTGATCCGGATCGCGGCTAGGGTTTTATAAAGAACAAAAGGGTTTTGATTTCTTTTACTCCAATCTTTTGTTCCAAAGTTTTCAGAGCTTCTCTCTCTAGATTTCATCCACCTTGGAAGCTTTCAAACTCAAGTTCTTCAACTCCAAGTAAGTTTTATTGATCAAAATCTCGGTTTTTCACCGTTTTTCTTTTTCCTCCTCAAACGTGATGAATTTCTTGGATCGATTTCGTTTGTGGATGGTTTTTGATCAAATTTCTTTTGAAATAAGAACTCTGGGTAGATTAGTTTTGATTATATGCTAGGTATTCTCCTGATTAACGGATTTTTAGGTTTCGATTTCTAAAATTTCGGTTTTAGGGCATATAATAAGGATTTTCAAAAATCATGCTATTGATCTATTTTTAAAAGTCCTTTTGCAAAACTAATTTGATTCTTAGTCTCTCTACATGATTATGATTGTTTGGGTACAATTTTTCAAATCTTTGAAAATTAACAATTTATCGTGTTCTTGAGTTGTTGCACACAGGATTTCTTTTCTCAAGAGACCAATAGCTATGGTGATCACCTGGATCGTTTTTCTTTTGGCTGCTATGGTACATACGAGAGACACTGCCAAGAGGGCTAAAAAGGATGAAGTCAATTGGGATGAGTTATCAGATGATGAAACACATCCCGGAGAATCGCCACAGAAAACCTCTGCTGCATCGAAAGGGAAAGCCCATGCAGAGACATCAAAGGAAAAGGCTCCGCTCACTGCTGCGGAAAAAGGAAAAGCACCAATGACCTCTTCATCCATATTCTTAAAAAGGAAAAGACTTGCTCGACGGCCTAGACCAGCTCGGGGTATTGAAATAAACGAACCTTGTCAAGAGAATACGAAGAATTTTTCTCAAATCGACACTTCTGAAGACGAAGAAGACTGGGACACATTTCTTGATGAAGTACAACAAGGTATTGATGAAGAAAATAAGGTTTACTTAAAGAACAAGAAGCCACTGAAGTCTTCATCAATACTTAAGCAGCAAGCAAGGAAAAAGAATGTGCCAAGCAATGAACCTCTTTACAATTCACATTCTTTGCCAAGAAGATCTCCTCGGAATGAAGGTCAGACTGCTCCGTCAATCGTCACACAACGTTCTTCAACTTCCAGAAGAACTGACCAAAAGGGAAACTTAGAGTCTTCCATCAAACAAGAACAAGATAAAATGGCTCTAGAACTCAGAAAGATGTCCAAGGACATACATCAGATGAAACAAGAGTGCTCTACGATTTCGGGAATGCTTAAAGGAATTTTGAAAAAGCTGGGTTGCACGAGCTCTGAAGACTCCGCCTCGGTTGACTCAGATTCAGATGCCTGAATCGTCTGTCTAACAATTCTCTTATGCAGGAACTTTAGACTTTTAATCCTTTCTTTCTAATCGTTTTGTGCAGGACTTCAGTTTTTAGGTTTTAATGTTCTGTTTTTACCTTGTTTTAGTTTTAGTTCTCAGGTTTTTCTTGATTTTGAACTTCTTAACTCTCCTAAATTTTTGTAATTTTGGCTTTGTTTGTGACAAAAAGGGGGAGAGAGTTTAGAGAGAACTTGAACAAGTCATTGAACAATGATGATGTGAATGTGTGAACTTCAAGGTAAGTATCACTTCAACTTTGACTTTGGTGAAGGGTAAGTATCACAACTTTGGTTTTTATCTTGTGATTTGTTGCATGTTCCTACTAACTATTCGACTAACAATTTGGACATGTATTATTACTAACAAGTTGTTTGATTACTAACAAAGCAAAGTTATGACATTTGGAATTTTATTGCTTAGAAGATATGTCAATGTTTGATTGTGATCTTATTACATATCTGAATTACTCAATGTCATGGTGAGCAAAAACTCTATCTCTGTTAGGTTTTGAATGCTAAATATTCTTGAGGTATCTAACGATCTCCTTTTGTCAAGAATGATTTCTTTGTGCAGAGAGTACAGATGTCTAAGTCTAGAGTCTGTCTTAGGAGTTTATCTCATGTTTTTAAGTTTTTTGGATCTCCATTGTAAATTTTTGTTGTATGGTGATAGCAACAAAAATATCTTTTTGAATTTTCTTTAGTGGATCTGTGTTTTGTCACGAAACCGCCAAAGGGGGAGATTGTTACGGAATTTGAGTTGGCGTAGTTTCGTGAAAGGTTCAAGTCTTGAAGATTGAAGGTGAAGAAGGTTGGATCATTTAACTCAATCTCAAGAAAGAAGAATTCAAAAGGATCAGGTAAGTTTAACTAAAGATCTTTGATGATCCGAATACTTCGTGTAGTGTAGAAACACTTGGAAGAATTTTTATTGCATAAAAAATCAAGAACTGGACATGAGACATGTTCAGGATCCGGATCAGAGTGTTCGATCCGGATCCCGAAGGTGGTTCGTTCATACAACAGTTCAATCCGGATCGTAGCTTCCTTTGATCCGGATCCCGAACAGTGAGTTTACCATCTTCCTTGAACGATCCGGATCAGGCTTCGCAATCCGGATCCCGAACGTTGATGTTTGGTAAACTGTATGAATGATCCGGATCATGCACTTCGATCCGAATCCCGAACCTTCGTTTTTCTGGAATTGCCTGACTCGTTACGACGATCCGGATCACAGCTAATCCGATCCGGATCGCCGTCGTAAAAATTTCCAGAAACGACAGTTTTTTATCCTTATCTCCTTCCTAGGGTTTCTAACCTATAAATAGACCCTATGATTCTTTTTCTAGGGCAAGTCCACAGAATAGAAAAAGTAGCCGTCATCTTTTATACGGACTAAGATCCACATATAGAGAAGAAAGGAAATCATTAGATATTATTCTATGTTTCTTCATCTATATTGATTAGTTTGATTCTAGGGTTTCATACTCACATCTTGAGTTGAATCAAACTAATGAATACTTAGATGGTATTTCCTATCTATCTTTGATCTAAGTATTCGGCGGATCATCACCACCCAAAAACAACGATTTACCCCAAAATCGGCGCGTGGATTCGCGTGTCCTTGTGGATTCAAGGTTCAACCGCTCTCGTGGATTCGGAGCGAGGCACGTTGGTGGATTCGAAGGGTGCTATTGGGTGAAGACCGTGGATTCGGTCGGACGTCGTGGATTCGACGTTGGACGCCGTGGATTCGGCGTTGGGCGCAGATCGTGGATTCGAGAAGCGTCGTGGAGCGAGCGGAGAAGATCCTCTAGGAGCGTATGGAAAAGGTTGAGTTGTAAGTGTGTACGGTAAATCACCTTGTACATGTTTTAATTCTAGTGGATTTCGCCGTGTTATCGGTCCCGTGGTTTTTTACTCCGGTGATGGAGTTTTCCACGTAAAAATCTTGCGTGTTATTTCTATTTCCGCATTGGGTTTTTATCGCAACGATTTTTGAGTGTTTATACGTTTACACCTATTCACCCCCCTCTAGGTGTTTTTTTCCCCTATTTAGATCCTTATTACATATAACCCAACATTTTGTGCCTCAGTCGGTATCTCCTCCTCCGATGACGGAATTCACTGCAATCAACGACAACAACCTTACCTCACCTACTTCAGTATCGTCAAGTACAAAGGTATGTTTTCGTTGTGGTTTTGCAGGGCACATAAGAAGAGATTGCAAGATTGGAGCAAAAGTGCAAATCAAGCACCTCTTGCAACAACTACCAAAAAGGTGATTCCCCGGAAATCAAAGGAGAACCTTTCAAAGGAAAAGAACCATGGTAGTTCACCCACAAAACCACGTCATCAAAGAAGAGCGATCAATCAAACAAGACGCTTTCACCAAGGAGAATAACTTCACATTCATTGCCGACGCAATCCAAAATGGTTTGGGTGCGCAAAGGTGAAATCTTCCCTTGTCTTGTCATTCATACTTCTTTGCATGCTTTTGACAATTCATCTTGGTATCTGGATAGCGGATGTTCCCGTCATATGACCGGTGACAAAAATAGTTTTCAAACTTTAGAGAAAATCTCCGAAGGACTTGTAGTTTCGGAGACGGTCGTTCTTCTAAAATTGTTGGAAAAGGAACAATTGCTATTCTAGAAGGCCCGGTTTTGAACAATGTCTTATTTGTTGAATGCCTTAAGACTAACCTCATTAGTATAAGTCAACTTTGTGATAATGGTTTTTCAGTTAATTTTTCTTCTGCAGAATGTATTGTAACTGATAAGGACCATGTATTCTTTTTAAAAGGGGTTAGATCTGAAAATAATTACTATGTAGTTCCAAATAAAATTTCTGAACTTTGTAACCTAGTTTCTTTGGATAATGAAACTCTTTGGCATGAAAGACTATGTCACATAAATTTTAAGGAGCTATCTAGGATTTTGAATAAAGATGTGGTTAAGGGGGTTCCTAAACTTTCTTTTAAAGATAACATTGTGTGTGGAGCTTGTCAAAAGGGAAAACAATCAAGGGCTGCACAAAAAAACTTGAACCACGTTGGTACCAAACGGCCTTTAGAATTACTGCATATGGACTTAATGGGGCCGACTCGTCAACCATCTTTGGGAGGTAAATGGTATATTTTTCTTTTGGTTGATGATTTCTCTAGATATACATGGGTAACATTTTTAAAAGAGAAAGCGGATACTTTCGACTCTTTTCATGAGGTTTGTCATCGTATTATGATTGAAATAAATGAAAAGATCGTTCGTGTTCGAAGTGATAGAGGTGGAGAATTCATAAATTCTAAATTCATTGATTTTTGCACTTCCAACGGCGTAAAACATGAATTCTCAGCACCCTATACACCTCAGCAGAATGGTGTAGTCGAGCGCAAAAACAGGGTTGTACAAGAGATGGCGCGTGTTATGCTTCACATGTTACGGATTTTGAGTTGGCGTAGTTTCGTGAAAGGTTCAAGTCTTGAAGATTGAAGGTGAAGAAGGTTGGATCATTTAACTCAATCTTAAGAAAGAAGAATTCAAAAGGATCAGGTAAGTTTAACTAAAGATCTATGGTGATCCGAATACTTCTTGTAGTGTAGAAACACTTGGAAGAATTTTTCATTGCATAAAAATCAAAAACTAGACATGGGACATGTTCAGGATCCGGATCAGATTGTTCAATCCGGATCTCGAAGGTGGTTCGTTCATACACCAGTTCAATCCGGATCGTAGATTCTCTTGATCCGAATCCCGAACAGTAAGTTTACCATTCTCCTTGAACGATCCGGATCAGGCTTCGCAATCCGGATCCCGAACGTTGATGTTTGGTGAACTGTATGAACGATCCGGATCATGCACTTCGATCCGGATCCCGAACCTTCATTTTTCTGGAATTGCCTGACTCGTTACGACGATCCGGATCACAATTAATCCGATCCGGATCGCCGTCCGTAAAATTTCCAGAAATTGTAGGTTTTTGATTCTTATCTCCTTCGTAGGGTTTCTAACCAATAAATAGACCCTATGATTCTTTTTCTAGGGTTTATCAAAATAGCCGTCATCTTTTATACGGCTCTAGATCCACATATAGAGAAGAAAGGAAATCATTAGATAATACTCTATGTTTCTTCATCTATATTGATTAGTTTGATTCTAGGTTTTCATACTCACATCTTGAGTTGAATCAAACTAATGAATACTTAGATGGTATTTCCTATCTATCTTTGATCTAAGTATTCGGCGGATCATCACCACCCAAAAACAATGATTTACCCCAAAATCGGCGCGTGGATTCGCGTGTCCTTGTGGATTCAAGGTTCAACCGCTCTCGTGGATTCGGAGCGAGGCACGTTCGTGGATTCGAAGGGTGCTATTGGGTGAAGACCGTGGACTCGGTCGGACGTCGTGGATTCGACGTTGGACGCCGTGGATTCGGCATTAGGCGCAGATCGTGGATTCGAGAAGCGTCGTGGAGCGAGCGGAGAAGATCCTCTAGGAGCGTATGGAAAAGGTTGAGTCGTAAGTGTGTACGGTAAATCACCTTGTACGTGTTTTAATTCTAGTGGATTTCGCCGTGTTATCGGTCCCGTGGTTTTTTACTCCGGTTTGGAGTTTTCCACGTAAAAATCTTGCGAGTTATTTTTTATTTCCGCATTGGGTTTTTATCGCAATGATTTTTGAGTGTTTATACGTTTACACCTATTCACCCCCCTCTAGGTGTTTTTTCCCCTATTTAGATCCTTATCACATATAACCCAACAAGTGGTATCAGAGCGGGAATAGGGTTTTAAACAATGGTTGAAGTTGGAAACATCAATCGACCCCCTTTCTTTGATGGAACAAATTATGCGTACTGGAAAGTACGGATGAAAGCCTTTTTAATTTCCATCGACGAAAGGGTGTGGCAATCAATTGAATTAGGATGGTCTAATCCAACTGAATTTTTAGGTGATGTTCGCACCCTCAAACCTAGGTCGAAATGGACCAAGGAAGAGTTAGATTCATCTTCTTACAATGGCAAGGGAATTAACGCTATTTTTAATGCCTTATCTCAAACTGAATTCTCTCGGGTCTCGGCATGTGAGACTGCGAAAGAAATCTGGGATGTTCTTCAGGTTACACATGAGGGAACTAACCTCGTGAAGATTCAGAAACTGCAAATGCTTACGAGCAAGTTTGACTCTATCTTGATGGCAGAAAATGAATCTTTCACGGACTACTATACACGATTGCAAGACATCGTAAACTCATGTGCTAACCTGGGAGAGAAGATTCCAGAATTTAAGGTTGTAAGAAAAATCTTAAGAACTCTTCCTGAACGATTTCGCCCAAAGGTTACTGCCATTGAAACTATTAAACACCCGGACGAAATGCGTGTAGAAGAATTAGTTGGTGCATTACAAACATATGAAATGACATTTACTACTAACAATTCTTCTGGAAAAGCATCCTCTTCTAAGTCTTCAGGTTATGCGTTGAAAACAACTAAGGAAGAAGACGCGGATACATCCTCCTCAGACGATGACGAGAACCTTTCTATGGAGGAATTTGAGAAGCAGCTCGCTCTCTTGACAAGGAAGTTTCGCCGCAACTTTCGAAGGGGTAATTCAAGTAAATCTCCATCCTTCGGAAAGTCTTACAAAGGCAAGGGTACTTCAAGTTACAAGTCAAGAAAGCAAGAGAACTTCTCAAAGGATAAGAAAAGTTAAGAGGGACAACTACAATGCTTCAAATGTCGAGGCTACGGCCACATTGCAACGGAGTGTCCCAACAAGTATCCGGCAAAGAAGAAGGCGATGCAAGTCGTCACTTGGGATGACAACTCAACGTCAAATGAGTCGTCTTCAAGTGATGAAGAAAAGAGCACCACGGCATTCCACGCGTCCACATCTTCACCCTTCATGTGCTTTATGGCAAGTACGTCCGAGTCATTGTCCAACTCCACTGCTGAAAAGATTGCAACGGACACGAATCGGATAATTCGGAAGGTGAAGATTTTGTTTTAGCCTACCACAGACTTTTACGGGATTCAAAGAAACTGGCTAAACAAAACAAGAGTTTGAGAGGGAGATTGCATGATCTCGAAGAAGAAGCAAAAAGGGCAACTTCTCTCTCAAACGCTCTTGAAGTGGAAAGGGAAAATCTGATAAAAGTAAATGTTTCCCTTCAAGAGTCCAATGAGCTTTTTGAGAAGGAACATACAAATCTGGTGGATAAAGCGAATCACTTCTCAAAGCTCTACAACGAGGCTCGACAGGATAACCTGGAAATGACAAAGACCATTTTCCAACTCAAGGATGACTTGCAGCGATTCTCTTCAGGAAGGAGTAAGTTGGATAGACTTCTTGGTCTTGGTCAAACAAATCGGTTCGGCCTCGGGTACACTCAAACTGGAAACAGTCCAAGTTCGAGTGGGACAGTTTTTGTGCCTCAGTCGGTATCTCCTCCTCCGACACCGGAATTCAAGACAAACAACGACAACAAACCTACTTCATCCTCTTTGGGATCGTCAAGATCTAAGGTATGTTTTCGTTGTGGTGTTTCAGGGCACATAAGAAGATATTGCAAGACGGGAGTTAAACGCTCACCTCAAACACCTCTTGCAATGACTACCACAAAGGTGATTCCTCGGAAATCAATTGCGAATCAATTGAAGGAAAAGAACCTTGCTAGTTTACCGCGCAAGACGACTACATCAAGGAGCAGCAATCGTTTTAACAAGACGCTTTCACCTAGGCATATAACTTCACGACCATTACCGACGCATTCCAAAAAGGTTTGGGTGCGCAAAGGTGAAATCTTTCCTTGTCTTGTTACCAATGTTTCCTTGCATGCATATGATAGTTCGTCTTGGTATCTGGATAGCGGGTGTTCCCGTCACATGACCGGTGACAAAAATAGTTTTCAAAATCTTGAGAAAATCTCCGGTGGACTCGTTGTTTTCGGAGACGGTCGATCTTCCAAAATTGTTGGAAAAGGAACGGTAGCTATTCCAGATGGCCCGATTTTGAAAAACGTCTTATTTGTTGATGGCCTTAAGACTAACCTCATAAGCATAAGTCAACTTTGCGACAATGGTTTTTCAGTTAACTTTTCATCTGTTAAATGCGTTGTAACTAATAAGGACCATGTCTTCTTTTTAAAAGGGGTTAGATCTGAAAACAATTGCTATGTTGTTCCTAATAAAATTTCAGAAAAATGTAACCTAGTTTCTTTGAATAATGAAACACTTTGGCATGAAAGGCTAGGTCACATAAATTTTAAGGAACTTGTTAAAATTTCAAACAAGGACGTGGTCAAGGGGGTTCCAAAACTTTTATTTAAACAAAACATTGTGTGTGGTGGTTGCCAAAAGGGAAAACAGTCCAGGACTGCACACAAGAACTTGAACCACGTTGGTACAAAACGGCCTTTGGAACTTTTACACATGGATTTAATGGGGCCAACTCGTCAACCATCTTTGGGAGGTAAATGGTATATTTTCTTGATGATTGATGATTTCTCTCGGTATTCTTGGGTAGCATTTTTGAAAGAGAAAGCTGATACTTTTGATTCTTTTCACGAGATTTGCCTTCGTATTATGATTGAAAAGAATGAAAAGATCATTCGTGTTAGAAGTGATAGAGGTGGAGAATTCGTTAACTCTAAATTCATTGACTTTTGTACTTCAAACGGTATTAAGCATGAATTCTCTGCACCCTATACACCTCAACAGAATGGTGTTGTCGAGCGCAAAAACAGGGTTGTTCAAGAGATGGCACGTGTTATGCTTCACAGCCGGAATTTACCGCTACATTTTTGGGCTGAAGCTGTGAACACTGCAATCTATGTAATTAATCGAGTTTATTTGCGCCCGGGAACGTTAAATACACCATATGAACTATGGTGTGGTAGAAAACCCAACATCAAATATTTTCGCATCTTCGGGAGTCGGTGTTACATTTTAAGTGACCGTGAAAATCTTGGAAAGTTTGACTCTCGAAGTGACGAAGGGATTTTCTTGGGGTATTCTACAAATAGTAGAGCATATCGAGTATTTAACTTGGAATCTAAGACGATCGTAGAATCTATAAATGTTAAAGTAGATGAAGCTTTTCACTTTGGATCTGGAAAATCTACCCTCGATATCTCTCTAGATGATGATTCACCTGCCATTGCATCTTCTCATAATAATACTTCCAATATTAATGATGCATCTAATGGTTCTTCAAGTTTATCTGATGTGCAGGAATCATCTCATATATCTCCGAGTACTCCGTTTCAACAAACGCTACGAATCTCCAAGGATCATCCGGAATCGAATATTATTGGAGATCCACAAGAAGGAGTAAGAACTCGGAGGCAGTTGGTTTGTGGTTTCGCTTGCTACGTATCTTTAATCGAACCAAAGAGCATAGATGAAGCTCTTCAGGATGACTACTGGATTAAAGCAATGCAGGAAGAGCTCCATCAATTTGAGCGTAACAAAGTCTGGGAATTAACGAAGCCTCCAAAGCAACATAATGTGATAGGTACCAAATGGATTTTCAAGAACAAGAAAATTGAGGATGGTACTATCATCAGGAACAAGGCACGATTAGTTGCTCAAGGCTACTATCAAGTAGAAGGTATAGACTTTGATGAAACATTCGCCCCTGTAGCTAGACTCGAGTCCATTCGTATACTATTTGCTATTGCTTGTCATTTTAAAATCAAATTATTTCAAATGGACGTTAAGAGCGCGTTTCTAAATGGGTTTTTAAATAAGGAAGTTTATGTGGCTCAACCGAAAGGTTTTGTAGACCATAAACAACCTAACCATGTTTTTCATTTGAAAAAGGCTCTTTACGGTCTGAAACAAGCACCGCGAGCATGGTACGAAAGGTTGACAAAGCACCTTTTGGAGAAGGGCTATACTCGAGGGGGAGCTGACAGGACTCTCTTTGTGAAGCATTATCAAAGCAATTTCATTGTAGCACAAATCTATGTCGATGACATTGTATTTGGCGCAACAAGAGATAATGATGCTTCTAAATTCGCGGAGACCATGGAAAGCGAATTTGAGATGTCCATGATGGGCGAATTGACGTATTTTCTTGGATTGCAAATTAAACAAAATGATGAAGGTATTCACTTGAGTCAATCCAAGTATGCAATGGAGTTGGTTAAAAAGTTTGACTTAGGAAATTCGAAGGTTTTCCAACTCCAATGGGAACTAGCCACAAGGGACTTGGAAGTGAATCACATAGTGAGAACGTAGACGAGAAACTTTATCGAAGTATGATTGGAAGTCTACTTTATCTCACGGCTAGTCGCCCGGATATATCCTTTAGTGTTGGGATTTGCGCGAGATATCAATCAGCACCAAAGGAGGTTCACCTGAAAGCGGTGAAAAGGATCATCCGGTACATCAAAGGATCAATTAATTTCGGAATTTGGTATCCTATGGGAACAAGTTTGGATATTGTTGGATACTCAGATGCCGATTGGGCAGGATTAGTAGATGATCGGAAAAGCACGAGTGGTGCATGCTTCTATCTTGGCCATTGCCTTATTGCATGGCACAGTAAAAAGCAGAATTGCATAGCACTCTCGACTGCCGAAGCGGAATACATTTCAGCGGGTAGTTGTTCAACCCAACTCATTTGGATGAAAAGTGTGTTGAGCAACTTTCGGATTTCAGCATCTTCGGTAACAATTCTTTGTGACAACACAAGTGCAATTAACATTTCTAAAAACCCTGTGTTGCACTCTAGAACAAAACATATTGAACTTAGATATCATTTTCTTAGAGAGCTAGTTGAATCAAATACTCTTCAACTTTCATATATTTCAACTGAGGATCAATTAGCTGACATTTTAACAAAACCTTTGGATCAAAAACGTTTTATTCATTTGCGAAAAGCGATTGGAATGCTTTCCTTGAAATAAACTTCTTTTTGAAACCTTTGCTTAGGATAGGTTTTGTTTTTGTTGTGTTTTGTTCATTATCTATGTTTGTACATAGGACATTAATTGAGCATAGATCATAATTGACTTTAATTGCATCTTTTCGCACATTTAGAAATTTATTATGCTTTTGCCATCATAATATTTCACTGTTGCAATGATCATTTATGTTAATTAAATCATCTTCTAAGTGATCAAAGTCAGTTTCTCTCTCAATGATCTCTTGGTATAGTCATTATCTTATTTGACTGTTTAGTCGAGTATGAAATCGAGATCAATTTTTGGTTGAATACTTTATATCTTAAATAATTGATAGCCAATTGAGGGGGAGTCAAAGAAAAAGTAAAATGCTCAAAAGATGTGGAAAGAGTTACATCCCAATGAGGAGTGTGAAAACTACCACCACATGGAGGAAAGAGCTACCACCTCGGTCGTCCGAGTATTGTGTGCAGCTACCACATGTATACCAAGCATGGTTGTTCAATTTTTGATTAAGTAAAATGCATGTTGAAATACTTGACTCCGTCAAATTTCAAGGTTGGTATAAGGTGGGATTTTAAAGAAAGATGCTCAAAGAGCCACTCTCTTCAACAGATTGTCTAGATAAATTATCTACCATATTTGGGATTTCAAACATCTATTGATCTTTGTATTTCATTTTCTTTACCGAATTGATGATTTGATAAAGGCATTACTCATAAGATCAAGTTAGATGTAATTGAAGGTGTTCAACTTTAAGGGATTTAATTTTTGTAAATTCTCGTTTCATTTTTGGATATTATTGATAGATTTGGCATAATCTAATTCTTGTTGTATGAAACGATGATTTTTGTTTAAAGTTGATACACAGATGTGCTTACAATCTTTTTCTGGATTTTCTTGAATTTCTCTGAAATTTTCTAAAGAAAAAGTTGGAGCCGATCCGGATTGGACCTGCCGATCCGGATCCCGAACGCAGATATTCTTCTGCGGGCAGACGATCCGGATTGGACCTGCCGATCCGGATCCCGAACGCAGTTTCTCACTGCGGGTAGCCGATCCGGATCGCAAGCATGATCTGATCCGGATCGCGGCTAGGGTTTTATAAAGAACAAAAGGGTTTTGATTTCTTTTACTCCAATCTTTTGTTCCAAAGTTTCCAGAGCTTCTCTCTCTAGATTTCATCCATCTTGGAAGCTTTCAAACTCAAGTTCTTCAACTCCAAGTAAGTTTTATTGATCAAAATCTCGGTTTTTCACCGTTTTTCTTTTTCCTCCTCAAACGTGATGAATTTCTTGGATCGATTTCGTTTGTGGATGGTTTTTGATCAAATTTCTTTTGAAATAAGAACTCTGGGTAGATTAGTTTTGATTATATGCTAGGTATTCTCCTGATTAACGAATTTTTAGGCTTCGATTTCTAAAATTTCTGTTTTAGGGCAAATAATAAGGATTTTCGAAAATCATGCAATTGATCTATTTTTAAAAGTCCTTTTGCAAAACTAATTTGTTTCTTAGTCTCTCTACATGATTATGATTGTTTGGGTACAATTTTTTCAAATCTTTGAAAATTAACAATTTATCGTGTGCTTGAGTTGTTCACAGGATTTTAAATCTATTAAGCACTTGCACCAATGGTGTTCGCCTGGATAATCTTCCTTTTGGTAGCAATGGTAGGACCTAGTGCGTCTTCTATAAAAAGAGAACAAGATCAAGGAGAGACAAGGAAAGTTTGTCAAAATGATTCAGAATCAGATGAAGAAGACTGGGAAGAGATTTGTAGACAAGCACAACAAGCTGTTGACGAAGAAGATAGATTGTATTTGAAGAACAAGAAGCTGATGAAATCTTCCTCAACAACCAAGCAATACACTCGGCGAAAGAATTCGAGGGGAACTGGAATTCAGATTGATAGACCCCTCACCAAAGCTCGCTCTCTCCCTAGAGAATCTCCATGGACTGAAGGTCAAGATGCACCGTCTGGATCTATACTACATCCTTCAACGTCCTGGAGACACACGGCAAAAGCGAATGTAAGGTCCTCAATTCGACAAGAACAGCGAAGATCGTCTGCTGGACAAGACAGTGTATCTACGAATCTTCAACAGATTGTCTCTGAGCAACATAAGATGAAAAGAAAGTGCTCCAAAATGTCAAAAATGCTTCAAGCAATTTTGAAGAAGTTGGATTGTACCAATCCCACCAGTTCTGATTCAGACTGACTTAACTTTCTTTCTAATCGTTTTGTGCAGGTTTTTAAGTTTTAGTTTTAGTTCTCAGGTTTTTCTTGATTTTGAACTTCTTAACTCTCCTAAATTTTTGTAACTTTGGCTTTGTTTGTGACAAAAAGGGGGAGAGAGTTTAGAGAAAACTTGAACAAGTCATTGAACAATGATGATGTGAATGTGTGAACTTCAAGGTAAGTATGAACTTCAAGGTAAGTATCACTTCAACTTTGACTTTGGTGAAGGGTAAGTATCACAACTTTGGTTTTTATCTTGTGATTTGTTGCATGTTCCTACTAACTATTCGACTAACTATTTGGACATGTATTATTACTAACAAGTTGTTTGATTACTAACAAAGCAAAGTTATGACATTTGGAATTTTATTGCTTAGAAGATATGTCAATGTTTGATTGTGATCTTATTACATATCTGAATTACTCAATGTCATGGTGAGCATAAACTCTATCTCTGTTAGGTTTTGAATGCTAAATATTCTTGAGGTATCTAACGATCTCTTTTTGTCAAGAATGATTTCTTTGTGCAGAGAGTACAGATGTCTAAGTCTAGAGTCTCTCTTAGGAGTTTATCTCATGTTCTTAAGTTTTTTGGATCTCCATTGTAAATTTTTGTTGTATGGTGATAGCAACAAAAATATCTTTTTGAATTTTCTTTAGTGGATCTGTGTTTTGTCACGAAACCGCCAAAGGGGGAGATTGTTACGGATTTTGAGTTGGCGTAGTTTCGTGAAAGGTTCAAGTCTTGAAGATTGAAGGTGAAGAAGGTTGGATCATTTAACTCAATCTCAAGAAAGAAGAATTCAAAAGGATCAGGTAAGTTTAACTAAAGATCTATGGTGATCCGAATACTTCTTGTAGTGTAGAAACACTTGGAAGAATTTTTCATTGCATAAAAATCAAAAACTGGACATGGGACATGTTCAGGATCAGGATCAGATTGTTCAATCCGGATCCCGAAGGTGGTTCGTTCATACACCAGTTCAATCCGGATCGTAGCTTCTCTTGATCCGGATCCTGAACAGTAAGTTTACCATTCTCCTTGAACGATCCGGATCAGGCTTCGCAATCCGGATCCCGAACGTTGATGTTTGGTGAACTGTATGAACGATCCGGATCATGCACTTCGATCCGGATCCCGAACCTTCATTTTTCTGGAATTGCCTGACTCGTTATGACGATCCGGATCACAGCTAATCCGATCCGGATCGCCGTCCGTAAAATTTCCAGAAATGGTAGGTTTTTGATTCTTATCTCCTTCCTAGGGTTTCTAACCTATAAATAGACCCTATGATTCTTTTTCTAGGGTTAATCCAAATAGCCGTCATCTTTTATACGGCTCTAGATCCACATATAGAGAAGAAAGGAAATCATTAGATAATACTCTATGTTTCTTCATCTATATTGATTAGTTTGATTCTAGGTTTTCATACTCACATCTTGAGTTGAATCAAACTAATGAATACTTAGATGGTATTTCCTATCTATCTTTGATCTAATTATTCGGCGGATCATCACCACCCAAAAACAACGATTTACCCCAAAATCGGCGCGTGGATTCGCGTGTCCTTGTGGATTCAAGGTTCAACCGCTCTCGTGGATTCGGAGCGAGGCACGTTCGTGGATTCGAAGGGTGCTATTGGGTGAAGACCGTGGACTCGGTCGGACGTCGTGGATTCGACGTTGGACGCCGTGGATTCGGCGTTGGGCGCAGATCGTGGATTCGAGAAGCGTCGTGGAGCGAGCGGAGAAGATCCTCTAGGAGCGTATGGAAAAGGTTGAGTCATAAGTGTGTACGGTAAATCACCTTGTACATGTTTTAATTCTAGTGGATTTCGCCGTGTTATCGGTCCCGTGGTTTTTTACTCCGGTTTGGAGTTTTCCACGTAAAAATCTTGCGAGTTATTTTTTATTTCCGCATTGGGTTTTTATCGCAACGATTTTTGAGTGTTTATACGTTTACACCTATTCACCCCCCTCTAGGTATTTTTTCCCCTATTTAGATCCTTATTACATATAACCCAACGTCACACCCGGAATTTACCGTTACATTTTTGGGCTGAAGCTGTGAACACCGCTGTCTACGTTATTAATCAAGTGTATTTGCGCCCGGGAACTTTAAATACACCATATGAGCTATGGTTCTGTAGAAAACCGAATATCAAATATTTTCGTATCTTTGGGAGTCGATGTTACATTTTGCGTGATCGCGAAAATCTTGGAAAATTTGACTCTCGAAGTGACGAAGGGATCTTCATGGGTTATTCTACAAATAGTAGAGCATATCGGGTATTTAACCTCAAATCTAAAACGATGGTAGAATCTAGTAATGTTAAAGTAGATGAAACTTTTCATTTTGCATCTGATAAATCTACCCCTGATATGTCTCTTGATGATGATACTCCTGTAAATGCATCTTCTCATAATAATTCTTTCGATAATGTTGATGCATCTAATGGTTCTTCTAGTTTATCTGATATACAGGAATCATCACATGTACCTCCGAGTACTCCGTTACCTCAAACGCTACGCATCTCCAAGGATCTTCCAGAGTCGAACATTATTGGAGACCCACAAGAAGGAGTCAGGACTCGGAGATAGTTGGTTTGTGGAGTCGCATGTTATGTCTCCATGATAGAACCAAAGAAAGTCGATGAAGCTCTTCAGGATGATTACTGGATTGAAGCAATGCAAGAAGAGCTCCATCAATTCGAAAGAAACAAAGTCTGGGAACTAACGAAGCCACCGAAGCAACACAACGTGATTGGTACTAAGTGAATTTTCAAGAATAAGAAAAACGAGGATGGTACCATTATCAGGAACAAAACACGCCTAGTTGCTCAGGGCTATTCACAAATTGAAGGAATAGACTTTGATGAGACATTCGCCCAGGTAGCTCGACTCGAGTCGATTTGTATTTTGTTCGCAATTGCTTGTCATTTTAAAATCAAACTCTTTCAAATGGATGTTAAGAGCGCCTTTTTAAATGGGTTTTTGAACGAGGAAGTTTATGTAGCTCAACCGAAAGGTTTCATTGACCATAAACTACCTGACCATGTTTTTCGTTTGAAAAAGGCTCTTTACGGTCTAAAACAAGCACCGCAAGCGTGGTACGAAAGGTTGACAAAGCACCTTTTGGAGAAGGGCTATACTCGAGGGGGAGCAGATCGGACTCTCTTTGTGAAGCATTATCAGGATAACTTCATTGTACCACAAATCTATGTCGATGATATTGTATTTGGTGCAACAAGGGACAATGATGCTTCTAAATTCGCAGAAACCATGGAAAGTGAATTTGAGATGTCTATGATGGGTGAACTGACATACTTTCTTGGATTGCAAGTGAAACAAAGTGAAGAAGGCATCCATCTGTGCCAATCCAAGTATGCAAAGGAGTTGGTCAAGAAGTTTGGATTAGAAAATTCTCAAGACTTTCCGACTCCTATGGGAACTAGCAATAAGGGATTATGAAGTGAATCTCTTAGTGAAAGTGTAGACGAGAAGCTTTATCGCAGCATGATTGGAAGTCTACTCTACCTCACGGCTAATCGCCCGGACATATCCTTTAGTGTTGGAATCTGCGCGAGATATCAATCAGCACCAAAGGAGGTTCACCTGAAAGCGGTGAAAAGGACCATCCGGTACGTCAAAGGAACCGTGAATTTCGGAATTTGGTATCCTATGGGAATAACTCTTGACATAATAGGATATTCAGATGCCGATTGGGCAGGATCTGTGGATGATCGGAAAAGCACGAGTGGTGCATGTTTCTATCTTGGCCATTGCCTTGTTGCATGGCATAGTAAAAAGCAAAACTGCATTGCACTCTCGACTGCCGAAGCGGAATATATTTCAGCGGGTAGTTGTTCAACCCAACTCATTTGGATGAAAAGCAAGTTGAGCGACTTCCGAATTTCAGCAACTTCGGTAACTATTCTTTGTGACAACACATGTGAAGACCCGGATCTTCGTGGTCATTACAGTGTGATTGACAGCTTGTGGAGGCCAATTTCTGTGGATAGTTTTGGTTGCACGCAAATCGGACCCAAGAAACGGACTTAGTGCGAGAAATGGATCAAGATCGCCTATTTGGGAGTTCGTCGAAAAATAAAGGTGGTTTCGCGCAAAACGGACACCGTATTTGGACTCAGCGAGGAAAAACGATCAAAACGGCTATTTGGTAGCATTATTTGGAGTTTTGGACTTCGAAATTGGACCCAGCACGCGAAAATGGCAAAAAGAGGCATTTTTGGAGCTTATTGGATCTTTATCAGGCTGCAGGTCCATGGGGTCTGCGCGTGCACCTGGCACACTGGCCATTCGGCCTTCCACGCGGCGGCACAGGAGAGGCGGGCGCGGGCCACGCGGCGCGCCTGCGGTGAGCAGAGCACGCCCACGTGCGTCGCGCCGTACTGCGCGTCCCCGCGCAGGGGACACGCGGCGCCATGCCAATGGCGGGCGCCGCGCGTGGCGTGGCCGCATCCGGGCCATCCGCCCGAAGGCGGGGGCGCCTGGATGGGCGCCACGTGCCCCTGGCACGCGGCGGGCTGGGCCGGGGTTTGGGCCTGGCCCAGCACTGTGCTACGCACAGTGAACCCCTTGGGGGTTTTCTCTTCTTCAGCTTCTTCTTCCTCTTCTATTTAAGAGCTTCTACCACCTCCTTCTCCCTCTTTTGGTGCTTCCAGCCTTGGGGACTTCTACAGAGGAATCACATGCAACTCTCATTCATCTTCATCAGCAAAGAGATGGACAAAAGGGGCTTCATCACCATCATCTTCTCCTTGAGGCAAACACCACCATTGTTGCTGTTCGTGGACCTTCCCGTCGCGTTTCAGTGAGAAAATTCCCCAGGACTCATTTCTTGGAATTTTGAGCTCATTTTTGGTTCTACGTTTTTAAAAGAGGTAAGGCTACAATTTTTGTATTCAACTCTCCCCTCAGATCTCATGTTTTTACAGAGTTTTAGGGCCATCTTTGGGACCCTTCATTTCAGTGTGGAATCCTGAATAGTCCCCAGTGTTTTCGCTTTTCTGAATTGTAGGAGTGGAATTTTTGGATGATTTTTGCGGGAAAATTTCCAGGACTCGAAGATCAACAATATTGTTAAGTATTAATTTCCCCAGATCTGAGTTTATATTAGGGTTTATGCATGATCTTTGGAGCACCTTGTTGCATTCGTGCACAGATGGAACTTGGTGGATAGTTCAAAGTGTTTATGGGTTTTCTCCTTCATCCGAGCATGAAATTTGGAGTTCTTTAGCTCAATTTGTATCTACTCTCGACAAGGAATCCAATGGTACCTCTCTTGCAGGATTTGGAGCACGTTTGATTAGGTAACTTTAATGATCTTTCCAAGTGCTATTATATGGATTACTGCAGTCCCTGTTTTAGTTTTGATTTGAGCAATGCACCTTGGAATGCAGATAACTTTGTGGATATAACATCTTTTTCTGAAATTCAAGTTGGTACTTCTTCTTAACTTCAAGGTGAGCAAATTCTCATTTATGATCTGTGGATAAATCCCTTTGGAAAATCCCCTAAATAAGCTTGGAAATGCTAGCAAGTTTATGTTAGCAATTTTTGGACAGCATTGTGATTCTTGCTACAATTGAATGTTAAGGGAAATTAATGGTGGATTTTGAGGACTTGGAGATGTTTGTATGAAAGAGGACATCCTTGTTTTATTGTTAGAGACTTTATTTTGAGGTATTTGGGGCTGCACTTACATCTTCTTTAACTTAGTCTCAATTGCTGAAATTCTGGAATTTAATTACGCAGCGTGCATTGTTTCAGTGATTGCGCCCAATCCGTGAGGCGGATTTGGATGATTTTTGCGGCATCGGTCTCCTTGGGAGGATAAGGGTTACTCACGCCAATTTCAGCTACAGCGGGCAGCAGATCGTCAAGTTTCAGGCGGGTGGTTGTGCTTTGCCGAAAACAACGATTTACCCACTCGGGCTATTGGTTTCCCTCATGGCATAGTTGATTGTTGTTCTCTTCTCCTTGGTATAATATGCTTGGATATCCATGTTTAGATTAAGTTATTTGATCCTTAGCTTATGCATGAGTAAATGATTAGTTGGTTGAAATTATATTATCTCATATGAAGTTGATTATAAGTGATCATCCTTAAACCTATTCTATGTGAGGGTAATTAGGAAACTAATCTTCAACCTACACCTTTTGATGAATGGTTAACATAATTATGTGAGAATGATGGTGATAGTTATATGTGAATGGTTGATTGATTTATGTGAGGACTTGATGGGGTTATGTGAGAAGTGCTTGGTTGCTTATGTGAGAAGGACTTGGTTGATCTATTTGAGAATGGCTTATATGAGAGTAGTTGGTTTGGTGACCCTTAGCCTCCACTTTGTGATATGAATTATAGTTGTTGATCCTTAACCTACAATGTGTGATGTTGAGCATAGATATGTGAGAATAATTAGTTGATTGATCTTTGATCTAGCTTATGTGAAAATGGGTGTTGATGTTGGTTATTGATCTAGTCGATGTGAGAATGACCTATGCTTTTGATTCCTAGTTCATTCATGAAAAGATGGATATTATTGTGATTTGAGGCTTGTTCCTTATGAGACTAAGCATTGTTCATGACTCCTATTACCTCCAAATGAGATTGGATGTTGTTGGTAGATCCTATGTTCATCCTATGTGAAATGAATGAAAGTTGTTGAACCTTAGTCTATTCATTGGTGATACTTGATTGAATGTCCATGTTTAAGTGATGTTAAATGATCTTTAGCATGTCCATGTGAGAATGTGAGGTTTGATAAGTGTTGTACTCCTTTAGGTGATGTTGATGATAAATGATGTTCTTTAACCTATATTCTGTGTGAGTTATTCCTTATGAGAGAATATACTAGTCATGATCTAATCTATGTAAGAACACTGTTAGATGCCTTTCTTTCATTCTACATCAGGACACTTGCATGCTTGTATGGACATCTAGATAGGCCACCTTTTTCTGCTACACTTTCATGTTGGAATCTGACTTAGGAGAAACCATGTTTAGCTGTTCTCCTTTTTATTCAGATGCATGTTGCTCGAGTTAGAGCAGGGGTTCGGGATAGTGTAGTTGAGGCCATTAAGTCTGGGACAGGTTAGACTCGATTATGGATTGTGGGGCATTGTGGTAACCGCGGACATTAGGTGGTTAGCCAGATGTTGATTACCTTATCAGATTTTGGACTTGTGGGGTGTTGCGGTGATCGCGGACATTGGGCGGTTGACCGGATGTTTACTTATGCATCAGATTGGGTATCAGATTTCTCTAGTGGATGGAGTTTCCCACTTATTGAGTATTATTGCACCAGATTGGGGATCGGGGTTTCATTACTAGATGGATTTTCCCACTTTGATCATAGTCATGATCAAAGTCCTGCTATACAGAGATACTAGTTACTGAGATACTTTACTCGTGTGGGTCGCTCCCCTCGAGTGCCACTCCGGAGGTAGGCTTTTCGGACCCAGCCTTGTGTGCCGGTCTGATACTTATTTTGGGATGCGAGCCGTGCTGGCCGATCCCACGGTTTCGAGCCTTGTGTGCAGATTCCACTGGGCAGGCAATGCCAGTTCTACTGGTGGCACATCAGATTGGGTTATTTGGACAGATACGGTTTTCTGATGCATTCATACAGTCATTTCGTTTGATACTACATTTAGAGGCATTTTAGCGGTAGCTTCCTTTTATCAGTAGTGCTGTTTATAGCTTACCACATCTCTTATTCTTTTTCTTGCCTCTGGTAGACTTAGTGGGTACGTCGGGGTTTGAGGCTTTACCCACAGGGGGAGGCTACTGGTTTTACTAGTGGTTCTCACCCCCATTGTTGTTTTTCCCCTTTCCTCCCTTTGTTTTGCAGTGTCTGCTGCGGGAGTTGCGGATCTTTCGGTTGACGGTTCGAGGCGAGGGAGTCGCGAGATAGATCCATACCAGTGTTGATTTCTACAGTGGGATAGATGTTCCAACCCGGATTGTGGGTTTCACTGTACACAGTTGTATTTTATTATTTCAGTTTATCTCCCTTTTTGGATTTATAGATGTTGTATAGGTGGCTTTTACTTGTATTACAGTTTCGGTGGATCGGATTATTGTATCATTATTTATGGGAGATGGATATTGTACTGGTATTTTTTAGTTGTACAGTGATTCAGATTTTTATTACAGCAGTTTTCCTTCAGCTCTGATATCTGTTTAGTGGTTAGAGGATACTATTGCAGGTTGGACGCTTCGCCTATGCGAGATTTCGCATAGGTGGCGGATCTGTTGGCGAGCCGGGTCGCAGTTTCGACCCCGGGACGTGACAGATTAGAGTGGTATCAGAGCCTAGGATGTAGGTCATTGTGGACATAGAAACCCTAGGCTTGTGGTTGGACCTTAGGATGACTACGTTAGAGTCATGACTTATAGCGAGAGTCCTGATTGAGTTTCATACCTCTCCCAAGGGACGGGACGAGTGATTGGCATGTTTATTCTCCTAAGCGATTATGTTGGCTGCAGACAACATAATGTTATGGAATGGATGACATGTCTTAGACTTTCGCTGGATTGGGTCGAGTGCTTGTTGTTTGTTCTGTTGTGCGGTTTGTTGCAGTGAGCGGTGTCTCCCTGACGCAGAGTTCTGACCCGTGTGCACCCCATGGCAGCTTTTGGGCGAGGATAGGCAGTTTCGGGCCGGATACCTGTAGAGTCCTGGCGTTCCCTTGCCCTTGTATACCTCCCTTTTATTTTTTTTATTTTTTTTATGACGGGATCGTTAGGAAAACTTTTCACGGTGTTCTCTGCAACGGACTGGCCTGGACCCGAGTATTTTTCTACGATTGGGCTCGAAAAGCGGAGGACGGCAAAGAGAACGGATTCGGATTCCGATTTATGGATCTCCCGGGATGGGGGGGGGGTCAAAGCGGTTGCCTTTGAGTGGTGCATCGGAATCCGTGCTAGGTGGCCGGCACGCTTTTCGAGGTGTTCAGACGGGATCCTGCAGTGATCGGACTTTTCATCTTTTTATGTCAGTGGGTTATTTTATTTATTTGGTAGTACCTCGACCTTTCGGTTTTCTGTTTTGGGTCCTAATTGAATTTTCTTCAGTTGTTAGAAGGGGAGTTGAAATTCGAGAATTTTTGGGCTGATCGTCGGGGTTTGCGGGTATTTTTGGGTGGTAGAGCTCACAAAACGGTGAACGGTAGCGCAATCGGATTTGAATTCCGACCCCGGGATCTCCCAGAAATAATTTTTGAAGTTTTACCATCAGTTTGGGCGCATCGAAAGCCGTGCAGGAGATCGGCACATTTTTCGAGGTAATCTGGACCCCTCGTTGCATCCCGATTGATTTTAGTTGTGTTTTGGGGATTTAGGTCTTTCCCGTTTTTTTTTTATTTGAGCGTCAAGTTTATTTGGGTGCGTGCGGGGAAAAACCCCAATTTCCTTTTCCCTCTTCTTAAGAAATCGACGGAGGGAACAAGACCGAGAAACGGGTAGAGAAAGGAGAAATCGCCCATCCTCTGTGGGATTGATCGGGCGTGGAGGGGACGATCCTTCTTCTTCCTCCTCCTCCGGCGGAACCAAGGTGAGCGGTTCGAATTTTCCCGTTTTCCTTTTTGCAATTTCTGTGAGGTCGAGGATCGGTTGCTCGGGTGTTGTGGGTGATGCGTGTTGTTGAACGGGAGGCTGCCGCCGCCGTTGTTAAACGGGAGGCCGCCGCCGCCGTTATCTTGTTCGCGGGGTCGTCGCCGGAATCGCACGGGAGCGAAAACGGAGAAGAAACGAAAAAGGGGCATTACTGTTCATCAGGTACGGATGCCTCAGCCGGCGGTCCACAGACCCAGGCGTGCACCCGGTGCACGCCCCACAGCCTCGGGAGCGCAGACCCGGCGCACGCAACCGTGCGCCGGGCTGCATACTGTGCGCGGTGCACGCTCCAGGCGTGCACCCGGCGCACGCATCGGCAGCCAAAGCCGCAGACCCGGTGCACGCTTTTGTGCGCCGGCCCGGCCCGCTCAGGCGCGGTGCACGCTACAGCGTGCACCCGGTGCGCACCGCAGACCCCTGCGGCCGTGAGCCCGGTGCGCGCTCGTGTCGTGCACCGGCCCGACCCAGGATGCGCGGTGCACGCTTCCTGCGTGCACTCGGCGCATGTCGCGCAGCCGCCGACGCTGTAAACCCGGTCCACGCGATGCTCCGTGCACCATCCGGCAGCCGGAAGTTCGGTAGCTCCGTTTTGGCCCGTTCTTCCACCGTTTTGAGCGCCGTTTTCGCCGTTGGGATCACCATTTCTGCGGTTTTCTTGGCATGGCTACTTGGGATCTTTTTGGTCACCGTTTTGCCATGTATGGTGCTGGTTTCGCCGACGCTCCGCGCCTCGACGAAATCGTCGGGGACGCGCCGTGGGTCTTTTTCTCATCATTTTCGCCGTCGGGGTCTTCTTGGTTTAACCTTTGACGTTCCGAGTTGGCTACCGGTTGAGAATTGGGTTTTTGTTGGAGTTCGCGATGAAATAGTCGCGGTCCGGTTGTTAGCCTTTGATGTTACCGGTTTGATCTGAGTTTTCGGTTTTGTGGGTTTATTGTTACAGTGGTCGGGACCACTGATTTTTTTACCTGATTAGGGTAAGGTGTTAATTTGTGTTCTCGGATATTTCAGTAGGCCGCGAGGAGTTCTGATCTGCTTAGGAGGGTCGCGGGCGCGGTCAGTTATCTTCATTCCAGGTGGGTACACTCTTAGAATCCCTTACGCGCACTATCGTTATTTTCATGTTTATCATGTTGTGGGTTTTCGTTCGAGACATAGTGTGGAACTTTTCGAAAGCTGTGGGTTTTTATTTTAGTACTTAGCGCCGATGACGGTTATAGTTATTTTCTTGATTATGCATTGTGTTGAGAACATGATGGCGGTTACAGTTTTCCCTTGGTTATACATTATGTTGCTGACATGATAGTAGTTATAGCTTATTCCTGAGTATTATTGGTATTATCGGTTACTTGCTCGAGGCAGCAGCACGCGCACCCGCAGTTTGGCCACTGCAAAGGGTGTGCTTTTCCGGAAAAGTGGTCTATGACCCGTGTAAACCCACGAGGTGACGTAGTGGGGGCCCCCGCAGGTGGGGGGTTTGAGGCGCCGAGGTGCGAGCGGTGTGACCCGTCGGGGGTAGGTGCCCGACGTGGTTTACCGATGTAGGTGCTCGGTGGGGACGCCGGGGTAGGTGCCCGGATTAGATTATGCAGGTTCTCGGTTCGGTTTTCTTTCCCGAGATTGGTGCTCGGTTCGGTTTCTTACCCGAGGTTGGTGCTCGGTTTGGTTTTCTTTCCGAGGTTGGTGCTCGGTTTGGTTTTCCGAGGTTGGTGCTCGTTTGGTTCTCCGAGGTTGGTGCTCGGTCCGGGTTGCCGGGGCAGGTGCCCGGGACAGGTTATACAGGGATACGGTCGTTTGCACGATGAGGAGGTGCGGTTGCTCTGGTTTTACTGCGGTTTGCGTTACTTATAGCCCTAGTTGCTTTCGTGCTTTATTTTCTGGTCACTGACTTCCCACTCTGTGACAGGTTCATCCAGGGATGAGTGCTAAGACGACTGTGAGGCCGTGGCAGGAGTACTTTTGGTCCTTCGAGGCCATAGACTGTATGTACTTCTTATTTTGCTCATTTCATTACCTGTTAGTAGCTTACTATGTGGATCGCGATACCCTTGTGGGGTCGATGTGGATGTTGGAATGTCTTTTATTATCTTTGTGGGCGGTTGTTTTGCTTTTCCGGAGTGGCCGCTTTCAAACTACAAAAGGAAAAAAAAAAAAAAAAAGGAAAATAGTTCGAAAACTGTTTTTAAAATGTGGGTGTCGTATGGGCACCATTTTAAAACCCTGTGGATTTATGGATTGCGAAAAACCGTTTGAAAATCTGGGTGTCGTGTGGGCACCATTTTAAAACCCTGTGGATTTATGAATTTTGAAAACCGTTTTGAAAAACCTGGGTGTCGTGTGGGCACCGTTTTTAAAACCTGTGGATTTATCCTTTCAAAATTTGTCGGCCTCTTTAATACTTATGGAAAATGGTTGTATTTTTCGACTGTTGAACTAGAGTGGTTAAAGCGATGATTGTATGGTTGTTGTAGTCAGGACGTCGTGCATATACAAAGGAGACTCCGCCCGTTCGCAGAGTGAATTTGTATATGCGGCGGGTCTGGGCACGCACCGGGGGAGTTGGTTTTCAAAAAAAAAAAATACATACACAAATCTAAATCTTTTCAGTGGTAGTCTTCCGCTTAAGGAAACCCCCGGGGCGTGACAGATTAAGATGGTATCAGAGCAAACAGCTTAACCACAGTAGTCGCCGTCAACATCCACAGGAGCACATTACCACTGGCTACTAACTAATGAATGAACAGGGTATAATTGCGTAGAGATGCAGAGAGGTGCGGGACTGTTGAGTTTAGTTTTCCGATGTAGCTCGGGTGTTTGTGCTGGTGTAGTCGGGTTGATGTGGAGGTTGGGTCGAGGTCGGCTGCCACCGCGGCCTTGAGGGTTGCTATGAGTTAATGGTTTAGGCAACCAGCATAGGAGGTACGGTGGGTCTGATTGACGGTGTTTATGGCACTTGGTGCGGCTGTTGGCACGGCAGATCGTTGCGCCGGCTTTTGTTTTTTTCGAACCCCCTTCCTCTGCCGACGTTGGGGTCGTCGTCGGTAACAGTGACGGGTGGTAGTGCAACCCACCGGTGTTTGTTAGGGTGTCGGCCGTTTGTCGGTCATGGGTAACTGGTCAGCCGTTGTCTAAACTTGTACCTTCTGGATCTTCTGGTGTTGGGTTATAGCAGATAATCGGCCGATTCCTTGTGCACCATGGGCAAGGTATGGGTGGGAATGAGGATTCTTCCCCTATGGTTGTTACCCATAGTTCGGCTCTTTACCGTAGACATTGCGATGGTTGCAGAAATTGTCGCGATGGGGTCTCGGGGTGCTCCTTTGGGTTAGAAAGGGAGACCACCGGGGCTTGAAATCTTATTCGTTTGGGCTCGTTTTCGGTTAGAGAGGGTGTGCCTTGTTTCGCATAAGTGCGCGTAAGTGGCGACTTTTTATTGAGGGGTTTAGCTTCTGACGTTGGGTGGTGCCAGGTAGCTCTGGGTCGGGTTCCTGGGTTCTGCACAAGAGGGTCGGTTAGGTTGTCCTGTTGGTGGGTTGGCATGTGATCCCTCGAGTGCGTTTAGTGAATCTAGGCGACTTTGGACAGGGTTCTCCTCGCTGTTTTCGTTGCTTGTCTTCTTCCGATCCTTAGGTTTCAGATGGATAGTCTTCAGTACCTGGAGGTCACTGTTGAGCGGACCTAGAGCTTAGTTTTTCTCCTAGTTGGGAGTGTCACTGTTGGCCTGGAGGTTTACCGCTCGTTTCGCTGCTCGGTACTGGGTGGGACCGAGAGTTAGTGGCAATTCAGAGTGTCGCACCACGTCGGTGCAGGGACGGAGGTGGGACCTGACCTTGTGGTAGGCCTTAGGGCTGAAGCCTAAATTTAGTTTTGACCGTCACCCGATCGGACGGACCATCAGAGCGGGTAATCCGGGACGGTGGATATGCTCCGAGCTTGTGACTCGTGTTGGTGACGGGTGGAGGTGGCCCGTGTTGGTGACGGGTGGATGCGGTCCGAGTTGGTAACGGGTGAGTTCGTTGCTCTCAGGGGAGATTTACTGGTAGTTAGTAACCCAGTCTGTTTTGTTGGCACCTCTTGGAGCCTTATGAGGGCGTTAGTGTGGTTTGTTTTCCTTGTCGTCGGGTTAGTTGTGTTGGACTTTTAAAGGCTCACCGGTACGGGTTGGGCGGTAGGACTGCGGAACCTCGACGCATCGCGAGACTTTTGTGCTAACTTCTCAGCGCCGGCTGAGGTGGGTTGCGGACCGGTGGCGTCGTGACGGAAAATTCCGAGTCAGGAAGTAAGATTACGACGAGGTGCTGGGAATGGAGTGGTTCACAAGGTACCAGGCGGATGTGTAGTTACTTGGTTTTAGTGAGCTTAGCGACTCGACCCTCTGCATCACTCACTGACGCCCCCGTTGTAGGGGTTCCTTCCGACGGCCTTCGGACTGAACTGCCAGGAATACCCCCGAGCGAGAGGTCATCCTCTCTTTCAAGCTTCTACCGGGCACGACTAGGAGCTTTCTGGATAAAGGGTTCATTAGACCGTGTGTGTCGCCTTGGGGCGCACCCGTGCTTTCGTGCGAAAGAAGAACGGAAGCCTTCGTCTACGCATCGACTACGGGGAGATAAACAAGGTTACAGTGAAGAACAAGCCCAGGATGGACGACCTCTTCAATCAACTGCGAGGAGCACTTGCGGATTATTCTCCGGAATCTCAGGGACCAGGAGCTGGTTGCTAAGTTTAAGAAATGTGAATTCTGACTTCGCGAAGTGGACTTTTTGGGGCACTTTGTGTCAGCGACGGGAATCACAGAGGATGTGAGCGGAACTGCCCGACACGCGATCCGGAACTGGCAGCAGTCGTCTTCGTTCTAAGAACTTTGGAGACACCACCTTTTGGAGTTCACCGTGATGTTTTCGGATCGCCAGAGCCTTGAGTTTTGTCCACAAAGAAGGATTTGATTTTGCGGCAGAGGCATTGGTTGGAGTTGCTGAAGGACTCGGCTTGTCCATTCGGTATCACCCGGGAAAAGCAAGTGTAGTAGCGGATGTTTTGAGCAAGAAGGGTCAAATCGAGGGAGAAATCGATGAGCGCAAGTACTCAGCAGAACCGGTACTGTCGCGCGACCTTGTTGTCCTTAATGATCAAGCCAACCCTATTAGAGAAATCCTGGAAGGTCAGAAGAGAGGCGCACCGATACAGCTTGTACGGGACATAAAGGATTGCACAACCGGACGATCCCCCATGTGAAGGTGCTGTGGAGCAACCAGGAAGAACATGAAGCGACTGGGGAACTGGAGTCAAAGATGAGGGAGTGCTACCCAGAATTATTCGTTGCGGACCAGGATTAAGTTTCGGGGACGAAATTATTTTAAGTGGTGAGTGATGTAGAGTCCTGGCGTTCCCTTGCCCTTGTATACCTCCCTTTTATTTTTTTTATTTTTTTTATGACGGGATCGTTAGGAAAACTTTTCACGGTGTTCTCTGCAACGGACTGGCCTGGACCGCGAGTATTTTTCTACGATTGGGCTCGAAAAGCGGAGGACGGCAAAGAGAACGGATTCGGATTCCGATTTACGGATCTCCCGGGATGGGGGGGGGTCAAAGCGGTTGCCTTTGAGTGGTGCATCGGAATCCGTGCTAGGTGGCCGGCACGCTTTTCGAGGTGTTCAGACGGGATCCTGCTGTGATCGGACTTTTCATCTTTTTATGTCAGTGGGTTATTTTATTTATTTGGTAGTACCTCGACCTTTCGGTTTTCTGTTTTGGGTCCTAATTGAATTTTCTTCAGTTGTTAGAAGGGGAGTTGAAATTCGAGAATTTTTGGGCTGATCGTCGGGGTTTGCGGGTATTTTTGGGTGGTAGAGCTCGCAAAACGGTGAACGGTGGCGCAATCGGATTTGAATTCCGACCCGGGATCTCCCAGAAATAATTTTTGAAGTTTTACCATCAGTTTGGGCGCATCGAAAGCCATGCAGGAGATCGGCACGTTTTTCGAGGTAATCTGGACCCCTCGTTGCATCCCGATTGATTTTAGTTGTGTTTTGGGGATTTAGGTCTTTCCCGTTTTTTTTTATTTGAGCGTCAAGTTTATTTGGGTGCGTGCGGGGGAAAAACCCCAATTTCCTTTTCCCTCTTCTTAAGAAATCGACGGAGGGAACAAGACCGAGAAACGGGTAGAGAAAGGAGAAATCGCCCATCCTCTGTGGGATTGATCGGGCGTGGAGGGGACGATCCTTCTTCTTCCTCCTCCTCCGGCGGAACCAAGGTGAGCGGTTCGAATTTTCCCGTTTTCCTTTTTGCAATTTCTGTGAGGTCGAGGATCGGTTGCTCGGGTGTTGTGGGTGATGCGTGTTGTTGAACGGGAGGCCGCCGCCGCCGTTGTTAAACGGGAGGCCGCCGCCGCCGTTATCTTGTTCGCGGGGTCGTCGCCGGAATCGCACGGGAGCGAAAACGGAGAAGAAAACGAAAAAGGGGCATTACTGTTCATCAGGTACGGATGCCTCAGCCGCGGTCCACAGACCCAGGCGTGCACCCGGTGCACGCCCCACAGCCTCGGGAGCGCAGACCCGGCGCACGCAACCGTGCGCCGGGCTGCATACTGTGCGCGGTGCACGCTCCAGGCGTGCACCCGGCGCACGCATCGGCAGCCAAAGCCGCAGACCGGTGCACGCTTTGTGCGCCGGCCCGGCCGCTCAGGCGCGGTGCACGCTACAGCGTGCACCCTGTGCGCACCGCAGACCCCTGTGGCCGTGAGCCCGGTGCGCGCTCGTGTCGTGCACCGGCCCGGCCCAGGATGCGCGGTGCACGCTTCCTGCGTGCACCCGGCGCATGTCGCGCAGCCGCCGACGCTGTAAACCCGGTCCACGCGATGCTCCGTGCACCATCCGCAGCCGGAAGTTCGGTAGCTCCGTTTTGGCCCGTTCTTCCACCGTTTTGAGCGCCGTTTTCGCCGTTGGGATCACCATTTCTGCGGTTTTCTTGGCATGGCTACTGGGATCTTTTTGGTCACCGTTTTGCCATGTTGGGTGCTGGTTTCGCCGACGCTCCGCGCCTCGACGAAATCGTCGGGGACGCGCCGTGGGTCTTTTTCTCATCATTTTCGCCGTCGGGGTCTTCTTGGTTTAACCTTGACGTTCCGAGTTGGCTACCGGTTGAGAATTGGGTTTTTGTTGGAGTTCGTGATGAAATAGTTCGCGGTCCGGTTGTTAGGCCTTTGATGTTACCGGTTTGATCTGAGTTTTCGGTTTTGTGGGTTTATTGTTACAGTGGTCGGGACCACTGATTTTTTACCTGATTAGGGTAAGGTGTTAATTTGTGTTCTCGGATATTCAGTAGGCCGCGAGGAGTTCTGATCTGCTAGGAGGTCGCCCACAAGGGCGCGTCAGTTATCTTCATTCCAGGTGGGTACACTCTTAGAATCCCTTACGCGCACTATCGTTATTTTCATGTTTATCATGTTGTGGGTTTTCGTTCGAGACTAGTGTGGAACTTTTCGAAAGCTGTGGGTTTTTATTTAGTACTTAGCGCCCGATGACGGTTATAGTTATTATTCTGATTATGCATTGTGTGAGAACATGATGTGCGGTTACAGTTTCCCTTGTTATACATTATGTTGCTGACATGATAGTAGTTATAGCTTATTCCTGAGTATTTATTGGTATTATCGGTTACTTTGCTCGAGGCAGCAGCACGCGCACCCGCAGTTTGGCCACTACAAAGGGTTTGCTTCTCCGGAAAA